>CM062811.1:928706817-929107890 GCA_031772625.1 Pinus tabuliformis | reverse complement strand
TTTAACACTTGGACTGGATGGCTTAATCATGGGCAGGTAACAACAGGTTCCTGTAAAGGTGTCGCCTATTAATGTTTAGAAAAATAACTAAACTAATGTTGAGTTAAAATACAGTTTGTAATTATTTAATTGAATTCATGGTTGATGCATATTACCTTGTGAATTGAGGATGCAACATGGTATTAACAATTGACATGATTTTATTATCATGATGTCAATTAACAACTTGTGTTGACTAATATATTTTTTGTTGAGTATGCATGTAGATGTGATATTACATGTGGCTTGATGTTGATTAGTATTGATACACTAACATGGTTTGTTTTGTTACAACTAGCCACAATGGAATTTCCATGAAACCAATATGGTGGTTATGATTATGTTTAATTATTTATTTATATCAAATGTATATAACAATTGTGCATGATTGGAAACATATCACAAGAATTACAGGGATAGTAAGATGCAAGGAATGAGTAGCAGGATGGTTCAATACAGTTCTAATAGGTAACAACATGGGCATGAAGAAACGTGATTGGAGAAAAGGGGAGGGGAAAACTCTCTTGATTGAATGGATACCTCGAGAAGCCTACAAGATGATATTAGGAGTTGTAAGGTAGATAATAAAAGGCTAGTAAGGGCGAAGTAAAGGAAAGGTAAGATGAATTATATTGAAATCATTTCTATCTTGCAAAGATAGAATTAGTATGAGTTGGGGTCTAGTGGGAGAGATATGTTCAGACCTTTGGGATCATAAGAGAGAAAAAATTTGGTCAATGGTAGCAGGTCCAGGAAGAGCTACTGAAGAGAAAGTGGAGGTATTGTGATACTGAATGCTCCATTGAGCACCCTAGAGGGAATCACTAGTACTTGGGTGCACCACTCTAGTAGGCCTTCTAGTTCAACAAAAATTTAGTTTAATTGAGAAGGGTCATGCACATTAGCTTACAAAATAGAAATAAAAACATGAGGCCAAATATCGTTTGTGTTGTTGGACATGTTGATGATACCACTGGAAATGATACTTTCTACAATAGAGAATTATATGTCCAAATATTTACAGTGCATAAGAGGTTCATACCATGGGAGACATGGCACAATGTTTGGCTAGGATTTATCTAGCAATGGATAATTGCCAAGTAGACTACCAGGCATCCATTATTGATATGGAAGGTAAGCTATGTAATCAAGTTATTTGTATTTGGATTGATCCTAGTCCTAACTACGGTTACATTAGTGCAAAGCTTGAAGAGAAATGTCATTTTACCAAGGAAGCACATTAAGAACTATGGTTGTTTTAGTTATCAATAAGGACCAAGGGAAGAGTAAGCCACTAGGTGAAATGATGTACTTTTGAGCTTCAAGGCATGCCAATGAAATCAAACCTATAATGTGTTTCTACTGGGAGAGTACAATATGTTTTTAGGTATGGATTGGTTATATAAGAATCATACCAATATTGAATGTTATTAAGTGGGAATCAAGTGATTAGATGAAATTGGAGAGAGAATAATATTGTATGGTAAGTAGAAGCCTACTATAATAAGGAAAATCATATCCATGCAGGCCAGGTGAGATCCTTTTTCTCATTTGATTCTCTGTTTTTGAGCTCATGTCTATAAAATCATTTTGAAGACTAATAAAGTGGACACACTGGAAGGTAAGGACCCGGAGAGGTAGCTAGGAAGTGTAGTGAACTTCGTTATCGAATTGTTTTTGTGTTGATGAATATGTTTATGCTTCAATTTTATTTTGTGTTTATGTTATTCGCGATATTTTCGATCCATTGCACTAAGTAACATAAGAAAACTTCACATAAAGTCTATAATACCTTTTTCATTAATGGATCACCCTTCTTAACGTCTTTTGATGCCTTAGTTTGAGACTCTTCTCGATAGTCAAATAGGAAATCCTTTCAAATTGTTCAACTTTTTTGACAATGCCCCAAACCTTGCATATATAGCATGTAGGGTTAGGTTTGCCAAGTCCGTCGTGAGTTCCATTAGGCAAAAGCAATGATGTTTCCATGCTTTAGTTCACTTTCCCATTTGCATACTCCATTAGAAATTAGTAATTCCCGCAAACAAGACGATTTCTAATGTTTCCCTTATTTTATGAGCTGACAAATCTAGGGATATTTTCTTAGTCAATTCTCCCCTTTAACCCATAGAAATTGATGTAGGGTCACTAACGCTATTCCTGAGGTAGCAAGTAGAGTTATCCTAGGCACTAACGCACCCTTAGGCTTGCTGAGAAGCTTGATAAAGGAAGTTGATAGTGTAGACAACATTAGATTGACAACTAGGCCTGTGAACTTGGTCAATCCTCAGTCATAATGTCTTTGTCCTCTTAGTTGATGAAGAGATCCTTTTCCTGTATAACAAGGAGGCCATGTTTGACATGAAACCCATGAAACAAGAGTGCGATGGAGGACTCCATGACATGGAGAGACATAAATTGGAAACATATCTTAAATATTTTTGAATGGATAAGTAGCCAGCTAAAATGCTACAAACTAAACTAGCATAAATATTAATGAAAATGTATGTATGAGGTAACGAATTTGGGTGTTCATATGTAAATTTAAATGTATGAAATGGATACCTAAAGGTAACCTTGAGTACTTTTTCTAACGCATAGATTGGATGCATGGTCGTCAGCATGACTCTTGTTGTATGGACGCAGATGAAAGTAGATCTTGATATAATTGAAATCGAATTATGTTGTATATTAAACCTATTTTAATAAATCCATACCTAAACGTAATCTTAAGTACCTTTTCTAATTAATAGAATCGATACATGGTCAATGGCATGAGATATGGTGTAAGGATGGATAAGGAAGTATAGTTGGCTATAATTGAAATATAATTATGTTGTATAGTAATGCTATTTTAAGAATCATACCTCTTTAATAAGATAATATCCCTGGATATGGAAGGTGCAAGAATGTACTTTCTAAGTGAAAGATAATGGCATGTACATGGTAGGTTTTGTAGAAGAAGTGAAAAGTCTACACATGTCATGATTTTCATTGGAGCAATAGTAAAAGCACTCAAAGTTGAATTACTTTTTGTTATGTATGTGATAAGGCTATGAGAATTATTTTATTTCCATTAGAATAATTGATTAGATGGGATATTGATTATCGCTAATAAGAGGAAGAAGCTTAAAATTGCAGAGTTTATAAACTCTTTTGTAGGTGTAAGAGTTGTACATCACTGATCAGGACGACCAAAATAATAAGTGTTAGTCAGGATACAGATTAAGTTCATTGATCTTGCTAGATTAAAAAGAGTGAAATCTGAGGGCTATATTTGAAGTAGTCATTTGGATGGAACATAAGAATAATTTGTCATGGGGATAGAGATGTGAAGGAAAGGTAAGCATATGTGTTTTAGCATGCCAAAGGTAGTTGCACCATTTAAAAATTGGTTAAAATAGTGTGTATGCATAGGAGTACAAAAGGGATGGATCCCTAGATCCTTATAAAAGAAAATTTTGGTTCATAATCACATTAAGGAAAAAATATAAACAATATCCATAAATTCGAGTGCACATATTAATATTTTGATGTTTTCAATGAACTTGTAAAACTTCCCTTATTGAGTTGAACGTGGGCTTGCATGAAACGGATGGATTATCCCCCTAGATTTGGAGGAAAATTTCATTATGAGGAGAGAAATTGTGATTCCAAAAAATGAGCAAACATGGAGTGGCAACAAGAAATATTCCCGGATTCTCACAAATATCTTTCAAAATAGTTGCATTTAGAGGGGAAAGGTATGTCAAATTATTTTTAATAGTAGTAGTAGTTAGAATATGGTTTCCATAGAGATGGTAGATAAAGTTAACCTACGCAGTGATAAACATACCCATGCATACCTAATTTTATGGTTTAAAATGGGGAATGAAGAGAGTGTTGAACAAAGGTGTTTAATCAAGTTTTCTATAGGAAAGGCTGAGTACAAAGATGAAATATGGTGTGATTTGATTCCAATGGATGCTTGCCACATCTTAGGGAGTCCATGGAATTATGATAAAAAAATTGATGCATGATGGCAAGCACAATACATTTAAATTTTGGAAGGATGGATCTAAAGGCATCTTACCACCCCTTCAGGATGAAGGGAAACCTCAAAATATGTTATGTAAATTAGAAAATTTGTTAACTGAAGGTAACAATATTCTTCTACACCTCAATGATGGAAAGAAAATAATAAAAATACATACTAATACCTACTAAAGCTGCAAAGGTAATAGAAGTATATGCTAATGCTATACCAAATGAGTTACCTAATGGTCCTCCACCAAAGTACGATATTCAACATCATATCAACCTAATCCTAGTAGCATCTCTACCTAATCATGGAATATATACAATGAGCCCTACATAACACGTAGAGCTGAAAAAACAAGTGACATTAATATAGCTCATTTGTCTCGTAAATATATGTTAATATATTTTGGCTAAAATTCTTTACATAGTTCTCATGAAAGAAAAGGGTAAACTTTAGTTTTTAATTATTACCATATATGATCCAAAAATGGATTCTCGATAAACCTCTAAGTCTAAAAGACTTCATGCGAGAGGTAAAAGGTGCCAAATGGCACAAATCCTTTGTAAATTAGAGGAAAATAAAAATCATAGGCTACTCTAAGAAATAGTCTCATTGCAGAGATCTCCTCATTTTGAATCCAACACCTCTTGAATGGGCAAAAATAGACTCTAGATGAAGGAGTTATTGTAAAATGAAAATTGCCCAATGTCCTTAGAAAAGGAGGAAATTTCATTAAATTTTGAACTATATTGAAAATTTTGATTTTTTTAGTATAGGCTCATGGGCCAATCTAGAGCTGACCCATGGTAGGTCGGGAAGGGCCTTGGGTCATCAACGATTGCGATAAGTGATTGCCACTTTATCGCATCACACAGATCCATGGGAGAAGGACCAGTGCCCTGAGGCCTTAAGATGTGGGATGGGCTGATTGCGATGAGCGCATTATAGCCATCGTATCAGTAAAGGGAAGCAACGGTCAAGATCTGATCGTTGATTGGCGATCATGGAAGCTCAAGGGCTACGAGCCATGGAACTGATGATATGTCGATGGGCCGATATGCCGAGATGTGATAGCACCGATAAGAGCGATCGGAGAATGGATTGGAGCAAATTCAAAAGGGAGCATTGGGCCTTTAGATCGTGCGACATTATTATTTGCAACAAATGTGTGGACCTGATAATACTATAAACCATATTGTATGGATCTTAAGATCCGCCAAATGCCATTTTTCAATGTATTCAAACATATTTCGTTATTTAACAAAATACAAAGGGGCAGGCCAATTGTGACTTACAATAGCGACCTACGGGCGGTTTCGATAGGAAAATAAAGCACAGTTATGAATATTTCAAGTCTGGGATGAAAAGTGTTCTGCGGATTTTCCCGTGTTTGGCAACTTTTCTCTGTGTAAACAAAAAACAAATGCTCAGAGGAATTTTAAGCATCGATTGCCCTATCTGTTACCAAATAGGTGGCATCCATCTCGGGAAGTGTTTAGCAACGATTGCTAACGCTCAAATGAGGAAAATGAGGGGACAACGGGTTGAAGACAGGGAGCCAGAGAGGGGAGATAGATAGGTAGTGCCAATTTGGCTTAAGAAGCCATGAACAAAAGGTTGTTGCGGTTGTTGATGTTGGCTGAATCTGAGAGCATGATTAAGAGGCATAATGTTAGGCCCCTATACTACTAGTGTAACCCCTTATTGTTATTAGTACAACCCACTTATTATATTGATGTACCAATGTAGTGCCCATATTGTTACTCTTGTGCCCCATAAAAGCCCACTATTGTTATTATTGTGCCCTTACATTATTATTATTATGTTTGCTCTTTATGTTATGATCCCTTAGACTCTTATATATAGAAAGGAGGTATTTTCATTTGTATCATCGGAGAATTGTTCATTTATGTAATGTAAAGAAGGTTTCCCCCTCGAAGAGGCTAAAGTCTAAGGCATTGATCTATCTTTTCTATCTTTTCTTGAGCTGGTTTCATAACATTTGGTATCAGAGCTTTGGATTCTAGGGTTTTGCTGCTCCAAACAGGTCATTGTGGAATTTTCACTATAACTTTTTTCTGAGACGTTTCAGAAGTTGCAAAAAAAATCCATTTGAGAAGAAATTGCACTAAATCTCAGGTCCGAATTTCAGATCTTTTCGTGCTATATTTGCAGATATATGATCTGAGGAAGTTGGTCTTTTTGGAGACTCCTGAATTACATTCCAAACAGGTGACCTGGGGAAATCATCATAACTTTCTCTCTGAGCATCAGATTGAAATTTCGTAACAAGGTACAGAAAGAGGAAAAATTTTAGTTTCTTTTATATATTTTTCAAAGCCAAAGGTTGAAAAATTGACACGTGGCACTTCATACAATTTCGATCTTCTGGAAAGGTCTATAATCAAGTCATATTGGGAGATTGTGCATAACTCTTTTTTCGAGAATCCAATTTGGATTAGACTAGTGGCATTGGAAAGAGGACACAAAGGGCTACTACAGGTAGCAATTTCACAACTTAAATATCTGTAAGTATAGAGTTACAGTCATTTCAAGATTGAGGTCGTAAAATCAAGAAAAAGCAAGATGAGGAAGTTTGATGGCAAGGATCCGGTAAATTGGATACTTTAGATGGAGCAATATTTTGATCTACATGGTGTACCACTATTACAAAAGGTATGTATTGCATCTTCATATTTAGAACCAGATCAATTTTTATGGTATAAAGGGCTTTGTTCTCGTAAACAACTTGTTACATGGTCAATTATCATGGAGGAAATGATAGCACATTATGAGGATACAAAGAGCAACACCTTCTTTAGAGCAACACCACAACAATTGGAAAGAGTAAAAGGGCTTTGTGACATATTGGAAAGTAAAATTATGGCAACAAGGAAGTCTACCCCTCACAACTATAAATATGGAAGTGTTGTTTCTCCTAGCCTTCCACAACCTGCAAGGGTTACACCACAACAATTGGAAGAAAAAAGAGAAAAAGGGCTTGGTTACAATTGTGATAGCAAATTCACTAAAGGTCATAAGTGTGCTGAGAAGAAATTATTTTACATAGAGTATGAAGAGGAGGAAGAAAAGGATCAAGAAACATCAAAAGAAGAGGATATATGCCAGGACTCAACCCCAGAGAAAGAAGAAACGAATCAGACCATATCTTGTAAACTATTAGCAAGAATGACCACTCCTCAAACTCTCAAGATAGAAGGACATATCAAGAAGGAAAAGGTGAAAGAAGTGAAAGATCACATCAAGAAAGAAGAAATGAATCCAAGCATATCTTGTAATTCATTGGTCGGAATTACCACTCCTCAAACTATTAAGATAGAAGGACATATCAAGAAGAAAAATGTTCAAGAAGTGAAAGATCACATCAAGCGTCAAGAAATGAATCCGACCATATCTTGTAAAGGATTGGAAGAAATTACCACTCCTCAAACTCTAAAGATAGAAGGACATATCAAGAAGAAAAAGGTTCAAGCAGTGAAAGATCACATCGAGCATCAAAAACAAGTTCTCCAACTTTTAAAGGATAATGCCACTTTGGTGCAAAATCAAATGAAACAACAAGTAGATCAACATCATAGTGAAAAGTGTTTTGATGTAGGTGATTGGGTATTTTTACTTCTACATCTAAAGAAAGATATTTATGAGAAGGAAATGTTGGCAATACTACATGCACTTAAAAAATTGCAACCTTACCGAATGGGAAGATTCTTCAAGGATGAGGATGTTGAAGCATTCTTTTGTTCTATTTCTATTATCCAACCAGATTGGATAAACAAAGCAAGGGATGAATGGAAGAAGGAAAATAAAGTATGTGTTGTGGGGAGAAATGCCTATGCAGGACGATCCTATCCACCTAAGGTGTGACAGTGCCTTAGCAACAAACAGAGACAACTATTCTAGTATTATTCCTTTATGAATTAAGAATGAATAGAGATGGATGGACTAACCGGTGTCTTCCGTTTGTCCCTCGATCCAGTTTCCCTTCTCTTTGAGAGTTCCCAGCTACTTGCCTTCTCGCTCGCCCAGCTTCAACAGGTCTCTGCAAGATCACAAGAAGAGAACACTACACAAAGACATGGATTCATATTCATAACTAGTTCAGGATTAGAAATAAACTAAACATACTAATGCAATCATACATCAAAGATACATCAGTATATAGGAGAAACGAAGATAGCTTTATTGATGAATAACAAGGTTTAGGAAGAGATACAACCCAGAGGGCTCCAATCCAGCATCTCCTTCCCAGCAAATGGAATTCCTATCTTCACCCCCTTCAAAGCATTAAGCACCCAATGATTCCAATCTCAAACCAACAGCAATTCTTTGCAATAACAAAATTCCAACCTCTAGATCTCATGGAGGAGAGATCCATATATAGATGTTTGGAGAGAGGATGAGTCAGCTTGAGATCTGACTAGTGTCCTCTCCCTCTGTCAGTTCTTGATTCCACTTGGAGGTTCTTGCTTCCACTTGGAGATTGGGAACCTCTTACTCATCACTAGTCGAATTCACTGAGGCAAGTGTCATTGAGGAAGATTATGGAAGCTTCCTGGGTCTTGACACCTCTTGGAATGAACTTTCCATTTGTCAACTCTCGCTCAGCGCACCCTGGTAGTGCTTCTACCTGCGTTGCAGTGTAGGTAGCCAGTGTTGACTTTGACATTCAGCGCAGATAGCTAGTGGAGCCACTGAATTGATCCTGAATTGACTTGTTTTTTAGCAGTTTCTGGTGGAGAACTTCTGTGAATTGCTGTGGTTTGTTAGCCTTGTTCCTCTAGGGGTAGGAACAACATGTTTAAGGACTTTGGATCCCTTAGATTATGGACATTTCATGCTCAATGCTGTAAGGCACAAAAATGTCTATAACAGTTACCCCCTAAAGTATGAGGCCGTTTATCGGGTGAAATGCTTTATCAGGAGGATCCGAAGTTCATCCAATGCTGGGAGGAGACCTGTAATAAGATACAATACAATACATTATTTTTCATACTGCTTTCATGATCTAGCTGAGGCGGGCATTCCCATGCTCAGCTTTATAAATTCATTTTTCTGTACATAGCACAGACAATCGTCTGATGGTAGACTGATAATTTTGATGAAATTATCATCCTTTGGGTAGGATGATTATCTGCTGCAATGATGTACATGTCAATGTCTTTATCTTTCCTGAATATATATCGCAGCCCGGATGGATGAAACTAGATCCGGGGTCTTCAAACTCATTCGATCTTCACTCTAAGTACAAGTCGATCCATGTGAGAAATGTTCTGAAGTCGAACATGGAAAGACATCGCTTGATTACCGGTCAATGAGGTAAACCGTTAACAAGCGCGAGAGGAATCACATATAATGATAATGACCCTCAAGGTACTGTAGTACAATTCACGTGGTGTGAATAAAGGACTTGGCGTCGAACACCACGCAAAATCTTTCGGTCGAAGGTCATTGATGTATACCTGTCGCCAGAAGTGAGAAACTTGCCATTGAGGCATGCAAGCTTCAAAGTACTGAAGGGGGTGTTCCTAGATCAACTTCTTGGATAATGAGCTGATGTCGACAAGAAGCAATCCGTCAAAGGAGGGTCTTAATGAATCCCACATCAATGACACGGAACGGAGCTAATGATTTTGATGGAGGTGATAACGATCTGTGACATATGATTCAGGGTGGCGGTCATGAAAGGATGAAGGATAATGTACGGCAGTGGATGGGACACGGTTGACTTTTCTGAACGACTTCTCTTGAACATATTGCGACACTGATGCGATGGATCGGTAGCATTACCCCAAATATGGATGGTATGGTGAGACCATGGTGATGTGACCGGTAAATGAAACAACCCAACCCGATTGTGGTACGGAGGAAAAGTGTCATGTTCAAGAGCGACTTGCTACCATCAAAGTTTTCCTGAGTTTCTCCCAATTTTTCCCCTGTCATTGCTGACCAGTACCTCTTTATTTTTGTCAAGCTTGAGGAGGATAACATATGCTTGTTCTATAACCTGCCCTTCGGGCAAGCCCATCGCTATGTTTTAACGAGCCTAGCGATAGTGAAACTCGTTCTCGTCTAAAGACAAGTTTGTCGCTATTTAATGATTTTAACGAGTCTAACGACAAATATAACTCGGTCCTTTTCATTTTTAGAGAGTCTGAAAAGGTACATAAAGTTAACTCCAAAAGTCCTTTTTCGTCATCTAATCCCTTAGGTCCGAAAAAGTATAAAATAATACAGAAGGGATGAGTTTTCGATAGTTTTAACGAGCCGAATAAAACAAGCGCTCGATCTTTTTGTGCAATAATCCCTCAGGTCCAAAAATATTAAAATCTAGAGGAGGGATAGCACTTCCCGTCCCTTTAACGAGCTGGAAGGCCAAGGACTCAGCAATCTTTTCATATTTTACGAGTCAGATGAAAAGATCTTAAAGAAGACTCGTCTTTTGAGGAACGAGTGATGAAACATGTTAGCAGCTGATTCCAGGTATAGGTTGGAATTTTCCAATCACGGCAGTGTCACAAGGATGGCTAGTGAAATCACTCTTCGCAGCTGTTCCTCAAAATGGGTAAACAAACATATGGAGGTGAACGATCGGCCAATGGAAAAGTGGAGGTGATTGTGCAAACACGACCAAGGCTTTAATGGCTGATAATGTTACATTCACAGTGGTTATTTACCGGGATAGTTCATTTTTTAACGAGCTTGAACGCGGGTGGAAACATTTGCTCGATCTTATGTTTATTTTTTAACGAGCATGAACTATGCGCTAAAACTGCTCGGATCTTGCGTTTATTTTTTAACGAGCATGAACTGTGTGCTAAAACTGCTCGAATAATCCAGTCATATGATAAGAATGTCTCATGTAAGATTCCATTTTTTTATGGAGCTTGCGCCTTACCAAAGCTATGCCCCGCATCCTTTTGTTATGCAAGTTCGGAAACGACTAATCCTACGAGTTTAAAGGCTTAAACCTACAGGTTTAAAGGGAGGACCTAAAAATTTAAAAAAATAAATAGCCGCCCCTTGCTTGCACTCCAAAAGGTTTGCATGCCCCCAGGCATAAAGTACGATTTCAAGGTTACCCCTTCTTAGTCCAATAAAACATTTGTTTTACCGGGAGAGGCCTACCTCTTTCAGGTTACCCAAAGATTGTCTCGTTAATCTTTCAAACAAAACACTTCTTCGGCGATATCTACCGAAATAGACAAAGCTGAGAGACTTCGTCTGTCAACTCACATAACTTTAACAAAAGAATCTTATTCTAGAATAACCCTCTTCCAGCATGGGCAGGGTACAGACTAGTCATATTCTCCCGCGGAAACCTACCCTATACCCAAAGTTTTCCTGCCAATGCAGACCAGGATGCATGCCCCCTGGGTTCCATTCATATCCTCCCGGATTACTCGTGCTCATCAGGGGGATGGACCGTGGGTTGAGACACTTATTGCGTGAATAGACCATTTAGGGATGGTACATGACTATTTGCGATGCGTGATCTGGGAAATGAAAGTTGGTCCACGAGCTTGACCACTCTTCCTTCGTGCGGAAAACACATTACTCTAAAGAGTGAGGAAACGATGGCTCCCATGCAATATATATAGTCTCGTCCAAGGAGTAGGTTATAATCCAAGGGTCCTTGAACGACCATCACGTTCATTTGAACGGTCTTCCCTTTCAATGTTATGGGCATATTGGGGAGGATCCCTAAAGGTCGACTGGTTCCTTTATCAAAGCCTGTCAGATTTCTCATTTCAGGCAAAAGCGCTAGCGAACCAAGCGCTTTCCAAGAAATAGAGGAAAGGATACTCACAGATGCCCCCTCATCAATGATGGTGCCAGCCATTACCATTCTGTATATTTGAACGATAATCCTGAATGGTATGCTTGCTGGCAAACGGGGTCTGCCTAGTTGGTTCCAGTCGAACGAGACAACTAGGTAGCTTGGTGATGGGACCGAATAGACGACCAGGTATGACTCTGACGAAGTTCCTTCCTGCGATAAAGGAATGGGCAAATTTCCCCCCTGTTCGTCGGAGTCTGTGTTGATGAAGAGAATTTGGACGATGTCGTCTTTATTCTCCTCTGTGATGGTATCATTCGAAGATGGAGCCTCTGAAGGCAAAACCGGGTCAACTGCTGCCTCAACCTTTTGACTTTCGTCAGGTATGGATTCAGACGGTTCATCCTCAATGATAGGTGCTTCAGCTGACCACCTGAGCGGGCCAGCCGGGTTCTCAACTAGTGAAGGACTTGGCAGGAGTTTTTGATATCCAAGAGGAAGTTGCACTGGTGAAATCGGGCGATCTTCCAAAACTCTTTTAGCCTCATCGAAGAAGGGACAACAGTGGATGGCATGGTCACCTTCACACAGTTTGCAGGGAAATATAGCTTTCCCTCTCTGTCCTGTGACTTCACTTTCACTAGTTGACGGTGGGCTGTCAACATGGCTATCAGAGGTTGACGCCACCGAATTTTGCAAACGGGGAGACCAGTCCCTTAGTATCCGAGGGATGCAGGGACAATCTCTGTGGAAGTGGTCTCCCTTGCATATGACACATGGCGATTTAGGTCTCGTCAGTGCTGTGTGTGGATTTTTGTCAGACGCCACTTGTTTGCCCCCAGTCGCTTTTGGCTCCTTCTTCTTCTTCTCTTTATTCTTCTTTTCCTTCTTCTCCTTAGGAACTTGGTTTTTTGTTTTACCAGTTCCGTCAAGCGAAGAGGAAGGAGGAGAGGGAGAATTAGATGAAGTAGAAGGCTGGTGAGTAACTCTGGTCTGGTCTGACTGTTGATTCGACTGTTCAGGAATAGTGGTGTTTTGGACGACATTGGTCGAGAAGAGCCAGACCGGTAGGCCAATTGTCAATCCTGGAAGCGACAATGTGGCCATATGGGGCGCACCAACATCTCCCCAAGAGGAGAAGGGACTAGGATTTCCACCAAGGGGAATTCCTTGGTTGGTGTGCTCCATTTTCTCAACCTAAAGATCAACGCAGGAATAGGGGTGATTGTTCCGTTTAAAATAAATTTTAACGACGCTCTAGACACAACTTGCTTTTTCACTTTTAAAGAGTCGAGAAAAAGCTAAAGATGACTCTAGTCTCCTTCGATGTTTTAACGAGCCCAAAGTGACAAATGCTTAGATGGACTTTTTCCGTTATACAGTCTGAAAAAGGCCAAAAGGAACTGCTCTGGAGTTCTAGGTAGAGGGTGTGCCAAACTTTTCGCAAAACCGCAGAATACTTTTTAGGGTACGGGCGGTCGATCTTCCTGAATGCTGTGTTCAGTGCATTGCGATCAGTAGGGCGGCCGACACGGCTTCCTAAGGATAAAGGTTTTATGCCTATAGGGGTCTCCCAATATATACGCGACGGTACGTGGGAGCACAATCCGTACTGGTGCTATCGTCCCTCAGGAGGAATCACCCACCATCAACGAGATCGACAGTCACCAGGCTTTACGACGCCGGAACACGTCTCTAGCTTAGACCTCTATGTTGTGTGTTTTGTTGCAAAGTGTTGTTAAGTTCATTCAATTTATTTTAGGTTGATCTTTTTAGAAGTTTGCCTTTTTAGGTTCACCACGAGATGTATGATACAATTCCTAAATGCAGTCTAAAGATGATAAGCAAGCTTTATATCTTTTCAACTTATGAAAATCCTAGCTACAAAGGGAAAAGAAAGACACCATCTTTTCTCAAAGAGCAATCAGCACACTCTAATGCACTTTTCCTAAATCAAACATGCAAACTATCAAGATGCAAATGCACAATGCAGGTGTTTGTTTTTCGCTTTCTTAGTATTGATGCCTACAAAGAAAGCTTTTTTTACAACTTTGAATTTGCTTTTAAATGACAAATACAAACAAGTTTACTTTTTCGAAATCAGAGAGGGTAGAAGAGATTACAACACTTAACGATTTCCAAAATGAATACTTGTTTCGACACTTAAAAGAGACAAACTCAAACCAAAAGCAAAAGTAAATGTATAATCAACTGTAAACAGCCAATGAACTCTCTCCTAAGATCACAATCAGCAGATCTGAATCAAGGGCTACAGGATGACTATTTCACTCATGCAAAGGAAAACTGTAAATGACGCCACAAACACATAAAAACACTCACAGTCTTTTTGTACAAAAGGAGGCGGAATTTAAGCAGAGAAAAGGAGTTATCAGACTGGTACCTATGCTGGTTATAGGCTGCAAAAATCAGAGATCAAAACAAGGCAAAACAGAGCAGAGAACCCCAGCTGCACAAGGCCTAACTGGATCAGCGCAACCTCAACACAGAGGTTTTGACATTCAGCGCAGGTAGCCTTCACGGGACCTGCGTTGAAATGCAGAACCTCTTCACAGGGTCTGCGCTGAAGGAGAAACGAGAGTTTCTCACTGGGTTCTGGGTCACAGATTGCTGATTAATCTACAGTTTCAGGCCAAATCAAAGCAACAAGCAAGGTACAATCAAAGGGATGCTTTGAGGGAGTACTAGGATCTATCACAAAGGATCACCAAATCATTTGTGAGTCCATTGTTCAGATCATAGACAAATCCAGTGATTGGATCAAAGCAACAGCTGTCTACTTTGCATTTGAGAATAGCAGATGCAGTTCGATTGTTGCTGTTGAGTCTATGAAACAAACAATGATGGAAACACAAATAAAATGAATAAACATATATCCCCAGTGGAGTCGCCAATTTGTTGTGGGGAAAAATGCCTATCCAGGAAGATCCTATCCACCTAAGGTGTGACAGTGCCTTAGCAACAAACTGAGACAACTATTCTAGTATTTTTCCTTTATGAATTAAGAATGAAGAGATATGGATGGACTAACCGGTGTCTTCCGTTTGTCCCTCGATCCAGTTTCCCTTCTCTTTGAGAGTTCCCAGCTACTTGCCTTCTCGCTCGCCCAGCTTCAACAGGTCTCTGCAAGATCACAAGAAGAGAACATTACACAAAGACATGGATTCATATTCATAACTAGTTCAGGATTAGAAATAAACTAAACATACTAATGCAATCATACATCAAAGATACATCAGTATATAGGAGAAACCAAGATAGCTTTATTGATGAATAAAAAGGTTCAGGAAGAGATACAACCCAGAGGGCTCCAATCTAGCATCTCCTTCCCAGCAAATGGAATTCCTATCTTCACCCCCTTCAAAGCATTAAGCACCCAATGATTCCAATCTCAAACCAACAGCAATTCTTTGCAATAACAAAATTCCAGCCTCTAGATCTCATGGAGGAGAGATCCATATATAGATGTTTGGAGAGAGGATGAGTCAGCTTGAGATCTGACTAGTGTCCTCTCCCTCTGTCAGTTCTTGATTCCACTTGGAGGTTCTTGCTTCCACTTGGAGATTGGGAACCTCTTACTCATCACTAGTCGAATTCACTGAGGCAAGTGTCATTGAGGAAGATTCTGGAAGCTTCGTGGGTCTTGACACCTCTTGGAATGAACTTGCCATTTGTCAACTCTCGCTCAGCGCACCCTGGTAGTGCTTCTACCTGCGTTGCAGTGTAGGTAGCCAGTGTTGACTTTGACATTCAGTGCAGACAGCTAGTGGAGCCACTAAATTGATCCTGAATTGACTTGTTTTTGAGCAGTTTCTGGTGGAGAACTTATGTGAATTGCTGTGGTTTGTTAGCCTTGTTCCTCTAGGGGTAGGAACAACATGTTTAGGGACTTTGGATCCCTTAGATTATGGACATTTCATGCTCAATGCTATAAGGCACAAAAATGTCTATAACAGTATGGCCACTTATTCAAAAGTTGCAAGAGATTCCATGTAAACAATATTGCCAGAAATTGAAGAGGAAGGAAAAATCATATTGGAACCTGGAGTAGTCACAGAAACAAGAACCTGATAGCTATGAAATCAATCAATTTGAGAGTATCTCATCAAATGGAAGAACTTACCTGCTAAAGATCCCACATGAGCGGACAAGAATTTTATACGGAAGCATCAATAACTACTCAAGTGTTGAGGACAACGCTTTTTGAAGGAGAGGGGCATGTTAGGCCCCTATACTGCTAGTGTAACCCCTTATTATTATTAGTACAACCCACTTATTATATTGATGTACCCATGTAGTGCCCATATTGTTACTCTCGTTCCCCATAGAAGCCCACTATTTTTATTATTGTGCCATTACATTATTATTGTTCTGTCGGCTCTGATTATGTTATGACCCTTTAGACTCCTATATATAGAAAGGAGGTATTTTCATTTGTATCATCCAAGAATTGTTCATTTCTGTAATGTAAAGGAGGTTTCCCCCTCGAAGAGGCTAAATCCTAAGGCATCAATCTATCTTTTCTATCTTTTCTTGAGCTGGTTCCATAACACATAAGCAGGTAGCGTGGAGATAGAGGAAGTTGTAGAAGCGTAGAGGGGCTTGGACGCTGAGAATTTCCCAAGAGGGCAGTCCATAGTGTAAATTGAATGTGTGGGCAGAGTTGGAGCATTGAGGAACCCATTGGGAAGCTCAGTGTGCAAAAGCGCTTAATAGAGCAAAGCTACTAGAGGTTGGAGGCAGCACATAAATACTTCAGTGAAGTATGAGACAACAAAAGGACTGAATGATCAAGCTATTGCTGGTGTTGTTTGAGTTGAAGATAGAAGAAGGATTCCAGAGACAGAAAATGATTCTGAGGGAGTTAGAGAAGCCAGAAGCTCAAAGGAGCTCAGAGCACTGACTAAAAGAATTAGTCCAGATAAGCCTAGATCTATTTGCAGCTAAAGGACAGCCAGGGGTAAGATGGTATTCTGAGCCCATTGGTTCATTTGTAAACCATATGGAGTTGATTCAAGGACTTGTAAAAGAATTCATCCATAATCCCAAAGAGCCTAATCGAGTTGATTAGAGCTCAAGGAGACGTATCCCAAGATATTAGGGTGAAATCCATGTTACATTGTCGTCTTATGTGTTTGTTTCTTTATTGCATTATTCATTGTTATATGCATTTATATATATGTTCAAGCACATTTAAATATCAGCATACACAACAAATTTTAAAGCACATAAACAACCAACAATAAATATAAGCATACACCTATATTTTCAAGAATTTCTTAATTCTGCATTTCTTAATCATTAAAGACTTGGGAATATTCAAGCTTTGGAGGTGGGAGAGGTTCTTGTAAGTGAGAGAAGAAGCCTAAGTGCCCCATTTTCAGTTTAGGTGGTATCAGGGCTTAATATTGAATAACCACACCTTTAATAAGGTTATATCAGAATGCTTGATTGAGAGAGCAAAGACTGCTTGTCTGAAAAGTGTTTGAATAGCAAGAGGCTAATTGTATGCTTGTTTTGGAGACTGACTATTTTCCAAAGTTGCAAAGGTGAAGTGAAAGCTATTGATAGCTCAGTCTAGGAAGGACAAGAAGGAGAAGAGTTGAATGCATTCTTCTATCCTAAAGGACCTCAAGGAAATCTAAAGCACAAGAGGTTTGTGGCAAGAGGTTTCTTAAATAAGCTCTTTATTTATCTTGTTGAAGTTTTTTGTTCATTGGCATAATGAGAACTTTTACAAGTGGGTCCTCAAATTTTGCTCTCTTCACAAGACTCTTTGATGAAGAGATGAAGCAAGAATTGTCCGCCATGATGGATATGGTGAGAAAAATGTATGAGGATGGAAGGAAGAGAAGTAATTGCTGCTGACAGACTGCAAGAAATGGAGAGGCAACTTCATATTGAAAATATGAACCTCAAAAGGATGCATGAGTTGGAGTCACAACTCTTTGTTGTCAAAGAAGCCTTAGTGAAGTCTCAGCTTGAAGAAGGGGTAAGCCATTCCAATTTTGTCTTCAAATTCTTCTGAGAATTCTTGTATTGGTTCTTTTGAAAAACATATTGAGGCATAGGTTCCAATCTAATGTCCAAAATTGGCTATGAAGGAAAGGGCTTGGAAAAGCATGCACAAGGTTTCATTGAACCAATCATGGTTGAGGAAAGACCTAAGTATTTGGGCCTTGGCTATGGACAGTCTTATGGAGAGAGTTCCAAAGCTACCATGAAATCCATTGAAACAGTCCCAAGAAGGAGTTTCATTTCATGTCCTCTACCTCAAGAGTGTGAAGGTTGTATCCAAGAGGAATACAATAACTTGAAACATCAATTGCAGGATGTAGGTGTTCGGAAGCACACACTTGGACTCGAGAGTTGGGGAGACTCTAATAGCCTTGAAGAGTTTGATGGTGTTCCAAAGGGAGACACTTCTTCTTTTGCTTCACCTCCTCATGAAGGCGATAAAGGTGAAAGAGGCAGGTATAAATCTGGTTCTAACCATAGTCCTTTTGATTTTGCAAAGCATGATAAATTTCCACATAGATATGTTAAAAGAGTTGCTTGTTCCTTTTGTGGTTTGGATAACCGTCATGTTTCTAGATGTTGGAAGAGGATGGCCACATACAGGAAACTTTTGAAGGAAAAGAAACAAGCATCCAAAGGTCCATTAGAGAAGGCCAATCATGTTGTCAAGAGGATAAAAATGTGTTGCACTTACTACCATAAGCAAGGGCATCTTGTTGAAAGGTGTTGGACTCTGAATCTAGAAATGCTTCCACTAAAGCTAAGGGAGAAGGTGAAAAGAGAAGATGGCAGAACTGGAAAGGAAGATTCCATGACTGATGTGTCTTAGAATGATTCACATATTGATGCTGATGTGCAGACAAAGGAAGGACCTTTGAAATGGATTGGTAAGAAATAGTTAGATTTCTTATCAAATTAAAGATTGCATGTCTATTGATGCATCTGTTTGCATTTATTTGTTGATGGGATGCAAGTTGCAGGTTTATACCAAAATGGTGAATGGAAAAAGTTGAGTAGGAGGCTCACTTTGTTGTTGCAACATTATGTTCATTTCAACTTTGAAAGTACAATGTAGTTAAGCGAAAGTTGAAGGATGAAATGCATGCATGAGCATGAGATACATGAACACAGGGATATTGATGTTTCCTTGTTTTGGGAACATGTGTGTGTGATTGACTTGAAGGTTTGATTGTTTTGTTGTAAACATGCATGTAAAGTTGGTTTGGTCGAGATAGTGATGAAATTGTTTCATCTTTTCAAAAGAATCTTAATGGTCTTTATTTCATGCTTGACTTGAAGGGTCATTTGCTTTAAAGGCATGTTTTGTGTGCTTGTTATCTAGTACATCATTTGTATGTAGATGCAAGACATGGAGGTGTTCACAAGATGTGAAACATGTTTCTTTTGTTGAAGCAGGAGTTAGTCCATCCAGTTGTTGTCTGTATGCCTATTGTTGTTAACAATTGTTGTTGGTAGCTTGTCAAATAGGTACAAATGAAAGTTTTTTGGAGCAGATGTACTTCACATTTGTTAAGCAACCTTGGATCAATGATCAAGGAAAAGAAGCTCAAACTACCTTCTATGACCATTTCAATAGAAGTTCTGAAGGAAGGCAAGGAGAAAGACAATTCTTCCTAAGAATACTAGCCCATCCAGAGAAGGGAAGTGGTCAGAAACTTTGGTTCAAAGGCACTACACAAAGGCAAGTGTAGGGAGGCTAAAAGAAGAGGATGAGTCACTCTCATTTGCTGCTCATTTCAATATATCAGTCTTTTGGGGACCAAAATTTCTTTTAGTGGGAATGCGTGATCAAAAATGGATCGTGGATAAACCTTTAAGTCTAAAAGACTTCATTCGAGAGGTAAAAGGTGCCAAATGGCACAAATCCTTTGTAAATAAGAGGAAAATCAAAATCGTAGGCTACTCTTGGAAATAGTCTCATTGCAGAGATCTCCTCATTCTAAATCCAATGCAACTTGAATGGGAGAAAACGGACTCCGGATGAAGGAGTTATTGTAAAATGAAAATTGCCCAATGTCCTTAGAAAAGGAGGCAATTTCATTAAATTTTGAACTATATTGAAAATTTTGATTTTTTTAGTATAGGATCATGGGCCAATCCATAGCTCACACATGTTAGCTCGGGATTGGGCCACATGGACCTGTTTGAGCAATCATCGTTAAATATCGCATCGCAATTATTTCAAAGGGAAGGACCTTGGGTCATCAGCGATTGCGATACATGATTGCCACTTTATCGCATCGCACAAATCCATCAGAGAAGGACCAATGCCCCAAGGCCTTAATATGTGTGATGGGTTGATTCCGATGAGTGCATTATAGTCGTCGGATCAACAAAGGGAAGCAACGGTCAAGATCTGATCGCTGATGGGCGATCGGGGAAGCTTAAGGGCTGCAGGCCATGGAACAATGAGATGTCGATGGGCCGATATGCCGAGATACGATAGCGCCAATCGCAGCGATCGAAGATCGGAGATCGGATCGGAGAAAATCCAAAAGGGATCATTGGGCCTTTAGACTGTGCGACATTGTGATTTGCGACGGATGTGCGAACTCGATACTACTATAAACCATATTGTATGGATCTTGAGATCCGCCAAATGCCATTTTTTAATGTATTCATCCATATTTCATTATTTAACAAATTATAAAGGGGTAGGCCAATTGCAACTCACGATAGCTACCTACGGGCAGACCCAATAGGAAAATAAAGTTATTTCAAGTCTGGGATGAATAGTGTTTTGCAGATTTTGCCATGTTTGGCAGTGTTTCTCTATGTAAACAGAAAATGACTGCTCAGAGGAATTTTAAGCGTTGATTTCCTTGTTCGTTACCAAATAGGTGGCATCCAACCCGGGAAGAGTTTAGAAATGATTGCTAATGCTTAGAGGAGGAAAATGAGGGGACAACGGCTTGAAGACAGGGAGGCCGAGAGGGGAGATAGACAGGCAATGCCGATTTGGCTTAAAAATCCATGAATAAAAGGTTGTTGCGGTTGTTGATGTTGGCTGAGTCTGAGAACATGATTAAGAGCATAAGTAGGTAGCGCGGAGACAGAGGAAAGCGCAGAAACGGAGAGAGGCTTGGACACTGAGAATTTCCCAAGAAGGCAGTCCACAGCGTAAAAGTGAATGCGTGGGAAGAGTTGGAGCGTTGAGGAACTCATTGGGAAGCTCAGTGTGCCAGAGCGCTTAATTGAGCAAAGCCACCAAAGGTTGGAGGTCACGCATAAATACTTCAGTGAAGTATCAGACAACAAAGAGACCAAATGATTGAGTTGTTGCTGGTGTTGTTTGAGATGAAGATAGAAGAAGGAGTCTAGAGATAGAAAACGATTATGAGGAAGTCAAAGGAGCCATAAGCTCAAAGGATCTCATAGAAATGACTAAAAGAATTAGTCCAGAGAAGCCTAGATCTGTTTGCAGCTAAAGGACAGCTAGGGGTAAGATGGTATTCTGAGCCCATTGGTTCATTTTTAAACCATATGGAGTTAATTCAAGGACTTGTAAAAGAATTCATCCATACTCCCAAAGAGCCTAATCGAGTTGATTAGAGCTCAAGGAGACATAGCCCAAGATATCAGGGTGAACTCCATGTTACATTGTTGTCTCATGTGTTTGTTTCTTTGCTGCATTATTCACCTTTATATGCATTTATATATATGTTCAAGCACATCTAAATATCAGCATACACAAAAGATTTTAAAGCACATAAACATCCAACAATAAATACAAGCATATACCTATATTTTCAAGCATTTCTTAATTCTGCATTGCTTAATATTCTGCATTTCTTAATAAAGACTTGGTAATATTCAAGCTTTGGAAGTGGAAGAGGTTCTTGTAAGCGAGAAAAAAAACCTAAGTGCCCCATTTTCATATCAATATATCACATGATATATGTTAACTAAAAAATATTAAATCATGTTTTCGGGAAATTTAATTCATCATTGTTGTGTTATGAAGAATCATGTAAATCATGGGATTCAGGGATGAAATTCATGGTGGACCAAACCAACAAGAAAAAATAAAAAAAATATTTTAAAAAATTTAGACAACTTGTTAAGTGAAGGTAACAAGATTCTTCTACATGTCAATGATGGAAAGAAAAGAATAAAAAGACATACCAATACCTACTAAAGCTACAAAGGTAACAAAAGAATATGCTAATGTTATACCAAATGAATTACCTAATGGTCCTCCACCAAATTAGGATATTCAAAATCATATTAACCTAATACCAGTAGCATCTCTACCTAATCAAGGAATATATACAATGAGCCCTACACAACATGTAGAGCTAAAAAAACAAGTGACATTAATATATCTCATTTGTCTCGTAAATATATGTTAATATATTTTGGCTAAAATTCTTTACATAACTCTCCTGAAAGAAAAGGGTAAACCTTTTTTTTTTTTTATTACCATATATCACATGATATATGTTAACCAAAAAATATTAAATCATGTTTTGGGGAATTTTAATTCATCATTATTGTGTTATGAAGCATCATGTAAATCATGGGATTCAAGGATGAAATTCATGGTGGATCAAACCAACAAGAAAAAAATAAAAAATATATTTTAAAAAAATCATATATATATATATATATATATATATATATATAGTAGAAAATATGATGGTAGGTTAACCCGATAATGCAATATAAATCAAAGAAGAATAATATAACCTACTTCTACTATCAATTTGTTGAAGATTAAAGAGCGAGTTGAACAATTGATCCAAATTGGATCCATAGAAGACTGTCAAAGAGCCATGACTGTATCAGGTCGGAACAAATCTCTAAAGAATTCAAAACAGTGATCAAAAACACCCCTAAACTAGTGGCAATGGTAGCCAACGTGGAACAACAAGGACCTCGGTCAAGCGCATTGATCGAGGCCCATGGAGACCGCGCAGGAGGTCAAAGTAGCCCCTAGAAGCCCCAAAATGGGAAAAGGAGGTGGAATTTGATTATAATCGCACATCGCTGGGTGAACAGGGCCGTGAAGGAAAAGCCCAAGCACTCGATCGCGTGGGGGAACCAGAGGACCACAGGTAGAAAAGGAAAAAGTGCTAAAACACAACAGTGGGACCCGCGCTCTGGAACTGGCAGTTTTAATCGGGGTACCCTTAAACGATAAGAGGTTTTGGATGAGAGTAGAGTGATTCCATACACCGATCGACGTGTGGCAGGCAGAGGTGAGAGAAAATCGTCATTGATCGCGTGCTATTGGTCGAGCAAGTCAACCACATGAAACGTGCATATGGCGTCAGATCTGGAGGACTCAGATCGGATAGCTGAGATTGCGCCTGATGGAGGAAGCGAAATCGACGAAGAAATACACTGTCTTTTAGAAGGGATTTGGAATCCGTTTGACTGCCACGGTGGAGGAAGAACACATCCACGATGTAACTAAAGAAACGAACTGACAAAGCAAGCCGTCACTGTTTAGAGGAGGAAAAGTGGCCACTCCCTCAGCGTTCATGATGATGCCGAAAAAGGAACTCTAGGCGCAGCTGTAGAAGGTGAATCGACAGAGGAAGAGGAGGAACCAAACAAGCATTGGAATGAATGGCTAAAAGCCATGAACAGAGACAGTCAAATCAGAGAGGGAGTCAAGTTAGACACAGAAGAGTCAAGAGATGAAGAAGTGGAACAGTGAACCCTGAGAGGAGGACTGAACACAGAGAACAGTAAAGCAAAGCAGAAGAGATAGAGGGCCAAGCTAACTAGTGGAAGCATCGAGCATTGAAGAGCTTGAAGACTTAAGACATCCCATAAAGGATCTGTCCAGGCTTAGCACCACTTTGGGCTCCTGCCATTGTAGACTAGAAGGTGACAGAGTTGGTAGGAAAAAGAAGAGTCTGTGCATTCCAGTGGCTTGGGGAATCCAAGAACCACCCTGCCAGGAAAACCTGCTTCAAGAGAACTCACAATGAGTCCATGTATTGTAATTCTCTGCTTAAAGGCACAAGAAAATAAGGCCACCACTGAAATCTGGACCGGAGACGTAACCCTGGAGAATAGGGTGAACTCCTTGTTAAATTTATTATGTCTTTGTGTTGCTTACTGTATTTATTTGTTGTATTTTCATTTTATTGTCTGTGTATTGGCAATCTGATCAATTTGTTGCTTCAATAACACAAAAAACACACCAGCACATGAGTATGTAATACGTTTGTGTAAAAAATCTTTAACTCATGTCACTCATAGGGTGAATATCATATCAAGTGGTATCAGAGCTCTAGGCCATAAGGTTAGACAAGCTTGTGTTGGTTTAGCTGTGAAAGATCAAAGCTCAAATTAAGAGAACGAGAGTTGGTGGAAACTAGTCCTAAAATTGGGAGAGTCTATTCTTGAAAGACAATGTTAGAGGAAGGTTCTGTAGGACCAGACCCTCAATTCATAGAGAGTTTCCTAGCTATAAACTCTATGGTTGAAGAAATGTACAGAGACTTTAGAAAGCAAAAGGTGGAATATTCATTAGGCTCTCAACAAGATAAAGAAGAAGATGAGTCTCACTTCCATGACCACTCCAGAGGAAAGGGGAAGAGGAAAGCTTTCTCACACCTCCTAATAGCCCTGTGCATAATAAGAAAACTTCTTTGATTAAGATAGATGTTAAATTTGATTTGCCTATATATGATGGAGAGCTAAATGCTGAAAAATTGAACAATTCGATTAGACAAATTGATATGTATTGCAGGGTACAGAACATAAACTCAGACAAGAGTAAGATCTAGCTGGCAAGCCTACGCCTAAGAGGCACTGCCTTGGTTTGGTGGGAAGGAAGAACCCAAGCTGATATGAAAAGATATGGCAAGACCATCTCTATCTGGAGTGAATTTGTTTCTGCAATCAAAAAGCACTTCTATCCATTGGCCTACATGCAACAAGCCATGATGAGTTCACAAACTCTTTGACAGTTGAAAGGGAAAAGTGTGCAAGGGTATACTCAAGAGTTTAGGAAGAGAGAATTGATGTTGGGTATCTCATTATACTCACTAGAGAATCTTTTGAGGTACATTGGTGGTCTACATAACTACATGAGGCATACCATCCTCATGTTTAGTCCCATTAGTATAGATGAGGTATCTGTACAGGATGCTCATCTAGAAGCTAGAGGAAAGAATGGAAATCCAGAAGTTGGGGGACCATCCCAACCCACTGTAAGCAAGAGCAAGGAGAAAATAAAATAGAAGTGGAAAGCAAGTAAGTCTAACACTGCATAGAAATCCAAAGCTTCATGCACTCACTGTAAAAAGGAGGGGCATGATGATGAGCATTGTTGGATTCTGCATCTAGAGATGAGACCTAAGAAGACCGAGGGCAAGAAGAAGAAGACAGTTGTAGCTATTCAGAAAGATTTGGAGTCAGACTCAGGAGATGAAACAACTATAGCAGCCACAGGTATAAAAGGTAAGAATTCTAAAGCATCTATTAGCAATTATGCTCAATCTGTTATTGATGAAGAAAATGAGAGAAAGAGACATGAGCTTTTCCATATTCGAGTTATTTCCAAAAATCAAAATATTGATACTTTGTTTGATAGTGGCTCACAAGTAAATTTGATTTCTGAAGCAATTGTAAATAAATTTGGATTAGCAACTACACCTCACAAGAAACCATACCCATTAGGATGGTTGAATGATAAAGCACAACTACAAGTGACTAGACAGTGCAAAGTCAAGTTTTCTTTTGGGTCATCATTTGTAGATGAGGTTGAGTTAGACATAATTCCTTTGGATATATGTGGAATTTTTTTAGGAAGTCCTTACTTGTATGATAGAAAGGCTATTTTCTATGAGCTGAGAACAAGTATATACTTGTTAAGGATGGTATCAAATACTTTGTAAGAGCTCATAAGCTCAAGAATAATTACACTCTCATAAACTCAAGACAGATGAAAAGAATGCTAAATTCATGCAAACAATTATTACTAATGGTTGTAAAGGAAAAGAAACCTGGTAAAACCAATGTATTTGAGGGCTATAATGCTGAACAACAAGCTGATATAGAAAAGGTTGTTTCAGAGTATGATGTCTTATTTCAGGAACCTAAAGGTCTGCCACCCAAAAAGGGAATAGTACATGATATTATTTTGCAGCAAGATTTTCCATTGCCTAACATTGGGATGTACAGGTTGTCTGCTTTAGAGAATGCTAAAATCAAGAACCAGGTGTAGGAGTTGCTAGAGAAGGGCTTCATCAGGCCTAGCACATCACCATGTGGGTCACCAATCGTTTTGGTGAGAAAGAAAGATGGCTTTGGAGAATGTGCATTGATTACCGAGCACTGAATAAGATAACAATCAAAAACCATTATCCCCTTCCTCGCATAGATGATCTTTTAGATCAATTAAAGGAAGTTGTTTATTTCACCAAGCTGGATTTGCACAGTCAATACCATCAGGTCAGAGTTACAGAGCAAGATGCATGGAATACTTCTCTCAAAACGAAGTAGGGATTGTATGAATGGTTGGTTATGCCTTTTGGCTTAACTAATGCTCCTGCTACTTTCATGAGATTAATGAATGATGTTCTCAGACATTTTCTTGATGATTTTGTTATTGTGTATTTGGATGACATTCTGATTTTTATTAAAATGTGGGAAGAACATTTAAAACATGTTAAGCAAACATTAGATGTTTTTAAAAGAGAAAAACTTTATGTTAAACTCTCAGAATGTGAATTTGGCAAAGCATCTCTAAACTACTTGGGTCATATAGTAGGGGGAGGTGAATTTAAAATAGATCCCTCTAAAGTGGCAGTCATTTTGAACTGGCCTAAACCCATGTCTACTACAGAAGTGAGAAGCTTCTTAGGAGCAGCATAATATTGGAGGAAGTTCATTTCTAACTTCTCCTCAATTGCAACTCCCTTACATGCTTTAACAAGATTGAATAAGGTTTTTCAGTGGGGAGGCAAACATCAGAAAGCCTTCGACACCTTGAAAGAGAAAATTAGTATAGCACCTGTACTAGCACTGCCAGATCTGCAAAGACCATTTGAGATCCAAACTAATGCTAGTTACTATGCCATGGGAGCAGTGTTGACACAGCATGGTAGACCCATATGTTATCATTTTGAGACTTTTAATCCTGCAGTAGTTAACTATCCTACATATGATAAATAATTATATGCATTAATTCAGAGTGTGAAAAAGTGGAAACATTACCTAATGGGAAAAGAGACAGTAATACATACTGATCATCAGCCACTTCAATATTTACACTCCCAAACTAAGTTACAGCAATTAAGACATTATAGATGGATGGGTTTTCTACAATAGTTTCATTTAGTCATCAGATATAAAAAGGGCATACATAAGAAGGTTTTGGACATGTTATCTAGACCCATTATAAATGCATCTATCATACTTAAGCATAATTTTGTGCTACATGAAAGCTACATAGAAAAATATGATCAGGATATGGACTTTAAAGATGTATATGCAACTCTGAGTCAAGGCAAAAGAGTAGAAGAATTGGACTATCATATAAAAGACTGACTCTTATACCATTGTGGGAAACTCTGCATTCCACAAACTGAGAGGATAAAGATAATTAGGGAAGCACACACTTCTTTGATATTAGGTCACTTTGGGGTAAGTAAAACAGTTGCGCAGTTGCAAAGATTCTACTATTGGCTGAAAATGAATGAGATAATTTCTAGATATGTAAGAGGGTGTGCCATGTGTGCTAAAAGCAAGCCCAACAATAGAAATCTAGGATTGTACACTCCATTACCAGTTCCTTCTCCCCCTTGGGAAAGTGTTTCCGTGGATTTTGTTGGAGGACTACCTAAATCTAGGAAAGGTCATGATTATCTATATGTTTTTGTGGATAGGTTCAGCAAAATGTGTATTTTGATACCTTTTAGTAAACAGATCACAGCTGAACAAACTAAAAAATTGTTCTTTGAACATGTATGGGTTCATTTCGCATTACCCACTTCCATTGTATCTGATCGAGACACCTGATTTGTGGGGAAGTTTTGGTCTAGTTTGTGGGAACTGATGGACAGAAAGTTGAAGAAAAGCACAACTTTTCATCCACAAATAGTTGGTCAAACAGAAGTAGTAAACATGACAGTGATACAGTTACTGAGAGGATATTGTAGCAAACATCCTAAGCTTTGGGATGAACACTTGTGTTATGTGCAGCATGCTTACAATAGAGCCAAACACTCTTCTACACAGAGATCTCCTTTTGAGACCTGCTTTGGTTTCACACCAAGGACTCCTTTGGAATTTGTCTTTGGTAAAGATACCATGGTTGATGGACACAGTGATGTGGACAAGGAAACTAGGTTCATTGAACAGATCTAGGAGGTCCACCAAGCAGTACAAGAACAGCTGGAAAAGAGCTAGGCGAAGTACAAGGCTAGGCATGATAAGCATCAGATGGAGCATAGTTTTCAAGTTGGAGACCAAGCCTGGCTATATATCAGCAAGGATAGGATACAAGGTGAAGGTAAAAAGCTAAAGCCTATCAGGTATGGACCTTTTAGGATATTTGAGAGATTGGTGAGAATTCTTTTCACCTTGATTTATTAGCTTACATGCACATCTACTGAGTCATAAATGCAAATTGCTTGAGATTGTTTGAACCTTCAATGGTTAAGGACCCTGAAGAGTAAAGTCAATTGCCTTCTATCGATGACCTGCTACCTGAATACCTCAATGAGTTGCAGGAAGACACAATGCTAGACAGGAAGGTGAGGACAACGCGCATGGGAGATGTTGAGTACCTCAGGGTTGGGCTCAAAGGTTCAATGCCAAGCAGTGCAAGGTGAATTGAGATTGGACAAGTGAAGAAACAGTATCCTCACTTAGTCGATGCTTGAAAACCAACTTTTTGTGGTTTTCAGTGGGAAGGCCATGATCCAAATTGGATCCATAGAAGACTGTCAAAGAACCATGACTGTATCAGGTCGGAACAAATCTCTAAAGAATTAAAAACAGTGATCAAAAACACCCTTGAACCAGTGGTAATGGCAGCCAACATGGAACAACGAGGACCTCGGTCAAAGTGCGTTGACCGAGGCCCATGGAGGCCATGCAGGAGGTCAATGTAGCCCCTCGGAGCCCCAGAATGGGAAAAAGAGGTGGAATTTGATTCTAATCATGCATCGCTGGGCCAACAGGGCTGTGAAGGAAAATCCTGAGCACTCAATTGCGTGGGGGAACTAGATGACCATAGGCAGAAAAGGAAAAAGCACTAAAATACAATGATGGGACCCGTGCTTTGGAAACCGGCAGTTTTGATTGGGGTGCCCTTAAATGGTAAGAGGTTTTGGACGAGAGCGGAGTGATTCCATACACCAATTAATGCGTGACAAGTGGAGGTGAGGGAAAATTTCCATTGATCGCACACTGTCGGTCGAGCAAGTCAACCACACGAAATGTGCATATGGCGTCAGATCTAGAGGACTCAGATCAGACGGCTGAGATTGCACCCGATGGAGGAAGTGGAATCGATGAAGGAATACATCGCGTTTTAGAGGGGATTTGGAATCCGTTTGACCGCCACGATGGAGGAAGAACGCATCCACGACATAACTGAAGAAACGAACTGACGAAGCAGGCTGGCGCCATTCAGAGGAGGACAAGTGGCCACTTCCTGAGCATTCATGATGACGCCGAACAGCGAACTCCAGGCACAGCTGTAGAAGGTGAATCGATAGAGGCAGAAGAGGAACCGAACAGGCATTGGAATGAATGACTAAAATCCATGAACAGAGACAGTCAAATCAGAGAGGGAGTCAATTTAGACACAGAATATTTGAAAGATGAAGAAGTGGAACACTGAACCCTGAGAGGAGGATTGAACATAGAGAACAGTAAAGCAAAGTAGAAGATATAGAGGGTCGAGTTGACCAGCAACAACATTGAGCACTAGAGAGCTTGAAGACTCAAGCCATCCCATAGGGGATCTATCCGGGCTGAGCACCACTTTGGGCTCTTGCCATTGTAGACGAGAAGGTCACAGAGCTAGTAGGAAGAAGGAGAGTCTATGCACTCCAGTGGTTAGGGGAATCCTAAAACCACCTTGCCAAGCAAAACCTCCTTTAGGAGAACTCACATTGAGTCCTAGTATTGTAATTCTCGTCTTAAAGGCATAATAAAACAAGGCCACCACTAAAAGCTGGACCGGAGACGTAGCCCTGGAAAATAGGGTGAACTCCTTATTAAATTTCTTATGTCTTTGTGTTGCTTGTGGTATTTCTCTGCTATATTTCCATTTTATTGTCTATGTATTGGCAATCTGATCAATTTGTTGCTTCAATAACACAGAACACACACCAGCACATGAGTCTGTAATACCTTTTTTTAATATATCTTTAGCTGATGTCACTCATAAGGTGAATATCAAATCAAGTGGTATCAGAGCTCTAGGCTGTAAGGTTAGACAAGCTTGTGTTGGTTTAGCTGTGAATGCTCACAAGATCAAAGCTAAAATTAGGAGAAGGATAGTTGTTGGAAACTAATCCTAAAATTGGGAGAGTCTATTCTCGAAAGACAATGTCATATGAAGGTTCTGTAGGGCCCGACCCTCAATTCATAGAGAGTTTCCTAGCTACAAAGTCTATGGTTGAAGAAATGTACAGAGACTTTAGAAAGCAAAAGGTGGAAGATTCATCAGGCTCTAAGCAAGATAAACAAGAAGATGAGTCTCACTTCCATGACCACTCCAAAGGAAAGGGGAAAGATGAAAGCTTTCTCACGCCTCCTAATAGCCGTGTGCATAATAAGAAATCATCTTTGATTAAGCTAGATGTTAAATTTGATTTGCCTATATATGATGGAAAGCTCAATGCTGAAAAATTGGACAATTGGATTAGACAAATTGATGTGTATTGCAGGGTACAGAACATAAACTCAAACAAGAGTAAGATCCAGCTGGCAAGCCTTTTCCTAGGAGGCACTGCCTTGGTTGGTGGGAAGGTAGAACCCAAGCTGATATGAAAAGACATGGCAAGACCATCTTTGTCTAGAGTGAATTTGTTTCTGCAATCAAAAAGCAGTTCTATCCATTAGCCTACATGCAACAAGCCATGATGAGTTGGCAAACTCTTCGACAGTTGAAAGGGCAAAGTGTGCAATGGTATTCTCAAGAGTTCGGGAAGAGAGCATTGATGTTGGGTATCTCATTAGAATCACCAAAGACTCTTTTGAAGTACATTGGTGGTGTACACAGCTACATGAGGCATACCATCCTCATGTTTAATTCCACTAGTATAGATGAGGTATTTGTACAAGCTACTCATCTATAAGCTAGAGGAAAGAATGGCAATCCAAATGTTGGGGGACCATCCCAACCCACTGTAAGCAAGAGCAAGTAGAAAAGAAAACAAAAGTGGAAGGGAAGGCTAACACTGGATAGAAATCCAAAGCTTCATGCACTCACTATAAAAAGGAGGGGCATGATGATGAACATTGTTGGATTTTGCATCGAGAGCTGAGACCTAAGAAGTTCGAGGGAAAGAAGAAGATAGATGCAGCTATTCAGAAAGATTTGGGGCCAGTCTCAGGAGATGAAACAACTATAATGGCCACAAGTATAAAAGGTAAGAATTTTGAAGCATCTACTAGTAATTTTGCTCAATCTGTTATTGATGAAGAAAATGAGAGAAAAAAGCATGAGCTTTTCCATATTCGACTTATTTCCAAAAATAGAAAGATTGATACTTTGTTTGATAGTGGCTCACAAGTAAATTTGATTTCTGAAGCAATTGTAAAGAAATTGGGATTAGCAACTACACCTCACAAGAAATCACACCTATTAGGATGGTTGAATGATAAAGCACAACTACAAGTGACTAGACAATGCAAAATCAAGTTTTATTTTGGGTCAGCATTTGTAGATGAGGTTGAGTTAGACATAATTCCTTTGGATATATGTGGAATTATTTTAGGAAGTCCTTACTTGTATGATAGAAAGGCTATTTTCTATAGAGTTGAGAACAAGTATCTACTTGTTAAGGATGGAATCAAATACTTTGTAAGAGCTCATAAGCTCAAGAATAATTACACTCTTATAACTCAGGACAGATGAAAAGAATGGTAAATTCATGCAAACAATTATTACTAATGGTTGTAAAGAAAAAGAAACCTGATAAAACCAATGTATTTGAGGGTTATAATGCTGAACAACAAGCTGATATAGAAAAGGTTGTTTTAGAGTATGATGTCTTATTTCAGGAACCTAAAGGTCTGCCACCCAAAAAGGGAATAGTACATGATATTATTTTGCAGCAAGATGTTCCATTGCCTAACATTGGGATTTACAGGTTGTCCGCTTTAGAGAATGCTAAAATCAAGAAGCAGGTGCAGAAGTTGCTTGAGAAGGGCTTCATCAGGCCTAGCACATCACCATGTGGGTCACCAATCGTTTTGGTGAGAAAGAAGGATGGCTCTTGGAGAATGTGCATTGATTACTGAGCACTAAATAAGATAACAATAAAAAATCGTTATCCCCTTCCTCGCATAGATGATATTTTAGATCAATTGAAGGAAGTTGTTTATTTCACCAAGCTGGATTTGCACAGTGGATACCATCAGGTTAGAGTTACAGAGCAAGATGCATGGAAGACTACTTTCAAAACAAAGCAGGGATTGTATGAATCGCTGGTTATGCCTTTTGGCTTAACTAATGCTCTTGCTACTTTCATGAGATTAATGAATGATGTTCTCAAACATTTTCTTGATGATTTTGTTATTGTGTATCTGGATGACATTCTAATTTTTGGTAAAACATGGGAAGAACATTTAAAGAATGTTAAGTAGAAATTAGATGTTTTGAAAAGAGAAAAACTTTATGTTAAACTCTCAAAATGTTAATTTGGAAAAACATCACTAAGCTACTTGGGTCATATAGTAGGGGGAGGTGAATTGAAAATAGATCCCTCTAAAGTGGCAGTCATTTTGAACTAGCCTAAACCCACGTCTGCTATAGAAGTAGGAAGCTTCTTAGGTGCAGCACAATATTGGAGGAAGTTCATTTCTAACTTCTCCTCGATTACAAGTCTCTTACATGCTTTAACAGGATTGAATAAGGTGTTTCAATGGGGAGGCAAACATCAGAAAGCCTTCGACACCATGAAAGAGGAAATTAGTGCAACACCTGTACTAGCACTACCAGATCTGCAAAGACCATTTGAGATCCAAACTGATGCCAGTGACTATGCCATGGGAGCAGTGTTGACACAACACAGTAGACCCATATGTTATCATTCTAAGACTTTTAATCCTGCAGTAGTTAACTATCCTACATATGATAAATAATTGTATGCATTAGTTCAGAGTGTGAAAAAGTGGAAACATTACTTAATGGGAAAAGAGACAGTAATACGTACTAATCATCAACCACTTCAATATCTACACTCCCAAACTAAGTTACAGCAATCAAGACATTACCGATGGATGGGTTTTCTACAATTGTTTCATTTAGTCATCAGATATAAAAAGGGCATACATAACAAGGTTGTGGACATGTTATCTAGACCCATTATAAATGCATCTAGCATACTTGAGCATAATTCTATTCTACATGAAAGCTACATAGAACAATATGCTCAGGATATGGACTTTAAAGATGTATATGCAACTCTGAGTCAAGGAAAAAGAGTAGAAGAATTGCGCTATCATATAAAGGACTAACTCTTATACCATTGTGGGAAACTCTGCATTCCACAAACTGAGAGGATAAAGATAATTAGGGAAGCACACACTTCTCTAATATCAGGTCACTTTGGGGTAAGAAAAATAGTTGCACAACTGCAAAGATTATGCTATTGGCCAAAAATGAATGAGACAGTTTCTAGATATGTAAGAGGGTGTGCCATGTGTGGTAAAAGCAAGCCTAGTAATGGAAAACTAGGCTCCTACACTCCATTACCAGTTCCTTCTCACCCTTGGGAAAGTGTTTCCATGGATTTTGTTGGAGGAATGCCTAAATCTAGGAAAGGCTGTGATTATCTATATGTTGTTGTGGATAGTTTCAGAAAAATGTGTATTTTCATACCTTGTAGTAAATAGATCATAGCTGAACAGACTCCAAAATTGTTCTTTGAACATGTATGGGTTCATTTTGCATTACCCAATTCCATTATATCTGATCGAGACACCCGACTTTTGGGGAAGTTTTGGTCCAGTCTGTGGGAACTAATGGAAACCAAGTTGAAGAAAAGCACAACTTTTCATACACAAATGGATTGTCAGACAGAAGTAGTAAATAGGACAGTAATCTAGTTACTGAGAGGATATTGCAGCAAACATCCTAAGCTTTGGGATGAACACTTGTGCTATGTGCAGCATGCTTAAAACAGAGCCAAACACTCTTCTACACAGAGATCTCCTTTTGAGACCTACTTTGGTTTCACGCCAAGGTCTCCTTTGGATTTTGTCTTTGGTAAAGATACCATGGTTGATGGACACAACGATGTGGACAAGGCAACTACGTTCATTGAACAGATCCATGAGATCCACCAAGCAGTACAGGAATAGCTGGAAAAGAGCGAGGCCAAGTAGAAGGCTAGGCATGATAAGCATCGGATGGAGCATACTTTTCTAGTTGGAGACCAAACCTGGATATATATCAGTAAGGATAGGATGCAAGGTGAAGGTAAAAAGCTAAATCCTATCAAGTATGGGCCTTTTAGGATACTTGAGAAGATTGGTGAGAATTCTTTTTGCCTTGATTTACCAGCTTACATGCACATCTACTCAATCGTAAATGGAGATTGTTTGAGATTGTTTGAACCTTCAATGATTGAGGACCCTGAAGAGCAAATTCAATTGCCTTCTATTGATGACCTGCTACCTGAATACCTCAATGAGTTGCAGGAAGACACAGTGCTAGACAGGAAGGTGAGGACAACGTGCAGGGGAGATGTTGAGTACCTCAAGGTTGGGCTCAAAGGTTCAAAGCCAAGCAGTGTAAGGTGGATTGAGATTGGACAAGTGAAGGAATAGTATCCTCAATTAGTCAATGCTTGAAAACCAAATTTTGGTGGTCCAAAATATTTCTCAGTGGGAAGGTCATGATCCGAGTTGGATCCATAGAAAACTGTCAAAGAACCATGACTGTATCAGGTTGGAACAAATCTCTAAAGAATTCAAAACAGTGATCAAAAACACCCTTGAACTAGTGGCAATGGCAGCCAACGTGGAATGATGAGGACTTTAGTCAAAGCACACTGACCGAGGCCCATGGAGACTGCACAAGAGGTCAAAGTAGCCCCTTGGAGCACTGGAATGGGAAAAGGAAGTGGAATTTGATGCCAATTGCGCATCGTTGGGCGAACAGCGCTGTGAAGGAAAAGCCCGAGCACTTAGTCGCATGCGGGAACCAGAGGACCGCGGGCAGAAAAGGAAAAAGTGCTAAAATACAATGATGGGACCCGCACTCTAGAAACCGACGATTTTGATCGGGGTGCCCTTAAAGGGTAAGAGGTTTTGGATGAGAGCAGAGTGATTCCATACACCGATCGACGCATGGCAGGCAGAGGTGAGAGAAAGTCGTCGTTGATCGCGTGTTATTGGTCGAGCAAGTCAACCGCACAAAATGTGCATATGGCATTGGATCTAGAGGACTTAGATCGGACGGCTAAGATCGCGCCCGATGGAGGAAGCAGAATCAACGAAGGAATACACCACGTTTTAGTAGGGATTTGGAATCCGTTTGACTGCCACGGTGGAGGAAGAATGCATCCACGATGTAACTGAAGACACGAACCAACGAAGCAGGTTGGTGCTGTTTAGAGGAGGACAAGTGGCCACTCCCTGAGCTTTCATGATGACGCCAAACAGGGAACTCCAAGCGCAGCTGCAGAAGATGAATCGATAGAGGCGGAAGAGGAACTGATAGGCATTGGAATGAATGGCTAAAAGCCATGAACAGAGACAGTCGAATCAAAGAGGGAGTCAAGTTAGACACAGAAGAGTTGAGAGACGAAGAAGTGGAATAGTCAACCCTGAGAAGAGGACTTAACACAGAGAACAGTAAAGCAAAGAAGAAGAGACAGAGGGCCCAGCTGACCAGCGGTAGCATCGAGCACCAGAGAGATTGAAGACTCAAGCCATCCCAAAGGGGATCTGTCTGGGCTGAGCACCGCTTTGGGCTCTTGCCATTGTATACCAGAAGGTCATAGAGCTGGTAGGAAGAAGAAGAGTTTGTGCACTCCAATGGCTTGGGGAATCAAAGAACCACCCTACCAAGCAAAACCTGTTTCAGGAGAACTCACATTGAGTCCCTGTATTGTAATTCTTTGCTTAAAGGCATAATAAAACAAGGCCACCACTAAAAGTTGGACTAGAGATGTAGCCCTAGAGAATAGGGTGAAATCCTTATTAAATTTCTTGTGTTTTTGTGTTGCTCACTGTATTTATCTGTTGTCTTTCCATTTTATTGTCTGTGTATTGGAAATATGATCGATCTGTTGCTTCAATAACACAGAACACACACCAGCACATGAGTCTGTAATACCTTTGTTTAATAAATATTTAACTGATGTCACTCATAGGGTGAACATCAGATCAACAATATAACCAGAAGAAGAAGAATCAATGGCACAATACACATGAAAATACTTTGGGGAAAGCCTCAGCTAAAAACCCCATACTATTGTATTATCCTATATGGTGGAAATACATAGGAATTATATAAAGCCTTAGCTCTAACAACTAGCCAGCTCTCAGTACAATCCTCATAGATGTTCACAGGAAACCTTGTCCTCTCTCCATCCTTCCTCTCTACCCTCCAAGATCCTATTTCCTTGTGTTGTTCCTTATGGATGATTCTCCTGTTACCAAGTGGAAAAACTCTTTCCAAAACTGCACAATCCTCAAGGATTAAATCCTTGACTGCATGCATGAGTTTTCTCCATGAGAAAACACATGAAACTCATAGTACATTGTCCTTGACATTAATCTCAACTGGGTCTTTCATAGAATAGAGATGCTTGAGTTTGTGATGAGGGAATCTTTAGTTAACTGGAGTATCACTAGTTGAGTGCATTAATGCATCAACTGACTGTTAACTCACTATTAGTTACTCAAATAGTTTAGAACTAATTTAATTGGACTTAACTTAGTAAACTGAGTTAACTAATTATAACTCAAATATAACTCAATATTATCTCATTAATTTAAGGGATAACGCTTGCATGACTTCAAAAAGACTTCTAACTTCAATTTCTCCAACTAATTAATTTAAAATAAATTAATTAATCATTTCCAAGTAGTTGTTAAGACTAAATTCGATTTTAATTCACAATTTAATTCAAGGACAAATTAAATTGGAATATTCTTGTTGCCATATTTCAACATATATTTTAAATTATATATTTCTAATGGATAAATAAAAACATTTGACCTCATTATAATAAAAAATTTAACTATAAAGTATAGATAATCTTTGAAAATACTATTTAATTTATTTTTCATTAATAATAAATATTAAATTATTATTTTAAGAATATTTTTTAGTACTATAATAAAATAGTATTATAAATAATAAAAGTGATTTCAAAATTATATTGAAAAGGACCATCTCAACCATTAGGTTTATAATCAATTCACAGTCACAACCATGTAACACTAACAACAAATGCTAACATTGATGGAGGATTCCATGGAACTATTTAATGTTACATGACCTATAAACTTGACTTAAGATTACACTAGTTCAAACTCCCATTGCTTATGCCAGTGTAATAATAATTTTGTATACAATATTGTAAGCACAAATATAATTCTTAAGATGCATTTTCATCAGAAGGAGGGACAAAGATATGGATAGATATGGAGTGAGAGAGCATGTTTGTTTGCGGGGGGGGGGATAGAGAGACCAAGGAGAGATGGAGGGAAATTGTTATGAAACCAGCTCAAGAAAAGATAGAAAAGATAGATCCACGCCTTAGAATTCAGCCTCTTCGAGGGGGCAACCTCCTTTACATTACATAAATGAACAATTCTTGGATGAATCAAATGAAAATACCTCCTCTCTATATATAGGAGTCTAAGTGGTCCCAATACAATCAAAGCCTACATAACAATAATATTGTAGGGCACAATAATAACAATAGTGGGCTTCTATGTGGCACAATAGTAACAATATGGGCACTACATGGGTACATCAATATAATAAGTGGGTTGTACTAATAACAATAAGGGGTTACACTAGTAGTATAGGGGCCTAACATGCCCCTCTCCTTCAAAAAGCATTGTCCTCAACGCTTGAGTAGTTCTTGATGCTTATGTATAAGATTCTTGTCCTCCCATGTGGAATCTTCAGCGGGTAAGTTCTTCCACTTGATGAGATACTCTGAAATTGATCGATTTCGTAGCTGTCGGGTTCTTGTTTCTGTGACTGCTCCTGGTTCCAATATGATTTTTCTTTCCTCTTCAATTTCTGGCAATATTGTTTGAATTGGGATCTTTTGCAACTTTTGAATAAGTGGCCATACTTCTTCTTCCTTCTTCCATTCATCCCTTGCTTCGTTTATCCAATTTGGTTGGATAATATAAATAGTACAAAACAATGCTTCCACATCCTCATCCTTGAAGAGTCTTCCCATTCGGTAAGGTCTCCATTTTTTAAGTGCATGTAGTATTGCCAACATTTCCTTCTCATAAATAGCTTGCTTGAGATGTGGCAGTAAAAATACCCAATCACCTACATCAAAACATTTTTCACTACGATGTTGATCTACCTATTGTTTCGTTTGATTTTGCACTGAAGTGGCGTTATCCTTTAAAAGTTGGAGAACTTGTTGTTGATGCTCGATGTGATCCTTCACTGCTTGAACCTTTTTCTTCTTCATATGTCCTTCTATCTCTAGAGTTTTAGGAGTGGTAATTTCTTCCAATCCTTTACAAGATGTGGTCGGATTCATTTCTTGATGCTCGATGTGATCTTTAACTTCTTGCACCTTTTTCTTCTTGATATGTCCTTCTATCTTGAGAGTTTGAGGAGTGGTAATTCTTGCCAATGCTTTACAAGATATCGTCTGATTCATTTCTTCTTTCTCTGGGGTGGGGTCCTGACGTATATCTTCTTCTTTTGTTGTTTCTTGATCCTTTTCTTCCTCCTCTTCATATTCTATGTAAAATAATTTCTTCTCAACACACTTATGACCTTTAGTGCATTTTCTATCACAATTGTAACAAAGCCCTTTTTCTCTTTTTTCTTCCAATTGTTGTGGTGTAACCCTTGTAGGTTGTGGAAGGCTAGGAGAAACAACACTTCCATCTTTATAGTTGTGAGGGGTACACTTCCTCGTTTCCATAATTTTACTTTCCACTATGTCACAAAGCCCTTTTACTCTTTCCAATTGTTGTGGTCTTACTCTAAAGAAGGTGTTGCTCTTTGTATCCTCATAATGTGCTATCATTTCCTCCATGAAAATTGACCACGTAACAAGTTGTTTACGAGAACAAAGCCCTTTGTACCATAAAAATTGATCTGGTTCTAAATATGAAGATGAAATACATACCTTTTGTAACAGTTGTACACCATGTAGATCAAAATATTGCTCCATCTGAAGTATCCAATTTACCGGATCCTTGAAATCAAACTTCCTCATCTTGCTTTTTCTTGATTTTAGGAGCTCGACATTCAAACAACTGTAACTCTGTACTTTTTAATCACCTAGTTCTAAATTTGTGACTTACAGTAGCCCTCTGTGTCCTCTTTCCAATGCCACAAGTCTGACCCAAATTGGATTCTCCAAGGAAGAGTTATGCGAAATCTCCCACAGTGACTTGATTATAGACTAGTTCAGTAGAGCGAACTTGTACGACGTGCCACGAGTCACTGTTTCAACCTTTGGATCTGCAAAACATATAAAAGAAAACTACAGTCCGTCCTCTTTTTGTACCTTCTGACGAAATTTCAATCCGATGCTCAGAAAGAAAGTTATGACTATTTTCCCCAGGTCACCTGTTTTGAGTGTAATTCAGGAGTCTGCAAAAAGACCAACTTCCTCAGATCATATCTCCGAAAATATCGCGTAAAAAGCTCTAAAATTCAGACCCACGTTTCAGCGCGATTTCTTCTCAAATGGGTTTTGTTTGCGACTTCTGAAACGTCACAGAAAAAACGTTATAGCGAAAATGGCATGATGACCTGTTTGGAGCAGCGAAACCCTAGAATCCAAAGCTCTGATACCAAATGTTATGAAACCAGCTCAAGAAAAGATAGAAAAGATAGATCCACGCCTTAGAATTCAGCCTCTTCGAGGGGGCAACCTCCTTTACATTACATAAATGAACAATTCTTGGATGAATCAAATGAAAATACCTCCTCTCTATATATAGGAGTCTAAGTGGTCCCAATACAATCAAAGCCTACATAACAATAATATTGTAGGGCACAATAATAACATTAGTGGGCTTCTATGTGGCACAATAGTAACAATATGGGCACTACATGGGTACATCAATATAATAAGTGGGTTGTACTAATAACAATAAGGGGTTACACTAGTAGTATAGGGGCCTAACAAAAATATAGATATAGATGTGGGGGGCGGAGATGGAAGAATATTTCTTGCGCTAGATGCATTGATTTTATTGTAGACATTTATTTCTAATGATACTTGATTACTTGCAATAAATGCATTGATTTTAATGTATAGGGTGACTTCTAATCCTATTTGATTACTTGCCCTAGATGCATTGATTTCAATGTAGATGTTGATTTCTAATTATGTTTGATTTCTTGCACTAGATGCATTTTTTAGTGTAGATGGTGATTTCTAATCTTATTTGATTGCTTCCACTAGATGAATTGATTTTAGTATCGATGTTGGTTTCTAATCATATTCACTTACTTGCACTAGATGCATTGATTTGAGTGTAGATGTTGATTTCTAATCCTATTTTATTAATTGCATTAGATGCATTGATTTTATTGTAGATGATGTTTTGTAATCCCATTTGATTGCTTACACTAGATGCATTAATTTCAATGTAGATGTTGATTACTAAATATATTTGATTGCTTGCACTTGATGCATTGATTTCAAAGTAGATGATTTCTAGTCCTATTTGTTTGCTTGCACTAAATGCATTTATTTTAGTGTAGATGGTGATTTACAATCCTATTTTATTGCTTGTACTAGATGCATTTGTTTTAGTGTAGATGTTGGTTTCTAATCCTTTTTGCTTACTTGCACTAGATGCACTAATTTGAGTGTAGATGTTGATTTGTAATCCTATTTTATTACTTACATTAGATGCATTGAATTAAGTGTAGATGTTGTTTTCTAATTCAATTATTAATATTCGAGTGCGAGAGAGACAATGTATGATGTTTACTATAACAACTCAAACTAAATATGTAAATGGTCTACAATTTCAATTGTCCTTTTGATATAGTCGATATGGAAATATGACCAAACTAACAAGGGAGACAATAAGAATAGTAGAAGAAAACAGTTTTGGATTGACCATGATGAAGACTATTTGTAATTGAATTGATTCTTATTATTCAAATTTTCTATCATTCAACACTATTACATTTTCACTTTGCATTCATAATTTTCATTTCATAAATTTTCATCATTAAATTTATTAATAATATTTATCATCTCAACAAACTGACGTAACTAAGAAAAATTATAATTAAAATGACTAGATAAATCTCCGACATATTTATCATACTTAAAATTATTATATTAATATTAGATGTATTTACATATTATTGATAAAATTAATCATATGTTCGATAGATTTTCCTTGGCCACACACAATTGCAACCAGCCTAGATCCATGTTAACTCTGGATCTATCAAGTTCTGAGAGGGATAAAATCTCTCGAGGTGCAAACCATTCCTCAAGTTTTGCACTCAAAAAATAGTTCTGCACCTCGAGAGATTTGATCCCTCTCAGCGCTTGATAGATCTAGAGTTAATATCGATAAATTTTTTGGGGAAATTTAATCCATCATTGTTGAGTTATGAAGTGTCATGTAAATCATGGATTTCAAGGTTTAAACTCCTGGTGGATCAAACCAACAATAAAATACCAAAAATATATTTCAAACAATTTATATTTTTTCAATTTACATAATATAGATCATTTAAAATTATATATTTCTAATGGATAAATCAAAACATTTGAACCACATTATAATAAACAATTTAATTGTAAAATATAAATAATATTTGAAAATACTATTTAATTTAATCTTAATTAATAATAAATATTAAATTATTATATTCAGAATATTTTTTAGTATTATAATAAAACAATATTATAAATAATAAAAGTGATTTTAAAAATGATTATTTAAAAGGACCATCTCAACCATTATGTTTATAATCAATCAAAAATCACAATCATGTACGACAAACAACAAATGCTTACATTGACGAAGGATCCATGCAACTATTTAGTGTTACATGAGCGAGAAAATTGACTTAAGATTACACTAGTTCGAACTCACATTGCTTAGGCCAGTGTAATAATAATTTTGTATACATTATTGTAAATATAAATATAATTCCTAAGATGCATTTTAATTAAAAGGAAGAAAAGGTTAAAACCAAAGTCTTAATTTTTTAAGACATTTTTATAAAAGAACCAGCCTAGATCCATCTTAATTCTGGATCTCTCAAGTAGTGAAAGGGATCAAATATCTCGAGGTGCAAACCTCTTTTTTGAGTGAAAAACTTGAGGAAAGGTTTGCACCACGAGAGATTTGATCCCTCCCAGTGCTTGATAGATCTGAAGTTAAGATGCATCTAAGCTAGTTTCAGTCGTGTGCGGCTAAGGAAAATCTATCGACCATATGATTAATGTTATCAATAATATATAAACACATCTAATATTAATATAATCATTTTAAATACGCTAAATATGTCGAAGATTTATGTTGTCATTTTAATTATAAATTTTCTTAGCTACGTCAGTTACTTGAGATGATAAATATTGTTGATAACTTTAATTATGAACAATGATGAAATACAATTTTTGAATGCGAAGTCACAACGTAATAGTGTTGAATGATAGAAAATGTGAATAATAAGAATGTAGTCAATTATAGATAATATTCATTGTGACCAATCTCAAACTATTTTCTTCTCGTATTCATATTGTCACCCTTGTTAGTTTTGTCATATTTCCATATCGAATATATAAAGAGGGCAGTTGATATCATAATCCATTTAAGTATTTAGCTTGAGTTGTTGTATTAAACATCATACCTTGTCTCTCTTGCTCTCCAATATTAATAGGTTGATTTAGAAAAAACATCTACACTGAAATCAATGCATCTAATGCAGTAATCAAATATGATTAAAAATGAACATCTACAATCAAATCAATTCATGTAGTGCAAGTAAGGAAATAAGATTAGGAACCAACATTTACATTGAATTCCATGCATCTAGTGCAAGCAATTAAATAAGATTAGAAATCACCATCTACAATAAAATGAATGCATTTAGTACAAGCAATCAAATAGGACTAGAAATCATATACATTGAAACCAATGCATCTAGTGCAGTTAATACAATATAATTAGAAATCAACGCCCACATTGAAATTAATGCATCAAGTGAAAGCAATCAAATAGGATTAGATTACAACATCTACACTAAAATCAATGCATCTATTGAAAATAATAAAAAACAATTAGAAATAAACATTTTTACTCAAATCAATGCATCTAGTGCAAGTAAGCAAATAGGATTAGAAACCAACACTAAAATCAATTCTTCTAGTGCAAGAAATTCAATAGGATTAGAAATTACCATCTACACTAAAATCAATGCATCTAATTCAAGCAATCAAATATAATTAGGAATCAATGTCTACATTGAGATTAATGCACTTAGTGAAGGAAATCAAATAGGATTAGAAATCACCATCTACATTGAAATCAATGAATTTAGTTCAAGCAATCAAATAGGATTAGAAATCATCTACATTGAAATCAATACATCTAGTGTAATTAATCAAATATCATTACAAATCATCATCTACACTAAAATCAATGCATCTAGTGCAAGAAATAAAAAAGGATTAGAAATCTCCATCTACACTAAATTCAATGCATATAGTGCAAGAATTGTTCTTCCCTCTATCTCCCCTCCATATATTTCTATATCTCACTCCATTTATCCTTATTTGTCTCTCTATCTCATGCCCCCAAACACACATCCTCTCTCATTCCATATCTATGAATATCTCTGTCCCTCCCACCATGTCTCCATCTCTCCCTTCTTTCTCTTCACCATCTATCTATATATCCCTATCCCTTTGTTTGTCTATATCACCCCCAAAATATATGCTCTCCTTCTCCAATATATCTATCTATCATTCCCTCTCTGTCTCTTCCCATTCTCTCCCTCTCCCCTGCTTTTATCTCTCTTCCCTTGTGTTGTCCTCTCTCCCTCAATCTCCACCTTCCTTATCACTCCCTCTCTCTCTCTCTCCACCTTTATCTCTATATCTATTTCCTCTTACATCCCTCTAATATAGGTGGATATAGACACACTCATAGGTCAAACAGGGCTTATAATAGCTCAAAATTCAAAGTGGTCAGATTGATCTCGAACCAAGACTAGGTAGTAGTGCCTGTTGCCTTGATTTCAATGGTGTTAACGACACTTAAATAATAGTTTGTATGAAGAAGATAGATTTCATTAAATTTTTGTTCAAATTTGGACAGGTGGCTAGGTTTAATGATCCTACAAATTCATGGAGACTCGATACACAAAATCCGGCCATCCGAATGGTCAACCTTTTAGAACACTTAACTTTTATAATAACTCCTATTGTCGGCCAAAAACAAACAAAATGATATATTATATATAAAAAAATAAAAATAAAAATTTATGGGGTGGCAGGCCACCAACACACTGCCCCAATGGTTTGCATACCATATATGTGGTGGCGGGTGGTTAAACCCCACCACCATTGGAACTAGATATGGTAAAACCTAACCAACAATGACATATTGTGCTTAACAAACCATTTTCCAAAAAAATAATTAAATGATCATGTATTAATATGAAACCATTACAAAAAAATATCAAACTCGCTATATAATAAGGTTGGAGGTCGACAGGATTTGAACCCCCGACCTCCCCATCTCAAGCATAATGCCTAACCAATCTGCCAAGGGTGACAGCTTTGTAAAGAGCTCCACCCATCCTCCTTATAAGCTTTGGTTTTTCCATTCGATGGGGGAGAGAGAGAATAGATGTTGGGCAGCGGATCCCTTGCGTAACGATTTGGGGGTTTAAAGCCCACAATTATGGGTATTGATATTGTAAAAGTTCCGCGAAGTGCATAGAGTGTGAATTGTAATGAGTCAAGTCAAAAGGTTGTCCGCCTGAAAATAATATAAAGTTAATATAGAATATGTCAGAATGTATAAATAGCACGAGGCTCTAAGGGTAGAAGTAGCCGGGATGAAAATCAAAAGTGTATGGGTTTGGAAATGCAAGATTTCTCTGAGTCTATAAGTTCGTGTCGTGGTCAGTAATAATTAGTGTAGGCTCTACGGCTATGTGCGCAACCCCTGCAGCTGAGTGCAAAGGGTAGAATTTGATTGTACTGGAACAAAAGATTAATAATGATAAGCGTTCCTCAATTATTGTGCATCTGGTAGCAAATATGTATCTTTATTCTTATGTTATGGTTTTATGCATATATTTAAGATTTATGGTTGTGTGCGCTAGTTATAATTATTGAGTGCTTGATTAAGACTCCAAGAATAAGATCAGATCTATAATAACTACAATAATAATAAGGAATCTATGAAGTGCCTCATCAAAGAACTACACGAAGGCCAGCCAACTGTGCAACGTAGCGCGAGTGTGCAGGTCGGTTCGTGACCCCTCCAGACCTCATCAAGACATCCCTAGGGCGCGGAAACCTGGTTCCAACACCCTCCCATACTACCTCGGGTGAGACTTCAGTCCATGCTCCATGGATTCTTGCCGAAAAGGCTGGTAGTGTGGGATTTGTTTGGTTAAAACACTTTTGAACCTGGGTCAGGCCCCAATAAGCTAACAAATGGTTCCATTGCTGGGACCGTCATTTGCCTAAGGGATGTCTAATGTCGGAACACTGAAACCCTATGAAGAAAGAGATTGAAGATTGGTTGGATCAAAACCTTCATGAGTTTGTGGTACAGGAAAACAAAACCCCACAGATATCTGAGAAGAGGTGGCTAGATTGCTATGTATATATGGAAATTCACGAGATCTTCTATGCATCTTTCTCCTCAGAGTTGTATGATTGGATTACAAGGCTAATAGACAGCTACGGAAGGTGCAAGCTTGAGAAACCCATAGTGTGGATTCCAGAGTTGGTACGTAGGCTGGAGGCATCTGAAGATAAGATCACACAGGCTGTGGATCATTAGTTGGATCACATAATAGGAGGGTTTATCACTTAATTTGTGATATACATGACTGTCAGCTACAACAAAGCAGAAAGATGTTTTCTCAAGGGACCGCGAGTTAAGTACATAAAATCGTTGAATACCTGGATTAAGATGCTATTGTGTGAAAAATGGGTGATGCGAATCCATTAATGAGTGTAACAACGTGCAGCGGAAGGGCCTACAAAGGTATCAAAGGGTTAGGAAATAGTCCTTTAGTTTCACCTCAGCAAGTGGGCGAGGAAGAGTGCACTTGGGCATCTCCAAGGAGTGTGGTCAGTTTGATAAGGCAACACATTCCACAGCTATCATCTCAGCTAACACCACCACTCGCATCACCTCCTTCACCCCCATCTTCGCCCACACCACCTTCACCAAACTAGCGGTTTAGCATGGCGAGCACAATTAAGTTGCCTGTATTCAAAGGGGTAGGGAGTGAAGATCCCGATCATTTTTGGTTCGTAGTAAGAGTAGTGTGGGAAGCACACAGAGTTACAGATGATAATGTTAAGAAGGTCACATTGGTAAGTGCACTACAGGATTGCGTGATGACTTGGTATATCAAGCACTCGAATGATCATCCGAATGCTGAAATAGCAGAAATCCAAATTGCATTAAACAAAGAATTTAGCCAGCTGAAATCGGAGATGCAGTTGATCATCGGATTCAAGGAGATCGCAATGCTTCCAGGTGAAACCCCCTGGGATCTATATTAGAGACTAAAGAGTACTATCCGCAAGGCTAATATGATGTTAACAAATGTGCAACACTGCGCGTGGTTTATGGCGTCTTTCACACCACATCTGAGGATAACACTATCTTAGCAGAAGCTTTAAACCCAAGTAGAAGCATTAGAAATAGTGATGAGGTTTCACGAAACTCTGATATAGTATCCTGGGTTGGGAGTTCAATAGATCCACATGCAACTACAAAACCTATGCTTGGAGATGCGGAGTTTGAAACAGAATAGGGCGCCCCGGACAGAAGCGCACGAAGAAGTGTGATGCATAAAATGTAAAGGCTAGGGCCACGATAAGGATCATTGCCCGGTATTCCTGAACTATTTGGCAAGGGGGGACCAATGCCATTGAGACCAGAGGCATAGGTAGGGTAAGTTGCAGTGCCCGCACTCTAGTGCGTGATCTGTTAGGTGGGAGGAAAGCACACGATGGAAAACTGTCATCTATTGCAGAAGTTTACACAGACCCCCCAGCAGCTATTTTGCAATTGTTGTAGATCAGTAGGCCACGATGAGCAAAAATGTCGAAGTTATGAATTGTTAATGGACCGAACTCCTGCCTACAGGATGCACATGAAGATGCAAGGCCTTGATCCGGCCGCAGGGATGGTACGTGCTGGATTTCAAAGACGAGGTCGAGCACAAGGGGGAATATGGCCGGGAAGGGGCTACGGATAGCTAATATGTTATAACTGCGGAGGACCAGGGCACTACGCTCGCGACTATACCAACCCAACTAGGATATCGTTTTTGTACTATGAGTAGTTTGATCATGAAATGATAGATTGTCCCACGTTGATAGCACAAATACGTGAGAAAAGGGTAGCATAGCCTATGCCGACTCAGAATATCCAAATGATGAGGTCCGAATTGTGTGAGGAAGACCCCAACGTGAACATGATGCTCAAAATTGATGCAGCCATAGGGGAAGATAAGGGAAAGAAATCCGAGGATGATACATGGGTTCACAAGGCTCCCACAAAGGAACTTGAGTTTGACTTGGAGTGCGCAAAGGAAATGTTTATGGAAACTAGGAAGAGCTTCACGGAGGCCTCTACTTCAAGTAGTAAGGATCAACCAGAGTAGGGAATGGATCCTTTTAAGCTTACTACCTTTTTAGAGACATGCATGAAGCTACTACGTGACAATAAGGCAGTTAAAGGACTACAAGAGTTGATCGCTAGGTGCGTAGGATCATGTGAACCTCACGTAGTTCGAAAGATGGGGAACATGCTTTGTGCACTGGGAGGGAAATGCGGTTGACAACACAAATTGGTGAATATGAGATGGACCAGGTAATCCTAGATCTAGGATCGGATGTGAACCTGTTAACAAAGAAGACTTGGGAACACATGGGTAGGCCCACGTTACAATGGTCTCCTATTCAATTACGCATGGCCAATCAACAAAATATTTTTCCCATGGGAAGATTGCAAGGGGTAACAGTGGATATCGAAGGTGCGAGCACGTAGATAGACTTTGAGGTCATAGAGATCGTGGATGATAGTAACATTTACCCTACATTGTTAGGGATAGACTGGACCACGAAAATGAATGGATTCATCAACCTAATGAAGTAGAAAATGATTTTCGAGAAAAATTCCCCACGCGTAGTAGTTCCGCTCGATCCAGCCAAAGGCGCACGCTACACCGAACCCATGCACAACAATGGAGGAGATGAGGAGCTGGATTTTATCTACAAAATAGTCATGCAAAACTAGGATTGGCTAAATCTGACTGCAGATGGAAGGGTCTCGTGGGAACACATAGAATCCTTCCTTTCGGATTCAGACGAAGACAAAAACCGATGGCACAATCAGTTGAGTGATGTGACGATGATAAATTGCAATATGATGACCAAATCAGTGTGTAGCATAACCGACCAGGCTTGAGATCTACCAACATATGATGGATTGACAACAGTGGATGAATTCTTGAACAAGTTTGAGAGCATATTACCAGAGCATCAAATTTTTGGTGCATTAAAGTGGGTACTGCACGCAACACCTAAGCGTTGGTGGGGAACACATGAAGGAAATTTTGAAAACTAGTGTGACTGCAGAAGGATGATGCAGCTAAGGTTTGGGAAGCCGAAACTATGAATAACCGAGAAGTATGATGGACGTGATGACCCACGCATGCACCTCACAAAATGGACCAAAGCCTATGGCGAAGAACCCCAACCTAAATGGGTACACTTATTTTATCATACCCTGGATGTCATCCCAAGAAACTGGTATACTGTGACAGAATTCCGACATGGTATGTGCGAATGGGATATCTTGCGTGAGGGATTTTTTTTAATGTTCTTATTTGAAGACCAGTGGGCGGATACTGTTGACGATGCGTAGCAAGTTGTGAAAGCTGCCATTTCCAAAATACCGCAGGAACCATGAGAAATAGTTCAACCAGTATGGTCTCATCAGTTAAGCCAGGCCCTAGAATTTTACATCATACAAGCAAAGGATGAGGATAATGATCCCCAAAATATTTCTATTCCAGAGACTAAAGGGAGTTGCGAAATTCGAGGACTGCCAATCGAGGACTCTGACATGACTGCGCGATTGAAAACGAAGCAGGTAAACATTGGTAGATATGACGAGCCAAAGTAGGCAATGCTTGGGGACTATTGGGATGATGCCACGGTGGATAAGGTCATCGAATTACTTCGCAAATATCAAGATTTATTCCCAACCAAAATCACGGAGTTAAAAGGGATCCTCGACGACCTAGGAATGATGAAGATAACTCTAAAACCATACACGAAGCCAGTTAAGCAGCATTCTTACCGTTTGAATACGAAATATAAGGAAAAGGTCCATGAAGAATTGGACAAAATGCTGACAGTGGGAATTATTGAACCATTGGAAGAGTCTGACAGGCAAGTCCTATGATAGTGTAGGAGAAAAAACAGAAGGGTGAAATTCGAATCTACTTCGACCTCCAAATCTGAATGATGCCTGTGTTCATGATCCATTCCCCACTCCATTTACAAATGAATTCCTAAGAATGTTGGTAGACAGGAAGCATACCATTCACAGATGGGTTCTCAGGGTACCATCAGATCAAGATCACGCCGGAAGATAAAAGCAAGACAACCTTCACAACCAAATGGGGATGTTTTCAATACACTGTTATGCCCATTGGGTTGAAGAATGCACCAGTGATCTTTTTGTGCCTAGTGGTGGCCGCATTCAAGGAATTCATCCATAAGTTTTTGGAGGTTTATTTTGACGATTGGACTGTATTTGGGCTAGTCAAGAAACATATAGCGAATTACGGTTGACGTTGGATACTTGTCGACGGCACCAAATTTCACTCAATCTGAAAAAGTGCACCTTCCTCGTCCCCTTTGGAAATTTTCTCAGCCATGTGGTCTGCAGACAAGGCCTGATGGTGGATCCCTGCGAAGATTGTTGTCATACTCAATCTGGAAGCGTCGTGAAGTGTCAAACATCTGCGCACCACGTTGGGAGACACTGGTTACTATTGAATGTTCATTAAGAGCTATGCATAAATTATAGCACCAATTGAACAGTTGTTGAAAAAGGATGCTACATATTGTTCGAATGAGGAATGTAAGAGAAGTCTGGAGGTTCTCAGGGAAAAAATGGCATCCGCTCCCATTCTGGTCTTTCCAAAATGGGACATTGTATTTCATGTACATGTTGATCCATCGTGTATCATGATGGGCACTGTAATTACATAGGAAGGTGCGGAAGGCGTTGATCATTCGATTACGTTCACAAGCCAGTGGCTTTCAAAAGCTGAAAATAACTATTCTACTACTGAGTGCGAAGGATTGGTGATGGTATACGCACTTCAGAAATACTGCCAATATCTATTGGGTGGGCACTTTATGATGTATACTAATCATTCTATGTCGAAATACTTAGTGAATAAGCCTGTGTTGGGGGGGCGCATATGCCAATGGTTGCTCCTATTTCAAGAGTATGACTTCAAGGTCATCGTAAAACCATGACGCTTAAATGCAGGACCAGATCACATGTCACAAATTGAGACCGGTGAGGAGCCAAAAAATTTGGAGGAAGGACTACCTGATGCACAGCTCTATGCAGTGGGAGTTGCGGATGACCACATTGAAGATATCATCCATTTCTTAACCACAGGGACCATGCCACAGGGATATTTAGTCCAGTAGAAGAAAGAATTGGTGATACGAGCAACAGATTTTTCTGTCATCGCAGGGCACCTCTATAAAATGGGAAATGATGAGATATTACAAATATATGTACCTAAATTTGAACGGGGAGATCCTTGCAGAAGCACATGGGGAGTTGCAGGAGGACACTATGGGGGACGGGCGACCACACAGAAGATTCTTCGTGCCGGCCTATGCTGGCCACCCCTACATCAAGACTCAAAAGCATATTGTTGCACCTGCAATGTATGTCAATGGACTGGGAAACCATCTCAAAGGGATGAGATGCCAATCAATCCACAAATGACATTGCAACCATTTGAAAAATGGGCAATAGACTTTGTGACGCCGATCAAGCCTCAGGGGAAAATGGGTGCGCGCTACATCATCACCGCGACTGAGTACCTAACTCGATGGGTGGAAGCACAACTGGTTAGGGACTACAAGACTGCCACGACTGCGAAATTTTTATTTGACAACATCCTGACATGGTTTGGATGTCATAAAATTCTCATAAGTTCCATGGAATGCACTTCCTAAATGAAACTATTAGCGCACTCACCGAAGAATTCTAGGTGTATAATCAGTAGAGCACACCATATCATCCACAAGCCAATGGGACAATATAAGCCTTTAACAAAATTCTGGAGCATGCGCTGACTAAGTGTGTAACATGCAGCGAAACAACTGGGAGTTGCATATACCTGCTGTATTATGGGCCTACCGAACCACTTGCAAGAAATTGACGGGTTAGACACCATTTCGATTAGTCTATGGAACGGAAGTAGTTATGCCAATAAAATACATTGTACCCATTCTATGGATTGCAATGATGATAGGCATGGAAGATTGCGAAGCTCTGGAGGATAGGCTCACACAACTGGAAGAACTTGAAGAAGAATGGTTTCTGGCAGGATTCCATCAACAGGTACAGAAACAGCGTGAGAAAGCTTGGCACGATCACCATATCAAGATGCACAAGTTCAAAATAAATGATTTAGTATTGCTATATGATAGTAAGTTTGAAAATTTTCCTAGAAAATTTAGAATGCATTGGTTAGGACCCTATGTGGTAAAAGAGGTCACAGACGAAGGTGCAGTCCAACTTGTCAAACTAAATGGGGAGCCCTTTCGAGGTAAAGTAAATGGAAGTTTCCTGAAGCCCTACACGAGGGGGTCGGCTACCTGACTAATCGACCGAAGTAAAGTCTCACCACTCTAGACAGTTGGAAGAGAGTGCGGGACGATAAAATAGCCTGTTAGGGAGTTGTGTGACAACAAGGGTGTGTGCAGGATCGGTCGGTCACGAGTGTCGCGTTTGCGCAGAAGGGGCTGCACTGCTACTTGGATAAACACAGAAGTGACCATTGATGTCACTTTTCATGACAATATGTTTGAGTTACGACAAGAAGGAGCAGGCAGCGGGCAACTAAGATATGAAGAACGAGCCAGATTCGAAACGATTTACTCTAGATCCAGCATTAATGAGACAGAAAAGGAAGGAACAGTTGAATTAGAATTTCATTAGGCCTATAAATCACACTGGAGAATACACTGAACAAACTGTGGTATCTGGAGAATTAAGCTATTCTGCCTTCCAATAGGTATGGAACTGTTGAACTTCAATGATAGGGGAGTAAGCCCGGGCTTTTCAATATTGCCAAAAGAGATACAGGACATTCCGGATAGTGTAATGTCAATGGTCACAGACACCACGCCAAGCTCAGCACCGACGGTAGCGGATGTACCAAAAATTCTCAGACAAGTAGTAAGACCGGTCTGGATGCCACTGCCTAAACCACGGCCTGGCAGGAAGTCCATGAAAAATAAGTGAAAGATGGTGAATCTTGAGAAAAACAACGGAATTATGTTAACAGTTCATCTCTGATGCACCTTGAAGATTGGGACCTCGCAGACAACAATATCTCTCTTGAAAAAAATGCAACACAAGCTTCAGCAGAAAATCCGTATACTGGACCAAAGATCGGAAACTTGTTGCTCTGGCACAAAGAATTCCCACCTTTGACATCTCTACTAGAGCTAAAATCCTATGAGTGGTCGCTTTGTGTTAACCGAGCAGAGCAGAATGAGCATCATCGGTTGAGCAAATTAGTGGAGGCAATGGAGCACGAGCTTGAAGAAGTTTTGCAGGAGGCAAGGATGGAGCAACACAACGTAGTGTGTCACTCGCAGGGATGGTGGACCGCGACATCTTAGCATTGCATCTCGCCGCACCAACGAGTGACTCGGGATGAATCATGATGATTGTGTTGGGGGCTTGTTGGGTAGCGGATCCCTCGCATAATGGTTTTGGGTCTTAAAGCCCACAATTTTGGGTATTGATATTGTAAAAGTTCTGCGAAGTGCACGCAGAGCGTGAACTGTAATGAGTCAGGACAAAGGGTTGTCCACCTAAAAATAATGTAATGTTAATATAGAATATGTCAGCCTACCCATGGTCTGCGGACCATGGGAATGTATAAATAAAGCGAGGCTCTAAGGGTAGAAGTAGCTGGGATGAAAATCAAAAGTGTATGGGTTTGGAAAGGCAAGATTGCTCTAAGTCTGTAAGTCTATGTCATGGTCGGTAGTAGTTAGTGTAGGCTCGGCGGCTGTGTACACAGAGGCCTAATAGAGTCGTAGCTGTGTGCACAGACCCCTGTAGCTAAGTATGCAGGGCGGAATTGGATTGTACTGAAACAGAAGATTAATAAAGAAAAGCATTCCTGAATTATTGTGCATCTGGTCGCAAATATTTATGTTCATTCTTATGTTATGGTTTATGCATATCTTTAAGATTTATGGTTGCGCGCGCTAATTATAACTATTGAATGCTTAATTAAGACTCTAAGAATTAGATCAAATCTATAATAACCACAATAATAATAATAAAGAATCTAGGAAGTGCCTCGTCACAAAACTACGCGAGGGTCAGCCAGCTGTGCAGCATAGCGCAAGTGCATAGATCTATTCGTGACCCCTCCAGACCTCATTAACACATCCCTAGGGTGTAGAAACGTGGTTCCAACACCCTCCCATACTACTACCTCAAGTGAGACTATCGTCTGCGCTCTGCGGATTTTTTCCAAAAGGACCGGTAGTGCGAGATTTGTTTGGCTAAAACACTTCCGAACCTAGGTCAGGCCCCAATAAGCCAACAATAGACATTGAAGGCCAATCCAATAGTGGTATAAATATGATCTGGGTAAACCATGAGTGGGAAAGAGAATGGAACCATGATTTGCAGTGCCAAGGCGGAAATATGTTGGCACACCTTTCGAGACATAATTTTTGCAGAGAATCTTGAGATGTTGAAAAGATTCCCTTGAAGGTAAATTTCACATTGTCATAATGTTATCAATTTTAGAGTCATTTTTCTCATATTTTTGCAGGGAGCATGATGGTGAATTCAAATTTTCTATCTGAGAAACAAAATTGTAGATGCTCTGCAACAGAGAATCTCTCAAGAATCTTGAGGAATCTTTAGATTCCGTTGGAGGCTGAAATTTGCCAGAGTCAGAATGCAGCCAAATCTATACTCAAAAATCTCAGAATTCCTCAAGGATCACAATGGTGAGATCAAATTTTCCATTTTAAGAGAATATCTCTAGTTTTCACATGGAGCAGAATCTTTGGAGAATCATGGGGCATCTAAAAGATTCCCGAAGGCCAAATTTTAATGGTGTCATAATTGCACGAATGGATGGTCAATTTTACATTACGCGACGCCAAAAATTCAGTGGTGCGGTTAGTTTTTGTAGTCGAGCCTTTCATTTTTCAGCCAATTTCAGAAGTGAAGGTATATGAAGGAGTCATGTTATGTTTCCTTTCATTATTTCTGAGATGATGTATTAGTTTTCAGATCCCTATTTGATACTATGTGGAGGGATCATTATTTCCACATTATGTGAGATTTCATTAGCTTTTCATGCTACATATTGTTGTTGAGATCCCTATGTAACTATGTCGAGGGGATACTCATTGCCACATTATGTGGGACCTTGTTAGTTTTTCATGTTGAAGGAAGCCCATTTTGAGTGAGGGTTCTTGTAGGGAGAATGTCTCGTGGAGTGACCAGCCACTCTTGTTGAGGGTATATGATGTTTTTATGACAAAGATTCTTCCATTTACATCATCATATTTTCTGGCATTATATGAAGCGGCCTACACTATCTTGACACCGGCGCTGGAGACGTAGCCCACACTAGGTGAACTCTATTATCAAATGTATCATGTCCTTGATTTTCTAATTGTTTTCATTTTTCCTCCTGTTTAAGCATGAACATGTGGTGTTTTTGTGGTCTTTTAAATGCAATTCTAATAACATCACATAAGTCAAAGATCTTGGATAATTCTGGTAGTTGAAGAAGTCCCTGATGAAGTTTTGTATCAGGGTGGTCTTATCAATAATGTGAATTGCGAGTGTGAACAATTGAACATGCAAAAATTGAGGACGACAATGAAATGTATGAGGCCTTACTCTGGATGTCAAAAATGGTGGAAATAATGCATGAAGCTTATAAGGAATGGGATAAAGAGAGAGTAGAGAATGATGTTCCATCCACACCTTCCAATGAACAATCATCGCCTTCATCATATTCTCATCATTCAAATGAGGAGATCAACAAGAGACTTCAAGTAGATAACGCTAAATTGAAGATGCTTCTATGAGAAGAGAAAGAGTAAAAGAAATGATTGTGGAAGGATTGAAGTGAAATGACTAGAGTCTTCAAGCATATCATACTGAATTAAGGAGACTTCTACAATAAGAGAAAGAGGAGAAGCAGAGCCTATAAGTTCAGCTACAAGCCACTACAGAGGCCTTGGAGAAGTTGAAGAGAAACGAAGTCTTAGAGAATCGCTCATCACTTATTTCAAAATTGACAAATAAGGTAAACATTGTTAATTGTTCTTTAGTTTCATCTGCACATGATTTTATTTTTGTTGGAAATGTGGAGGTGCCGATTATAGGAACTAACATGAGACTCCTTACCAAGATGATGTAAAAAGGAGAAGGACTTAGTGTTAATGTCCAAGGCATGACTCAACCATTGGAGGTCATGAAAAGACATTGATTTTCTAGTTTGCGATACACCAAAGGAGAAAGCTCAAAGGTGTCAGAAGCTTCCAAGACATTGATGAAACCATCAAGGAAAGAGAATGATGAGAACACATCAACATCATCCCGTGGTAGTACACATTGTAGAGAAAGAGCTGAGGCAAGTTGTCATCACCATAATTCCACCAGAGATAGCCAGGAAAGGTATAACAAGTCTTAGTATTCTAAAGTTAATTTTCATTACAAGATTGTTAATGATGAACATAAATCATGGGATAGAAAAAACTTCATCTTTTATGGTTTACATGACCATGTGTTTGTTGACTGCTGGAAGAGAATGGTAGCAGGAAAGAGTATGTGGCATGAAAGGCCTTCTCCACAGTATGGAAGGAAGTAGATCTAGAGGAAGAAGATTTTCTGTAGTCATTGCAACACATGTGGTCACCAAAGAGCCACATGTTGGAGGCTCCATCCAGAGAAACCTCAAAAGGACAAAATGGCCATGCAGAAACCAGACAGTGAAAATGTTCATGAAGAAAATCTACCACATTCATTGTGGTTCACTTTGTTGAGTAAGAAATGGTTTTTCTAGATTAGGTAGCTTATCATGGCCTCACTTTGTAAATCATGTGTTGTATTTTAAACTGTAAAAACGATGATGTGTTTTCCATCATTTGTTGAAGAAACAATGATGTTTTGGCCTCGTATTTATAGTTGGGCCATTGTTTCCATTTTGATGTAAACTTGACCAGAAAGTATGTGTTATAAACACATGACAAGTATGGAATGATTGGGTAATAATTGTTCATGTAGTTAAGCATGTAATTTGAAAAATAGTGTACTACAAGTTTGTAGAGGATGCACGTGTCGTCTCGTTTCTTATGGATCCAAAAGTCAAAGGAGAAGGAGAAAAAAGGGTGACCTATCAGGACACTTGCGATGTAGAAAATGTACACAAAAGTTGTTGATTATGTTCATGATTTTAGAGGACCAAAAGATCGTCAGTGGGGAGGAATGATATAGGTGTCCCTAGACACACTTAGAGGTCAAAAAGGGCTTATAATAGCTCAAAATTAAAAGTGGTCAGATTTCTATCGAACTAGGATCAGGTTGTAGCATTCATTGCCTTAATTCCAACAGTGTGAATGAAACTAAAATTTGAATTCGTATGAAGAAGATAAATATGGTCAAAGTTGGACAAGTGGCAAGTTTAATGATCCTACAAATTCACGGAGAATCTATGCACGAAATCTGGCCATTGTAATGGTAGAATTTTCTGAACCATTAATTTGTCTAATAAACCTTATTGTCACTGGAAAACAAGCAAAATGATATATTATATAAAATCAAAAACAAAAAAAGTTGTGGGGTGGTGGGCCACAAACATTACCACCCCAATGGTCCTCATACCATATATATGGTGGCAAGTGGTCAAACCCCGCCACCACCAGAACGAGATACAGTGAAACGTAACCAACGACGACATATTGTATTTAACCGACCATTTTCCAAAAAAAACATTAAACGATCATGTATTAATATGAAACAAAAAGATATCAAACCCAAACTATATACTAAGGTTGGTGTTAGGCAGGATTTGAACCCTCGCCCTCCCTACATAAAACAAAATTCCTAATCTATCCACTAAGGGTAGGTGCTTTGTAAGGTTTTCCACCCAACCCCTTTATAAGCTTTGGTTTTGCCATTCGATGAGGGAGAGAGAGAAAAGATGGAGGCCAAGCCAAGGGTGGAGGAATTCTGATCTGTCGGAACCATGAGTGCGACAGAGAATGGAACCATGATTTTCCAAGGTCAGGTGGAACTATTTTGGCATGCTTTTCAAGACATATTTTTTGTAGATAACCTTGAGATGCTAAAAATATTCCTTAGGAGGTGAAATTTCACATTGTTAGAATGTTATCAAGTTTACAGTCATTTTTCTCAAATTTTCACAAGGAGCATGATGGTGAATTCATATTTTCTATCTAAGCAACACAATTGTAGGTTCCCCTTAGCAGGGAATCCCTGAAGAATCCTTAGGAATCTTTAGATTCCCTTGGAGGTTGAAATTCGCCATAGTAATAATGTAGCCAACCTTATACTCAAAAGTCTTAGAATTCCACAAGGAATTCAATGTTGAGATCAGATTTTACATTTCAAGGGAATATCTCTAGTCAATGCATGGAGATAAATCTTTAGAGAATGATGGGGAATTTAAAAGATTCTCGAAGGCCTAGATTTTACAGTGTCAAAATTTGACGAATGGATAGTCGATTTTACACTACTCGACATCAGAAATTTAGACGTGTAATCAGTGTTTGTAACTAAATTTTTCATTTGTTGGCCAACTTTAGAAGTGAAGGTACATGAAGGAGTCATGTTATGTTTCCTTTCATTATTGTTGACATGATGTATTATTCTTGAGATCCTTGTTTGATACTATGTCAAGGGATCATTATTGCCACATTATGTGAGATGTCATTAGCTTGTCATGCTATGTATTGTTGTTGATATCCCTCTATAACTATGTTTAGGGGAAACTCATTTCCACATTATATGACATCTTTTTAGTTTGTCATGTTGAAGGAAGCCCATTGTGAGTGAGAGTTCCTATAGGGAGAACATCTCGTGGAGAGATAAACCATTATTGTTGAAGGCATATGACATTGTTATGAAAAAGAAACTTCCATGTACATCATCACCTTTTCCAACATTATATGAAGAGGTCTCCACTATCTTGACACCGCACCTCGAGATGTAGCCCATGCTAGGTGAACTCCGTTATCAAATGTATCGTGTTCTTGATTTGGTTATTGTTGTCATGTTTCATCTTGTTTAAGCATGCACATGTAATTATTTTGTTCTCTTTTAAATGCAATTATAACAACATCATAGAAATAAAAGATCTTTAATAATTCTGGTAGATGAAGAAATCCTGGATCACCATCTCTCTCCCCCTCCATCTCCATCTCTCTTTACCTACCTCTCTTCACTCTCTCACATCCTCTCTCTCTTCCTTCCTCTCTCTCCTCTCTCTCTCTCTCTCTCTCTCTCTCTCTCCCTCCCTCCCTTTCCACCTTCCAACTCCGTTACTATATGCCTATCTCTCTCTCTTTGACCCCATTCTATCCATCTGTCCTTCTTTTACTCTTTATCTCACCCCCAAAAATGCACATTCTCTCTCCATATCTCCCTTTTCACTCCATCTCTCTCTCCACTTCTCACTCACTATGTATTTTTTCTAACATCCCTCTCTCCCCATCCAACTCCATCTCTCTATCCCTCCCTCTTTCCTCCTCTCTCTCAATTCCTCTCTCTCATCCTTCCTCTCTCTCTCTTTCTCTCCTACCTCCCTCTATCTTCCCCCATCTCTCTCTCTCTCTCTCTCTCTCTCTCTCTCCCTACAATCCTCCCTCTTGCCCCATTACTCTCTCCCTCTCTCTCAAGTCCTCTATCTCGTCTTTCCTCTCTCTCCCTTTCTCTCTTGCCTTCATCAATATGGCCCCTGCTCTCTCTCTCTCTCTCCAAATTTCTTTCTCCTTCTCTCTCGCCTTGTATCCATCTCTCCTTCTATTTCTCTTTATCTCAAGCCTAAACATAAAAATTCTCTCTCCATCTCTCCTTTATCACTCTTTCTCTCTCCACCTATCACTCCTTATGTATTTCTTCTACCCTCCTTCTCTCCTCCTCTCTCTGAAGTTCTGTCTCTCATCCTTCATCTCTCTTCCTTTCTCTACTACCTCCCTCTCTCTTCCCCCATATCCCTCTTCCCTCTAATCCTCTCACTATCTCCCTCCCTCTCTCCTTCTCCCTCCCTCCTTCTCTCTCTCCCACCTCCATCTATAAGTCTCCCTCTCCCTCTCTTACCCTTCTCTACCTCTCTCACTCCTCTTCCCCTCTCTTCATTCCTTTTCTTCCATCTCCTTCAATTTATCTCCATCTCTCCCTTGTGAGTCCCCCTATTTCTCCACCTCTATCACAATATGTCTTTGTTCTTATCTCCCATATATATCTAGAGTTACTATATATATATATATATATATATATATATATATATATATATATATATATATATATATATGTTTCCAGGAAACGTGGGTGCGGGGACGGGGACGGGGACGACATTTTTGGAAATAGGGTGCGTGGGTTCATCGGGTAATATAATAATATTAAATTTTAATAATTATATTTTACAAATTATAAATTTATAATTAATAATATATATGAAATTTGAATTTGTATATTTTTTCAACTTTAAACAAGAAAACTTTAATGATAATCATTTAAACATGCACCTCATTGAACATTCAACATTGGCATTGAAATTTCAAAATCTATCACCAAAAAACTGTTCTTTTGAATCCTTTCCGTGTAACCATGACACTGTGACAGCTATGTGAGAGAGCTCAAGGCTACTACTAAAACTGAAAATTCAAAATACATACTAGGATAAATGCTAGACTCAACTATTTTGGTGAAACTTGGGACAGATTTTGTCACACACAGACTTTAAAATAACTATGTAGCTTAGGTTCATTTGCAAGGATGCCTATCAATGAATCAGGCTGTGGTCGTACAGACCCTTCCTCCTACACAGCCAAGGAGTGTTAGCATTTCTTCCTCCTGCTCTAATTTCAAGATAACTTCTCTCCTTATTGAAATTGTTCATTCTGGCTGGAGTTTGAGCTTGTAACTTTGCTTTGATTGTTTAGTCTCTCCCATATAAAAACACAATTTTTTCATAGGAGATTCTTCTCAACCTGATAGTGGTCTAGAATTTTCTTGATGTCTAATCATCCACCTGCCCCATGCATGGTGTGCTCTATGGTAAAGCAATCCCAAAAATAGTGGCAGCCTTACCCTTCCACAAAACACACTTATCAGTCTTTGTTTCCCAATAAAATGCACAGCAGCCATCTGATGGCTTGAGGGATAGTTTGTCTTTGAGTGCGAAGCTCTGCCTGAATATTAATCATCTAAACATAAAACATCTTCGCAGTTTTTAGAGATTACTTGGTGTACAAGTCTGTAGAGACCATATATGATTTAGGCATATTTTCCTAGTTTTAATCTTAACATGATCTTATCAGAATGCTGTGAGAAATTGGAAGATTTTGATACTTAATTTAGCCATTCTCCAAAATAGCCCTTCGCCATTTAACAGCATCAACTGATTACAGCTTATGGCTGGTCTCAATCCTACTTTCTATTTGACCGAAAATGTCTAAACCTGTATGTGTGCATTTACAGTTTATAATTTGATGGTTATTTGCCTCGGGAATGAATGTTTCATTCCAAATTGATTTACAAGAATTCTTAAAAAACAAGACTTGTAAAAAACTTTAAAAACTGGGTGCGGGTACCCGTGCAACACAGGTTTTGATGGTAAGGACCGTGGAAGAATGTTTCATTCCAAATTGATTTACAAGAATTGATTTAGGGTTTTTTAGGTTTTGTTATAAGTTTTACCTTTGTCATAAGTTATTTTTTAAATTTCAATAAAAAAAATTATTTGAAAATTAAATTTTTAATATAGTTTTTTTAATGAAGAACCCAAAGAACCCAACCTGAGAACCCAAGAACCCGAAGAACCCAAGAACCCATTAAAGGAAAAGAACCCAATTTTTTTTCTTGAAGAACCCGGTTCTTCATGGAAGAACCGGGTTCTTCAGGGTTCGTCTGGGAAGAACCCGTACCCGAATCCGGTACTTGGATGCGGGAACCCGGTACGGGTTCGAGAACCCCAACCCCGGGTGCGGGTACCCGTGCAACACAGATATATATATATATATATATATATATATATATATATATATATATATATATAGATATAGATATAGATATAGATATAGATATAGATATAGATATAGATATAGATATAGATATAGATATAGATATAGATATAGATATAGATATAGATATAGATATAACAAATTTAATATTGTATTAATGCAAAGTTATTAAATTTAATAATAATAATATTAGGGTTAATAATGTTTTTTTGCATGGTATTAATAATAATTTGGTCCATGGTATTTGGCCCATAGGCTTGTTATATAGCAAGCAACGAAAGGAATCAAATCTCTTAAGGTGCAAAACTCTTTTTTGAGTGAAAAACTTGAGAAAGGGTTTTCACCTCGAGAGATTTTATCCCTCTTGGAGCTTCATAGATTCAGAGTTAACATGGATCCAGGCTGGTTTCAATTGTGTGAGGCCAAAGAAGATATAACAAATAGATGATTGATTTTATCAATAATATGTAAAATCATCTAATATTAATATAATATTTTAAATATGCTAAATATGTCTCAGATTAATATGGTCATTTTAATTTTAACTTTTCTTAGTTACTTTAGTTTGCTGAGATGATAAATATTGTGAATAACTTTAATGATGAAAAATGATGAAATTAAAATTTTGAATGAAAGTGACAATGTAATAGTGTTGAATAATAGAAAACGTGAATAATAAGAATATAGTAAATTAAAAATAGGTGATTAATCTCAAACTATTTTCTTCTACTATTTTTATTGTCACCCTTGTTACTTTTGTCGTCTTTTGATATCAATTATATGAAAAGGACATGTTAAATCATAAACCATTTAAATGTTTAGCTCAAGATATTATAGTAAACATCATACCTTGTCTCTTTTTCTCTCAAATATTAATAGGTTATATTACTATAACACAAAAATTAATGTACATTGTCAATAATATTTTATGCTTACACTGAAATCAATGCACAATATTAATCAAATCAGTTTAAAATTAATATACCGTCATACATCCAATTACATCAAATCATAAATCAACATATACATTGAAATCAATGCATCTAATGCAAAAATAAATAAGATTAGAAAACAACATTTACACTGAAGTCAATGCATGTAATACAAGCAATCAAATATGATTAGAAATCAACATTTACACTCAAATTAATGCATCTTGTGCAAGTCGGAAAATGGGTTTATAAACCAACATCTTCATTGAAATAAATGCATCTAGTGCAAGTAACGAAATAGGATTATAAATCAACATCTAGACTAAAATAAATGCATATAGTGAAAGCAATGAAATAGGTTTAAAAATCACCATCTACATTAAAGTCAATGAATTTAGAGGAAGAAATAAAATAGGAATAGAAATCGTCTAAATTGAAACCAATGTATCTAGTGCAAGCAATCAAATATTATTAGAAATCAACATCTACATTGAAATGAATGCATCGAGTGTAAGCTATCAAATAGGATTAGAAATCACCATCTACACTGAAATCAATGCATTTAGTCAAAGCAATCAAATAGGATTAGAAATCATCTACATTGAAATCAATGCATATAGTGCAAGCAATCAAATATCATTAGAAATTAACATCTACACTAAAATCAATACATCTAGTGCAAGCAATGAAATAGGATTAGAAATCACCATATAAACTAAAACCAATGCATGTAGTGAAATAAATATTCTTCCCTCTCTTCCCCCTTCGTATACATATATATATATCTTCCTCCATCTCTCCTTCTTTGTCTCTCTATATTAACCCCCCCAACACACGTGGTCTCTCACTCGATATCTATCAATCACTTTGTCCCTCCCTCTCTCTCTCCATCTCTCTCTGCTTCCCTCTCTTCACTTTCCATATATATCTCTATATCCCTTTGTCTCCCTATATCACCCCCAAAACAGACATGCTCTTTCTCCAATCTATCTATCTCTCCCTCCCTCCTCCTCTCCCTCCCTCCCTCTCTCTCTCTTCCCCTTCTCTCCCTCTCCCCCGCTTCTACCTCTCTTCCCTCGTGTTGTCCTCTCTCACTTTCTATGAATTTTTCTTATCACTCCCTCTCCCTCTCTCTCTCCACCTTTATATTTGTATTTATTTATTCTTACCTCCCTCTCTCCCCCTCCAAATCCATCTCTCTCTTTCCCTCCCTCTCTCCACTCTCTCACATCCTCTCTCTCTTCACCCTTCAACTCTGTTACTATATCCTTCCTTCTCTCCCCCATTCGCTCCACCTCTTCTTCTTTGTCTCTTTCTCTCACCTCCAAACATACACACTATTTCTCCACCTCTACCTTGTCACTCCCTCTCTCTCTTCACTTTTCGTATTTATTCTTCCCTCCCTCTCTCCTCTTCTCTCTCAAGTCTGCTCTCTCATACATCCTCTATCTCCCTTTCTCTCCTACCTCCCTCTCTCTTCCCCCATCACTCTCTCATAATTAGTTTGTCTGGAAAAATATAAGCACAAGTTCCATTTCCAATATATTATCCCTTGTAAAGAATTATCTATAGACCTTTGTTTAACAGTTTCGATCTCAAAATAGCGGCTTACTTCTCCTCCAAAGCCTGACATAACTCAATTTTGAACCACTTTACCTAATGAATGAAAATCACATGATAAACAACATTGGGATCAGACATGTAATTCTTCCATTATTAATTACTGTGTGCCATTTTATTAAAAGAAGATTGAGATTTTATGTATCTTTCCTTTCACACAATACATGTATATGAAAATAAAATATTCCATAAAAAGGACTACAAATTCAAATAGTTACTTAGACTTATCATCAATGTTACACAAACCATGGGTGTGACCAAAACGAACAGAAGATTCTGGTGCGGTTGTGGCACTCATTCCCAAACTTACGAATCAAGGAATCAGAACCCTCACCCTAACCTTTTTTTTAAAAGTATGTCTTGCAAATATCTTTGAGATCTCCCAAGTTTTTCAGGGTGCCAAATTTGTCCAATATTTCCAGAACTCTTGAGGTCTAAGTTTATTTTGCTGATATTTTCAATATTTTCGATAGTATTTCTAATAAGCTTCTTTTCAGAACTTCAGCAATATATTCCCTAAAATTATGTTTTCAACAATTATATATATTGAAGAAAAAAAAGAAAAAAATAAAATATGAACTAAAGTATATCAATTGTTTAGCTTTCATACACATATTGGTAAATGAGATAAGAAATAAATTAGAAACACTAAACTAGTAAATATCAAATATCATACGTATCATTTTCTGATATGAAATCAAATTGAATTTTAAAATTTATTATGTAAATCGAATTTAAAATTTCGTAATTTAAAATGAAATTTCAGATTTTCATCTCAAGGTATTCGTAAATGCTATATCTATCAACCAAGGCCCACATAATAATATCAAATTGAAATGCAAATATCATAATATCCCAACATGTTAATGATAAAGTTGAAAACTTCAAAGAACAAAAAAAGATATTGTCTGGAAAGCTCCATGAGTCTAGGAAAAAAGACTTGAGAACATAATCTAGATAGTGAGACTAATTAGACAAAAGTCATTGCCTTCTAGATACTCCAATGGAACTGTTACCCCTCATTTCAGCAAGGGTACCTATAGCTAACTTTTCCTTTTGGGAAGCATCATTGTAGTCCTAGAAAATCCAAATCGTAGACTTGTAGGTCATGTGATGCTATATATTGTGGTGTCCTATGCCTATCACTCTCTGCCATACCCAATCGACTTACATTCCACTTTTAGGTTCTTTCATCCTGCATAGGATTGGAGGGATTAGGAAGGGCATACTTGGACACATACTTTAGAGGAACCTTTCGTATTGTAGCAATGATCACTATTTGTAGTATAGCCCATGTCTTAAGCGCACCTATGTCCTATGCACATGGTCATGTGTCATAGACTCTGTATGAAATCCATGGCTATAGTATATCATTCATGTTACAGTTCTCAACATGGCAGACTCACATTTTACAACATTTCTGTTGGCATTATGATTCAGGTGTTGTCCTTGATGGCAAACCCATTCAGGTGATAAATCAAGAAGGACGCAGGAAATATGTTCAGCAAGTGCGTCCCCGCAGGTATACCATACAGAACCCGCGTCCAGGGACGCAGGCCAGCCGTTCAGGAGGTGCGTCCGCCCAGTGCACACATTTCAAGGCAGAGAAAAGCACGTGGGGGTTTCTTGTGTGGTATCTAGCCGACGGTTTTGTGTTTCTATGGTGTCGGCTCGTGGTTTTGTTCCATGTTTTGGGGAGAAGCTTGCCTATATAAAGCAAAGGAGTTCATTTGGATTATGCATCATCTTGGTTGAATATCTTTTGGTGAGATCTAGTCCAGATCTATGAAGGCGAATCTTCTAATGGACTGTGATCTCTATGGCGCATGATCAGATCTGTGGATCTGAGTGTTTGGGTTGGTTCTGAAGTCCTCATATCTTTTATATCTGAAGGGACGCAGGTTCAGTGAAGGGAAAGTGCGCCGGGACGCAGTACAGTAAAGGCTCAGGTGCGTCTCTGAGGCAAAGGACGCGGTGCGACTGTGTTATTGGGTGCGTCTCTGAAGCAAAAGACGCGGCGCGATAGTGTTTCTGGGTGCGCCGGTCGCAGCAAAGCATAGAGGAACAGTGCGTCGGCACGCAGAACAGTGGAAGGTAGACTGCGTCCAGTCGCAGGTCACAGAAAGAAAATATGCGTCCCTGTCTTAAGATGATCTGTTGACTGTATATTTCTATTCATAAGGTGTTCTGGGTTATTTCTGTAATTACTGATCTGATATCTGTAGTGGACTGTATCTGTTGTATACTTGTTGATCATTTGATTCTTCATGAAAAGAAGTAGGGGGTTGTAGCTCCCTTCCAGGAGAGACTGGAAAACAAGAGAGAGTTGTAGCTCTCTGCAGGTTGCAGCCTGCGTGCTGGTAAAGGACTGCACCAGTACAAAATCATTGTAAAAAGAATTTCTTGAAAGAAGATAGAGACATATTGCAGCAGGTGGTTTTCTCCCGCATTGGGTTTCCACCTTACATCTTGTGTTCTTTGGTGTGACTGTCTATTTTCTTTATTCATGCTCATTATTTTATGGTACTGATATGCAAGAATAATTCAAAAGATCAAATAAGGAAGATTTGGTAAATTGCTTGATAATACTGATTCACCCCCCCTCTCAGTATTATTTACAACAATTGGTATCAGAGCAGGTCCTTCAGAAAAGCTTGATCGCTTGAAGGTAGATCGTTCATCATGAGCAACTACGAGAGAGAAGCATCAATCAGGCCACCAGTTTTTGATGGGACAAACTTCAATTATTGGAAGGTAAGAGTTACTGCATATCTTCAATCTCTTGGTACTGAAGTTTGGGACATTGTAGAAACAGGCTATGCTTTTCCTTCAGCTACTCCTACAGATCCAGCTGAGAAAAAGAAGTATGAAACAAATGCAAAAGCAGTCAGTACTCTATTAGGAAGTATATCCCAAACAGAATTCATGAAGGTAATGCACTTCAAATCAGCAAAAGAAATATGGGACAAAATGATCACAAGCTATGAAGGAGATGAACAGGTAAAACAAGCCAAACTTCAAACTCTCAGAATTCAATATGAGACTCTCAAGATGTATAATGATGAAAGTGTGGCTAATTATTTTCTTCGGGTAGATGAGATTGTAAATTGTATGAAAAATTTGGGTGAAGAAGTAAAGGAGTCTCTAGTAGTTCAAAAGATTCTAAGATCATTATCCCCCAAGTTTGAATCCAAAGTATCTGCAATAGAAGAAAAAGAAAATCTCCGTGTTCTTACTATGTCTCAGCTACATGGAATTCTAACTGCTTATGAAATGAGAAAGGGAGGACCATCAGACAGAAGGGAGGCTGCTTTTAAAGCATCAGGCAAAGAAGATTACTATGAAGCAAGCCATGATCCAGAAGAAGAGGAAGAAGAATCAAATTTTGTCAGAAATCTTCAAAGAGGTTCTGGAAGGTTCAGAGGTAAGCTACCTTTCAAATGCTTTGCTTGTGGAAGAGTAGGTCATTATGCTGCAAAATGCTCTTATAAGGATAAAGGAAAGGAACCAGTTAGATGGAACAAGAAACAAAGCGCAAATAAGAAAAGCTACTACACCCATGAAGATAGTGATGGCTTATCAAACAGTGATGAAGATGAACAAGGTAATAAATATAGGTTGTTAATGGCATTTGAAGATGATGATTATGAGGATGCTGTAGATGTGGATAACCTTTATGATGAAATTACTAGACTCAAGAGATGCATAGAAGAAAAGAACATGATTATTGATACTCTACAATTCCAAATTGATGAAAAGGAAAAACATCTTGAAAAATTAGAAGGTGAAATTGTTGGTCTTAGAAAAGAAATTGAGAAAACAAAAACTATTAATCTCAAGTTTGTCAAAGGATCTGAAACTTTGGATGAGATTATCAGTGTGCAGCGGTCTCCACTAAATAAGACAGGTTTGGGCTATAATGGAGAAACTTCTCAAGCATCCACTTCAAAAAGTTATCTTGATGCAGCAAGAAGAAATGAGCAAGAGCACAAGGAAGATCATCAGGTAAAGCAGGGACAAATGTCAAGCAGAAACTATCAGGGGCAATCCAGCTTAAGGGTGAACAAAAGCCACAACCAGCCACAGGTAAAATCTTCTCAATTTGGTTCAAGAATAGATGAAAATAGAAATTACAATCAGTTGGCTGGTAGATCCAATAATCGCAGAAGCTTCTTCAATGGACAATGCTTTTCTTGCCATAACTTTGGTCACAAAGCAGCTCAATGTGTTGCGTATAAAACAATCATGACTAGGGAAGCTCAAAAACAAAGAAGTATGACAGGGATTACAAAAAGGACCTATAACAACTTTTCAGCTCTTGAAAATGAAGTTGAATGTTCTATTTGCAATAATTTTGGACATAAAGACTTTGAATGCAGAAGCAGGTTTCCGGAAAGAAAGGTACAAGAGCAGAAAAAGGAACAAGCCTCAGGCGCCAAAACATGGAGAATAAAGGAACCTCAAACAGAAAGATGTGGGATAGCATTTTATGCAGAAGGACAAGAAAATCTATGGTACATTGACAGTGGATGTTCGAAGCATATGACAGGTGATAAAGAAAAACTTGAGTCTTATTCTAATTTAGAAAAGGGAAAGAAAGTCTCTTTTGGAAATGATACTCCTGCAACTATAAAAGGAAAAGGTATTGCTCCTTTAAAAGAAGATGTTAAGGCTGGAAATGTTTTGTTTGTTGATGGATTGAAGCATAATCTACTAAGTGTCAGCCAGATGTGTGATCAAAGAACCGAGGTTATATTCAGATCAAATGGATGCCTTGTTCGTGATCTTGATACAGGTAAAACAGTTCTCAAAGGAAAGAGAACTCCAAATAATCTATACATATTTGATGAAGGACAACAACAATGCTATCTAAGCAAGAATGAAGAGCACTGGTTATGGCATCGAAGGTTGGGACATCTAAGCTTCTCACAAATAAGGAAAGCTTGCAAATATCAGGCAGTTCGCGATCTTCCAGATATCAAAATTCCTGACAACACCATATGCAGATCATGTCAGTTTGGAAAACAAACCAGAACTAACTTTCCAGAGAAAGAAGGATCAGCCAGCATGCCTCTTGAGCTAGTACATACAGATGTATGTGGACCATTCAGAAAAAGAACACCTAGAGGAGAGGAATACTTGATATTATTTATTGACGATTTCTCCAGGTTTGTTTGGTTAGGACTTATGAAGCACAAAGATGAAGCATTCGAAAAATTCAAAACCTTCAAAGCCTTGGCTGAAAATGAATCAGGTCACAAAATTAAGTGCCTCAGATCTGACAGAGGTGGGGAATTTACTTCAAATGAATTTTTCGATTTCTGTGATGAACATGGGATAAGGAGAGAATTCTCTACAACTAGAACGCCTCAGCAAAATGGAGTTGTTGAAAGAATGAACAGAACAATCCAACAAATGGCTCGTGCTATGCTTGATGAATCAGGAACCCCCGCAACCTTCTGGGGTGAGGCTGCACATACTGCGGTTATTATTCTCAACAAGACAAATGTCCGGGTGAACAGCACTCAAACCCCTCATGAGCTCTGGAGTGGTAAAACTCCTTCGGTAAAGCACTTCAAAATATTTGGGAGCAAATGCTATATCAAGAATACTGAGGAGCAGCTTGGCAAACTTGATCCTAGAGCAGATGAAGGCATTCTTCTTGGCTATTCTCCACATAGCAAAGCATACAAATGCTACAATAAAAGACTTGGCAGAATTGTTGACAGCATTGATGTAGTGGTTGATGAAAAGGGATATATTCCTAGGCAAATACATCGTGAAGACATCGAAGAAGATGAGAGCTACCCTCAAAGACAGAATGATGAAGAAGAAGAACCTCAAGAAGAATCTCAAGAAGAACCTCACGAAGAAGCAGAAGAACGGACAAGAATAGAAGAAAAGACTCCATCCAGATATGTTCAGAAGAACCATCCAGAATCTCAGATCATGGGACAAAAAGAAGCAGGTATACAAACTAGAAGAACAGTTGCAGAAGCTTCAAGCTATTTGGCATTACTTTCCTCCACCGAACCACAAAATGTGAAAGAGGCATGCAAAGATGAATGTTGGGTGAAAGCAATGGATGAAGAACTTGAGCAAATCGAAAAGAACAACACTTGGGAGCTGGTTCCTAGACCAAAAGATAAGAATGTTATTGGAACAAAATGGGTCTTCAAAAATAAATTGAATGAAAATGGAGAAGTAATTAGAAACAAAGCCAGACTCGTTTGTAAAGGGTATGCGCAGCAAGAAGGAATAGACTTTGAAGAAACTTTTGCTCCTGTTGCAAGACTTGAGGCCATCCGAATGTTCCTTGCTCTCTCAAGTTTTCAGAACTTCAAAGTATTTCAAATGGATGTGAAATCAGCCTTTTTGAATGGAGACTTGGAAGAAGAAGTGTACATTGAACAGCCAGATGGGTTCATTCTTGGAAATGATCCAAATCTTGTATGCCGATTGAAAAAGGCTCTCTATGGTCTCAAACAAGCTCCAAGGGCTTGGTACTACCGGTTGGACAAATATCTTCATCAACAAGGTTTCTTAAAAGGTTCAGCAGATAGCAATCTGTATATAAAAGTTGAAAATGACAAATTGCTAATACTTGTTGTGTATGTTGATGACATTATTTTTGGCAGTAATGAAGAAGCTATGAGTCAAAGCTTTGCCTCAGTCATGCAGAAAGAATTTGAAATGTCCTTGCTAGGAGAACTGACATATTTCCTTGGTTTGCAAATCCAACAGAAGGAAGGAGGAATCTTTTTATCTCAAACCAAGTATCTCAAGCAGATTTTAAAGAAATATGGCATGGAAGATGCAAAACCAGTATGTACACCCATGGTCACAGGATGTAGTCTCAGTGCAAATGATGAATCTGCAGCAGTACATCAACCAACCTACAGATCTATGATTGGAAGTTTACTATATTTGACAGGTACCCGACCAGACATCATGCATGCAGTTGGAATAGTTGGAAGATTTCAGGCAAATCCGAAGGAGACTCATCTTCAAGCAGTAAAGAGAATTTTCAAATATCTTCAAGGGACTCAAAATTATGGCTTATGGTATCCTAGAGATACAGATCTTACTCTTCATGCCTATACAGATGCAGATTGGGCCGGAAGCGTGGATGACAGGAAAAGCACAAGTGGTGGTGCGTTCTTTATGGGTCCCAGACTGGTCTCTTGGTTCAGCAAGAAACAGAGTTCAATTGCCTTGTCTACAGCTGAAGCGGAATATGTTGCTGCTGCATCTTGTTGCACCCAACTTCTTTGGATGATGCAGACTTTGCAGGATTATCACATCACTTGTACACCTCCTATTCCTATCTTATGTGACAACACAAGTGCAATCAGCATCTCAAAGAATCCGGTTATGCATTCAAAAACCAAGCACATACCAATCAAGTACCATTTTCTCCGGGAACAAGTACTTGAACAGAAGGTCAAGTTGGAGTATGTTCCTTCTAAGGAACAAGTTGCTGATATTTTCACCAAACTGTTGCCCAGGGACACTTTTGAATACCTCAGGCAAAAGCTGGGGGTTGTTGATGCATCATCTTACTGTTGATCATCTTCCTATTGGTGGTATAGGCTCAGGGGGAGCACATAATGCATTGTTGGCATTATGGAAAAGGAGATCTTGGAAATAGCTGCAATATGTCTCTATCTCCTTCATGATGGATTTCTGGTTACAGATCTGGAGATGCATGAGCATAGGGGGAGCATACCCTTTGCCCTTGATGTCAAAGGGGGAGAATGAAGCTGAAGATTATGTGGTTGCCATCAAGTCCAAAGGGGGAGATTGTTGGCATTATGATTCAGGTGTTGTCCTTGATGGCAAACCCATTCAGGTGATAAATCAAGAAGGACGCAGGAAATATGTTCAGCAAGTGCGTCCCCGCAGGTATACCATACAGAACCCGCGTCCAGGGACGCAGGCCAGCCGTTCAGGAGGTGCGTCCGCCCAGTGCACACATTTCAAGGCAGAGAAAAGCACGTGGGGGTTTCTTGTGTGGTATCTAGCCGACGGTTTTGTGTTTCTATGGTGTCGGCTCGTGGTTTTGTTCCATGTTTTGGGGAGAAGCTTGCCTATATAAAGCAAAGGAGTTCATTTGGATTATGCATCATCTTGGTTGAATATCTTTTGGTGAGATCTAGTCCAGATCTATGAAGGCGAATCTTCTAATGGACTGTGATCTCTATGGCGCATGATCAGATCTGTGGATCTGAGTGTTTGGGTTGGTTCTGAAGTCCTCATATCTTTTATATCTGAAGGGACGCAGGTTCAGTGAAGGGAAAGTGCGCCGGGACGCAGTACAGTAAAGGCTCAGGTGCGTCTCTGAGGCAAAGGACGCGGTGCGACTGTGTTATTGGGTGCGTCTCTGAAGCAAAAGACGCGGCGCGATAGTGTTTCTGGGTGCGCCGGTCGCAGCAAAGCATAGAGGAACAGTGCGTCGGCACGCAGAACAGTGGAAGGTAGACTGCGTCCAGTCGCAGGTCACAGAAAGAAAATATGCGTCCCTGTCTTAAGATGATCTGTTGACTGTATATTTCTATTCATAAGGTGTTCTGGGTTATTTCTGTAATTACTGATCTGATATCTGTAGTGGACTGTATCTGTTGTATACTTGTTGATCATTTGATTCTTCATGAAAAGAAGTAGGGGGTTGTAGCTCCCTTCCAGGAGAGACTGGAAAACAAGAGAGAGTTGTAGCTCTCTGCAGGTTGCAGCCTGCGTGCTGGTAAAGGACTGCACCAGTACAAAATCATTGTAAAAAGAATTTCTTGAAAGAAGATAGAGACATATTGCAGCAGGTGGTTTTCTCCCGCATTGGGTTTCCACCTTACATCTTGTGTTCTTTGGTGTGACTGTCTATTTTCTTTATTCATGCTCATTATTTTATGGTACTGATATGCAAGAATAATTCAAAAGATCAAATAAGGAAGATTTGGTAAATTGCTTGATAATACTGATTCACCCCCCCTCTCAGTATTATTTCCAACAATTTCACCTTTCCCAAGGTAGTTTACAGATCCCAACACATATGATCCCAAGGATCAAGAGTCAACAAAGACTCAAATTGTTCAACATAATTTTTACTTACCATGCCACATGGAAATTTTATTAAAATGTCAAGACACCAAGGAGATATGCCCAATCAAAGGTGGTTGTACTCCTTTTGTGACACAGGTGGGCTTGAATAAGGCATATTGAGGTCAATCCTTGGTCAAATGAGGCAAGTGATATGTTAAAAGTCATCGACCATTTTTTGTCCAAGCAAACCCATGTGCCAAAATTGGCAAAATCAACCTTAAAATACAAGTCCTAGCACATCTCAAGAGATATGTTATGCAAGGAAGGCAAGTCATTGGGCCTCCTAAGGAATCTAAAAATTATTTCAAGTCACTTCAAGCCAATTCCAAATGGAACGTTGGATCTCTAAGGAAAACCATCCTCCTCCTATGTTTGGGTCACTTTATTTACTGGTTGTTTTATGACCCATTTTTTAGCTTACACTATAAGTAGCAGATTATAGAGACATTAGAGAAAGCCATAGTTTTCTCCCAGTGGACGAGTATGCCATATTTGCTTCAGGTTCCTATAAAAAAAATCATGCATACAACATAGAAGGTTGGATGGAAGTTGGAACTATGTCTATAATAGCACAGGATAAAGTTGTGAATGATTTCATGACAATCCCTAAGGTAACTGTTACGGAAATGTCGCTGAAAGTTGTGAGTCTTGGTCTCAACATGGTTGCTTCATGTTATGTTCTTATACTTGATATTTGATGGAATCCAACAAATTAAAACCAACCTATTGATAGATCACATCAAATTGTACAAATGCGTCCTCTGATGGTTTCCCTATTTACAGTTAAATATATTGTGGAATATCATATTTTAGCACTCCATTAATGGAAGTTAGAAATGCTTGCATCACCATTTAGGGAGGATGGAGTTGGTGGCCATCAAATATTCCCTATAGAGGAGTACTTGATACATCTATTTATGGTTTGAGAACATTGGTCTTATTTCATGAAAGGAAAAGTGACAGAGGAATTACAGAAAAATGAAGCAAAGCTACAAGTTTTGAGATAATTTTAGGATTTCATGGGAGCAAGTTATACATGAAAGTGAATTTCCATTGGGTTGCTAAGACTATACCTTTCAAAGACCACTAGACATGTATGGATTTTTCCCACAATTTTTTTGAGCCGCCAAGAAGGAGCCACCCTTCAAGTAGCTTCCTACATGTTCTAACAGTGTTGGATTCCATTTTCTAGATCCAGTTGTAGATTCTGAGATAAGTTTGGCTCTATTTCAGCATTTTGTGAGCCTCAAGTTTTAGCTTTCCTTCCCTCCTTTTACAAACATCTTGTGCTCATTCAAGTTCACTCTTCCCTTGACACTTTATATTCCTAACCTCAATTAAACCTAAGCGCAGGAGTATCCATCCTACCGAAGCAATCGAAGCAACCGAAGCATGAATAGTTTATGTCTTCACTTTCCTAGATCTAGGCCCTGCAAGAGAAGTAGTCCCCATCCCCCCTCGGGACATTGGGTTGCTCCTCTGGAAGGTTGCTCGAAGGTGCTTAACACAAGACTTTTAGTAATGATAGCAATTTGTTCCTCATCCAACAGACAACCTCCTAGATAAGAACTTGGAAATAACATCATGGATTGTGACAATATCATATAATGGCCTTTAACTATCAAAATTGATTTTTCTTTTTCTTTAGGAAGTCGGTGAGCCTCACAATGTGTGAGAAGAGTGAGCAGATCAGTATTTGGTTTTTGCGAGTACAGATCCTAATTGTGATGTTCTATATTGAGATGTTTGTTTGTTTCTTTTCAAAATGTGCTCCATTTTTTAATAGTTGTTAATCTCTCTGGGATAGCCTTTTAAATATTGAATTGAGAAACAATTTTATTTCTAGTTTGTAATTGCTTTGGGTGCTTTAGAACTTTTGGCTATCTGTTATGCACTATTAGCTGAGCTAAGAAAACTTTGTGAATTTAGCTGCTGGATAGGAAATGTTCCAACAAATATAGTTAGTTTTTCTGAAGAGTCAGAGAAACCATGAGTATTGCTAGATTTATTAAGTGTGTGGCTGTGGGGGATGGTGATGTGGGAAAAACTTGCATGCATATTTCCTACAGAAGCAACACATTTTGAACGGACTATGTACCAAGAATGTTTGATAACTTCAGTGCAAATGTAGTGGTGGATGGAAGTACAACGAATCTTGGCCTCTGGGACACGAAGGGACAATAGGATTACAACAGGATCAGGTCCTTGAGTTATAGAGGTGTAGATGTCTTCCTCCTGGCTTTCTCCTTAATCAACAAGGCCAATTATAAAAACATTTCCAAGAGGTGGATTCCAGAATTGAGACACTATGCACCATTTGTGTCTATCATTTTGGCGGGGACAAAATTAGATTTACAAAAAGACAAACAGTTTTTTGTTGATCATCCCAAAGCAACCCCAATCTCAACAACGCAAGGTGAAGATTTGAAGAGGAAAATCAGGGCTGTAGCATACATTGAATGCAATTATAAAACATAACAGAAAGTTAAGGTTGTTTTTGATGTCGTAATAAAAGTGGTTCTTCAACCACCAAAGCAAAAGAAACGCAGAAACAAGCAAAGAACATGATTTATTATTTAAGGGATTTATCTATCTTTGGCATCTATAGAACTTTAAAGTGAATTATTTAATCAAACGCTGGCATAATATTTCCCAAGTATTTATGATTTGTTACTATATGTTCAGTATGTTGAATTTATTGTAAAGCTATATGCTCTGGAAAAAGGTCCTTCTTTTTTCATTTTATATCATTGCCTGTGTCGTTATGGAGGACTATTTTGAAATGTAAATGAAAGGTCCCGATTTTTTTCATTTTATATCATTTCCTATTGTGGTTATGGAGGACTATTTTGAAATGTAAATGAAAGTTGGGCGTACATGCATAGGATACTATGATGAGAGTGGTCAAATATGTTTTTTTACCATGTGAGGTCTCAATTGTAGTTGAAGTCATACTGCTAAGAATCATGTTCAAGGCATGGAGGTGCTCTGTGCTTTGCCCTGTCAGAAAGCCATGTAATTTTGTATTACTTTGTTTGGCTATATTTTCTCAATGTGAAAGATTTAATTTAGTATATAAAAGATCATAGAGTATTTGGTTATTCAACTCCTTGTAAAAATCTAATGATTTTTTTTTATGTAATTTCTACTTATAATTCATAGCTTTTTTAAGTACAGTCTACTTATTTTCATAACTTAATGGGTTTCACCAATCCAAAAATAGACAACGATTAAACAGAACAGGAGCTTACTAAGGGTGACATCACTATTGGGGCTCTGGAGCATGGGGTAGAGTGAGGTGCAAAGGATTCTCGCGATGACCCTAACAGCTGCAATGTTGGCCTTCTGAGCATCTAAGTTTCTCATTCAGATTTTATGCACTTACTCCTTCAATATGATAACTAGCCTCTCAAACTCATCAAATGCCAACACCATGCCTGCAAATAGTGACAAAATGAAGCATAAAGATTAAAGCCTAAACATACAAGTGATTAAAGCCTAAACATAAAAGTTTGGATGCAAAAAAACAGTGGATGTTGAACCTGAGACCTAAGATGTGTGTACTCCTCTCTGCGTCGAAGACTGAAAATGGGGGAAATGAAAATGAGGGAAATGCAGTGAAGTTAAATATGAAACATACCTTGGCATGATCAATGGACTGAAGATCGGATGGGATTCCATACTGGGTTTGCTACTGGTAAAACCCTCATTTGTAAATCTCTTCATTCTGGTTTTCGCTCCCGCCTGTGATCTCTTCAATCTAGTTTTCCCTCCCGCCTGTTCAAATGTGAACAAACACTACTGTTAAGTGTGAAGCCAAACTGACTCACATTGTGCTAATGTCAGCACTGACTCCTTGACACTCTGCCATCCCAGTCGTCACTGCCAGAATCGCACCAAACCTACCACACCACCATTTGTTTCTAGATCTTCATTTGAATCACATGCATGATTCTAGATCCTCCTTCAGCCTCTATAAATTTGTATTTTCTCGGCCTGAACATCACCCTCTATAAATTTGTATTTTCTCAGCTTGAGCAAGGCAAGGCAAGGCCTAGGCCTATTGTGTAATATGAAGTGATTTATGTTCTCTAGTTATTTTTTTCTTTTCTACTATCAATTTATCTCTTCTGTTGTATGTGATTGAGTATAGAATATGATTGAGTAATGTTGTTATTGGTCCATTTCCTGTGATGTTTGTCTGTTGCCAGAAAAGTTTTATTTTTGTTGTGTTTCTCCAAACTAACATCAATTTTTTTTTTTTGATATGAACATTACAATTGAGTTCCAAATTCTGAATCTAGAATCTTTCATAGACATGACTATGCACCTTCACAGAAAAACAAGAACCATAAAACATGGCAGAAACTATGACACCCTTCATTTTGCATTTGATATGGCCATGATAATTGAGTTCCAAATTTTGAAACTATAGAATCTTACAGAGACACGACTATGCAGGTTCATAGGAAAGCAAGAGCATCACACCTATCTGAAGGTCATATACATTATTATTGAGAGAGAAAGCTAAATTCAAATTAGACTGACTTGACAAGACCATCAGGAACTGAATATGTTCCCCCACACAAGAGAACCATTTGTAGGAACTAACAACCTATAAACATGGTGGATTCTTTAAAGGAGAGACAACGGCTTTAATCTGTAAGTAGTTATTGAGACTGTAGATACCCTTCTCTCTTCTAGTGCCACTCATTTTATGCTACCAAAAGGTATACCAACATCAAAAATGTCAAAGCAATTAACCCAAACTGTTCCAACACATAATGCCTAAGTAAGAGTGTTTGCGGTCTCTATATTCTTTGTAAACACTCTTGCTACCAACCCATAACAAGTAGCATTCGGCTGCTTTATTACTTCGTCTATAGTTCTGTTCAAGATAGCAGCAAATAGTATCCACCAAAAATACAGTTCTTAAATCAAAACTCAAATAGACATTATGAAATCAATATCTTCAGAATCAATTCAGCCATCATCTATACTTGAATTTTATAATTGACTGTACTGGACCAAATATTTCGTCAGTAGCTATGGCCATGTCATCCTGTTTTTTTCACATAAACAGAGGTAAGATAAGTACTACAACCCCATTCATGTTAAGCAGTAAAGGAAAATTTGTGCTTGAACTGACAATACACTCACTCCTATTACTTGTGTCTAGTTCCACCAGTTAAAGGTAGTAGCAAACAAATCCATAATAATGTCATCTCGAATATGTGTGGATTTCAGTCATCTTTGAGAGTAGCAAACAAATCCATAATAATGTCATCTCGAATATGTGTGGATTTCCATCATCTTTGAGAGTTAAAATCCAGTTTAGAGTGGAAAAGAAAAACCAAACTAGTAAAACCTAAGCATTTTCATAACTAATTGGGGAAAGATTTGCGGAATTGCAATTATCCCCAAAATGTTATTCCCATACCTTAACTTCTAAGAAAATGGTAGGCATAATGTAGAAGCCCTTGGTACCAATTTGGTCACCCCCTATTACAAGTTTTGCACCGCTCTCCCTCCCAGCCTTGATATAACTCATAACCTTGTTAAACTGATCCTGGTCAATCAGCGGCATTTCAAAAGAAATTCTCAACAATATCAAAATAAGGCCACCGAGAACATGATGACACTTCAGATTTCAAAAAGAATACTTTCTACAAGAAAAACATCCTTTGAATAGCTCAATACTTCCCAACATGCTAGTAGTAAAGTAGTCATGCTTTTGTCATTTATGGAAGGACTTCACAAATCGAACTTTGTCAATTACCAACTGAAGAACATAGTAAAGAATGACAAAATGGTTCTGATGGGTATTAACATTGTGCAAGTGCAATGCAAATTCAAGGACAAAGGACCAGCCAAGGTCTCAATTTAAGAGTTAATCTACCGGTCCCGCAACAGTCAACTTATAAATAGACCAAAAAACTTGTGTGACAAGGACCACCAGCAATTATACATCAAAGTGCTCAACATTTTCTTCACAAGATAACATTTCGTAGAACATTTTCAGACAACAAGCTCCCTTCTCAAATGTAGTGACCTATATTTCTCTTTTTGTAGTGAACCATGATACCCCTCAAAGCACAAATAAGAAGCTGACTTTCTTATTCAAAAGGACCCATTTATGCATCAGGCTTTTGGTTATCACGTTTTCAGTTACCTATTAGTTACATGCAGACGATCAACTTTTCTTTGTTTTCTCTACTTTTGCATTTATATAGGTATTCAATGCTCAAGTAATGACCAAGAAACAACACACCTGAGGACCTTGCTCAACAACTTTTCTAAACGGATCACTGAAAACCCGACTTAAACACTGAGCTTTTGCTTTTTCTACAAACTCATCATGGATACTCTCATGTACAAAGGTTTGTGACCCGGAACAACAACATTGACCCTGCAGAAAGAGCAGCGGCTTGATTAACATTTTACAATATTGAGTGCCATGCAGATTAAATACTTGAGAGATTCAACTCCTTACCTGATTGAAAAATAATGCAAAGTGAGCGAGCTCCACGACTTGATCGACATCAGCATCTTCGCATACAATAAAAGGGGACTTTCCTCCATGTTCCAATGTCACGGGCTTAAGGTTGCTCTTGGAAGCTAACTCTACCACTACTTGACCAGTAGCAGTTGAACCTGTAAAAGCAACCTTATCAATATCCATGTGCCTTGCAACTGCACCTCCCGCAGTTGGACCATATCCCGAAATGACAGTCAGAACTCCTGGAGGCAGTCTAGCCTCGTGGAAAAGTTTTGTTGCATAAAGATAAGGTCCATCAACTGGAACTGTAAGACCATGTATTTTATCTGCCCACCCTGCATAGTAACAAAATAGCTGCACTGCCATTGGCACTTCAACCAAGGCTGCTTCCTCATAAGGCTGCAATCTCATCATTATGCTTTTCAAGCAAGTCAGCAAATCGGAGCATAATACACGATCTCTCATAACCAGTCATTTTTGGCCCTCGTCAAAGGCTTTTTGTGCAGCCCTTACAACCCTGTCCACGTCTTCTGCATAACCTTCAGCCACATTGACAATCAAATCCCCTGTTTTGGGATCGAATCTTGGAAATATTTTTCCAGAAGCCGCATTAACAAATTTTCCATCGATAAGAAGGTGTGTATACTTTACTGGGACAGGTGGTACTATAGGTTCTTCCAAAGCACTTGCAGTTGCTCTTAAACTTGGAATCCGAGTATTATTTATGGATGCTTCTTGTGATGAAGCTGCCAATCCAACCGCGGGTGACCTTGTACCAACCAACAGGACTACTCGAGCTAGAAGTGAAGATAGGGGCTCTGGAGCATGGAGCCGAGTGAGGTGCAGAGGATTCTCGCGATGGCCCTGACCACTGCAATGTTGGCCTTCTAAGCATCTAAGTCTCTCATTCGGATTTTCTGCACTTGCTCCTTCAATATGATAGATGGCCTCTCAATATGATAGATGGCCTCTCAAACTCATCAAATTCCAATGCCATGCCTACAAACAGTAAAAAAAATGCAGCACAGAGATTAAAGCCTAAACATACAAGTGTGAATGCCAAAAAATAGTGGATGTTGAACCAGAGACCTAAGATGTGTGTACTCCTCTCTACGTTGAACACTGAAAATGGGGGAAATGAAAATGAGGGAAATGGAGTGAAGTTAAATATGAAACATACCTTGGCACCCTCAACGAACAGAAGATCGTATGGGGTTCGATACTGGGTTTGCTACTGGTAAAACCCTCATTCGTAAATCTCTTCAATCTAGTTTTCGCTCCAACCTTTGATCTCTTCAATCTAGTTTTCACTCCTGGTTGTTGAAAAGTGAACAGACACTACTTGCTCTAAAATATTAAAAGAAGATTGGGGTTGGGAGGGGTTTCATAAAGAAAAATTAACGCTTAATTTTTTTTCAATGTTCCAAAAATTTCCTCCATAACTCAAACTTAGGTAAGAGCATAATGAAGGGGAGGTTTTTAGTTTCATTTGATAAACTAGTGCTAAGTTTTTAGTTTCATTTGATAAACTAGTGCTAAGTTTTTAGTTTCATTTGATAAAGTAGTGCCGATTTTCACTTTTGTGCTAAGCTTTTAGATTTTAGTTTCATTTGATAAACTAGAGTCCATTTTCACTTGATAAACTTGAGTCCATTTTCACTTTCATACTAAGTATTTTAGTTTCATTTGATAAACTATCTCGCTCATATATGTTTTTGGTTGGGTTTGAAAGATCATCCTAACAATAATTTAATTTTAAGATTATCTTTTTTACGTAACCATCTTGTTGTTAAATTTTATGGAGATAGATGTATTGTATTTTTGGAAAATTTGAATGTTATTTGGTTATTAAAATTTATGGAGGTACATTTAGTATATTATTGGAATTTGAATGTTATTAGAATGAAACAAGTTTTTTGTATTGAAAATATTTAAGAGTAAGAAAGAAACATGTGCTCTTAATTTGTTTGTATTGAAAATATTTAAATGTTCTTGCATATTAGGTGGGTGTAAACAAAAGAGAGTCTATAGTAAAGATTTAATAATTAATAATGTGTGTTAGTTTCTTAAAAATTATATGACAAATTTGGAAGGAGTAGGGTATGTACCCTTATTTAGGTTAAATATATTCAAATTGTTGTGTGAATGGGTTTGTAAGACCCAATGTTTTTATCTTGAGGAAATGGAGTCCTCTCCATGTCACTCGCATAGTTTAGGTTGTCATAAGAAAAATAGATTTTTGCCTTAAGATGTAAACATTTCATTTTAAGCAGTGCGATAATGTGTTTTCAACAAGGCAATAAAAGATGCAACGAGAATGTAGGTTTGGGATGCTAGTGTTATGTTCTACTTGAGGCATGGGTGCACGTCCAAAAAGACTCTAACAAGGGTTGAAGAGGTGGAATAGTTAGAGGGGTTGGGGGTTGTGATCTCACTTAGAGGTGTAGACATGCACGTTATGCACCATGAGAAGTTGTGAAGCTAACTTAAGACATTTGACAAGTTGTGGGAAGGCAACTTGGTAGTGGTACTAAGTGAACATTCCTTGATTGAATTTGATACCCTCTCCTTGCACTACCACTTTTCAAGGTGAAGAAGAAATGTGAAATATATGTGCAACCCACTAAAGAAGTTAGCAAGGTTGTTGCAACATATATAGGTGGTTTTTTTTTGTGTTGCAAAAGGAAGTGTTGGAACTTGGAAGGTGGTCATTCAAGTAGATTTATCATGGAGTTTTAAGGAGGTGCAAGGATTTGATAGGGAATGAATTACACAAATCTAAAAAAATATGCCATATTGGGTTAGGATATTATTGTTTTTCGACATCCAAAGTTGAAGGTGCATTTTATGAAGGTGTAGTCTAAGCGCTTGGGTGTGGGTCACATCTTACGAGTATCTTGGACTTTTGGTGTGCGTTAGTGGTGTTAGTGTATTATTTTTTATGGGCACCAGCTAGAATGTGTTCCATGAAGGCAAAAAGCCCATACGTTTGAGATGGCTTGAGCTTTTTGCATTGTAAGTTTTAGTATGCCCTAGTTTTGAGGAGACAATTAGAACCATCTTAGAGTGTGATGGGTTGTACCATGGACTTAGGTCCACTTGCATGGGTTGAGGTTTAAAGGTACCCCTTGAGTTGAGGAAAATGATTCCAATGCTTATCTATATAGAGTGTTTATGATATAAGATTAATGATTTTTTTGTTTGGGAATGGAAGAGGAAGATAAGAAAGAAGAGGCATTGAAGTTTGTTGTAAATTAATCAAAAGAAAGGAAAAATGTCTCCTTTTAGTAGGATTATTCAAGTTGCCTCTTCAATAGGACTAAATTTTAGATGGAGCTTGGGAGTTGGCCTCTCAAAGGCATTGATTGGGTACTCTAGAATTCCAAGACCTAACATATCTAAAATAGTCAATTAGATAAATTTGTCTTGGGAAAAGGTTGCAAAGGCTAAGGTGAAAATCTCCCCTTTTTAATGTGAGTTTTAAACCTTCCTTTTGAAAATGCTAAAAGCAAGGTCATGATCTTGAAAGGAGGTCCTTGGTTTTACCAAAACAAAGTGCCAATTCTTAATCCATGGTGTGATTCTTTCTATTTGAGTTTGGCCTTGAATGTTGAGATCTATCTTTGGGTCCAGTTATCACTATGTTGTTTCACTTATGCATTGAGAAGGTCTTAAGGGTTATAGAGGATAAGACGGTTATTTTCCAATACCCTTCCCTTGAAACCCTATAAAGGGATGATGTGCTCCATTTTTTTATCATAATATTTCAACCACAAGCTCTTCCTATGAGGATGCCTTTGAAAGGAGGGTTTAGAAAGGAAGTGGAATCATGTTGAGTCAAGGGAGGGGTAGAGATTGTAAGTGTCTCTATAGATATTTACAAAGGTGAAGGGGAATGGAGTTTACCTCCTATTCCAATGCCTTTTATTCTACCATTTAAGGTGCTAAAGGGAATTGACTTTAAGTTTCATAGGTGAAAGCTCACGAAGATCTTAAAAATGAAAAGGTAGGTGTGATTTAACATAGGATTGATTCTTCAATGGTTGAGTTTTTGGGTGAGATTTCCTAGTAAGTGGAAAAAATTGAAGCCCTACCACTTATAGATTAAGTAGATTATGAGAAAATTTTTACTATGTAATCAAGAGGTTGGTGATCTCCTTAGTGCACCCACATCATTCCCACGGCCTACCTCTGTTTGTTTGAATGTGTGGAACCAATAGTCACAGAAGAAGGCTAAACAAATGGCATGTGCCCAGTAAATTTGTATTTTTTCTGGGTTCTTTTAAATGCCTAAAATTTAGGGCTTTGTTTCAATAATAATATAGAAAATTCTCACTTCAATCTTAAAAAATATAAAAATATAAAAGTTAGAGAAAATTCTCACATATCAAATTTTTTATGTGTTCAATTTGACAAGATTAATGGTGCAAGCCGAAAAAAATAGTCTCTGTCATAGGTAGGGACTAAAAATAGATCTACTAAATGGGTCTTAAACATTTTATAGACAAGAAACAAAGGAATCTCTCTTCATAATCAAATATCAATTTTGGAGTTCCCAAAACAAAATAACAAAATCGATATATTTTATTTCTTAATAGTCAAACATATTCCTTCACAATCTGAATGGACATAATCCACCTTCACGTGAATGTTGACATCAACATCATTGATATGTTCTTTACTTACACATTTTGTTTCTTGAAAGTCTACAACCTATGACAAATCTGCATACTCGGGTTCATATGATGTATTATTTCTCAATCCTTTTGGAGGACATGTTAACACTACATACTAGTCAGTCTCAATTGGATCTTGTACATAGAATACTTGTTTAGCTTGCGATTCTAGAATGAATGGATCATCTTTCCAATGATTTTGACTTAAGAATTTCTTCATATTCACCATTATAAAACCCAAATCATCAGTTTTGATCCCTCTCTTATTTTATACATCAATCCAATTACATTTGAAAAATGTGTACTCCATAAAAAAATAGTCCAATGTAATTATTTCTTCTACCACTCCATAAATTGTTGTGTTTTAAAGTAAAGGGATTGCATCTTTGGAACTTGACCTCATCATTTTTTGAGCTTCCATACACACGCCACTATTTTGGGTGGTTCTCTCATTCTTTATGCTTTTTGTATGGATTATATAACCATTGATTAGGAATCCCTTTTACTTATTCACAAATTTCCTAGGGCCACATGCTAGCCATTTAGGTGTATTAGACACCTTTCCATCTCCTTCCACCTGTATAGTTTTATATTTTTAAATGTAGTTAGAATTCATACATTTAACCTCTGAAAAAATATTTAATTTCCTACATGAAAATATTCCCATATATTGATTTTTAAGTACACTTATAATATAAATAATATAGTTACATGTTGTTTTAACCAACTAGTAAAATTATGGGTGTGGAGTTTCTGTAATAGAGCTTCATCTTTTTTCATTTGGGTAATTGAGTTGGCAATCTCGATTCTATGCATCCTAATTCAACAATTATGGACAATAGATATGGTGGTTAATGTGTTATGATAAAATATAAATAAAATATTTTTAAAGGTAAAATATGTTAATCTATCCATGGAGATGAATTTTGGAAAACAAAAGGAGGTTTTAGTTAAACATGGAACCAATCAAATTAACCTCCTTTAGTTTTTGCACAGGTGTTATGGTTAAAGAGATATGAGTTTGTCTTCCTTGATCCTCTTTTTGTTGCGATTCTAGACAATCAGTTTTGGAATCAAGTTTGAAGAGGCTAAAATGATGTTTTTGCATGGTTTAAAGGCTCTAGGGTATAGTGGGCATCTCCAAGTTTCCTCACAGGTCTTCAACAACACTCAAAACATCTTTCAAGTCTTCGAAATTTCAAGTCAACTATTTGTTGCACCTTTGCAAAGATTTGTTGCGTTTATGTGTGACCAACTTCAATCTTGGATTCTGAACAAATGGGAAAGTATTTTTGAAAATGGGAGGAGGTTTGTGTTCATAACATACCGAAAAAGAAAATCCTCTCTCATTGCTTACACGACACTTACTATCTTAGAGTTACAGGTGGCACTTTGAGACCCATTTTTCACAATTTCGCTAGGCTAGAATTGCTCGCAAGGTTCTAGAAGTTTTTGGAATTCGACTTGGTGGACCTCCAACATGGCATGGTGGACCTCAAGTTGGAGAAAGGGATACTTTGGGTTGGGCATAGTATTGTTTTGCTAATGAATTTTTTGATTTCCCAAGTCGCAAAAAAAATAAGGTTATTTGTGAGGGTGTTAGTGTCAGTTAGTTCAGCCTGCCACTAGTGATCAAATAAGCTCTCACAAGGTGTTGTTAAGGTATCAAGTCATTTTTTTGTCATTTCAGTGAGTCTTCAAATAAAAATTTGGTCATTGGCTAGTGTGTTAAGGGCTATTTCCACTCCCTCAAGAATTTCATATGCCGATCACTTTCATCACTGAGTTGACTCGACCATCATGAAAACATCATTAATATCACTTCAGTCACATCATCATGGTCTCCATTTAGCTCAGTGTCACCATTACGTCATTAGGATTAAGGTCACAAAATCAGTCATTTCATGTATAAATCTAGCAAATGAGGAGTAACAATAGGTAAATTTGTTCAATAACACTTGATTTCAAATGTAATCTATGTTTTTAGATGTAATGATGTTCCTAAGGTTCTAAAGTTACAAGAAGAGGTCCTAAGCCTACAAAACTAAAACATAAAGTGAATTGGTGAGATGGGCCATCCTACCTCATTAATAACTTAAACAACAAAATGAAATTATAAAATCACATGGAGGAGCTCATTCAGACTCATTTTCACTCATATACAATCCTAGCATCGATCTCCCCCCTCCTTTGATAAAAATTGTGATTCCATATCCCTCACTGGAAAAAATTGACTCTTGTTGTGCACAGAGAGCCTTCACTGTGCACCTAGATAGCATGCTACGCACATGAATCCTTCACTGCACATGGGGAAGAGTTGTCCAAAATTGTTGTTTGACCACCAAACTTCATTTTTCAAATCTCCTCGTCAGTCATTTCATCCTCCAGGGTCTATAACAAGTAATTTTAATCATTTTCATGCCTTCCTTTGCCTAATATGTCAAGAAGATGATCAAATACTTCTTCTTCTAGGGTTTACATGATTTTCATGGTTTTGATCCTCAAATGATGAGTTGGTGCCCTAAACCCTAAATTCCTTGTCCCTACACCTTTGTTTACAGCTAATACACCATTTCCATCGATCACAAACCCTTATCCCCTCATTTTCCATCATTTTCCTCTAAACCCTAATCTACCATATCTCTTTCTAGGATAGGCCTGTGTTTTGGCCTTTTCCACCCCCTCCCCTCACTCATTTCCCAAAATTCCCTTTTCCCCTACTCACTGATATCACCCCCTAGCCTCCTAAATTTCCTTACAAATTTAGGCAACTCCTAAGTCCATAATACCACCTCATTCCCTCATAGCAACAAATTTCATTGTTTTTGCTTGCCTTTCACCTAGGGTTTGAAGCATGGAGCCTGACTCATCACCATCAAAGAAGAGGAAGTACAACAAGGGGGAAATATACTGAGGTTTGAGCCCTCTAATGGAAATGAAGTCACCTCCTCCCTGTTTGTCATGAAATTCTTTAAAGATGTCAATTGTTTAGGGTTTTGTCAAAGAGTGCAAGAAGTAGGTTACCATGAGAATCTCATAAGTATATTTGCCCTCACCTTGAAGGAAGACAAGATCACCATTGCAAGGAATGCTTTCATGTTTTCAGTGGATGTCATCTCTCAAGCTATAGGCATACCAAACTATGGTGAAAACTGGTTCAAAGGCATGAACCTAGACCTAGAAGAGTACAAACCCTACTTGAAATCACAATACAAAGGGGCTCACTCACATGTTTTCCCATTCAGATACTTGTTGGAGACATATGACCATTGATGAAGGTTGTCATGAAGTTCTTCACATGTGAGGGTATATTTTCTAGGCTATATCAATACCACATAAGACTGCTCATGCACTTTACAGTTGCCAAGTCTCAAAATTTGTCTAGCTACTTGTGTAAGAGCCTAACCAAAATGTCTGAAAGGGTGAAATTGAAAGGAAAAATGCATTATCCTAGCCTCTTTCACCATAGCCTGATAAAGGTTATAGTACTCCATCAGTTGACAAAGAAGATCATGACATGGGACACCTTCATTGAGGTAGCCTTGAAAATGCATAGAACCACTTCACCAAGCCAACACCGAACCATGTCAGTACATCCCATGGAGGTGGGGTCATCAAGCAAAAATTATGAGGTTTCCAAAGCACCTAGACCTGAGGTGACCAAGACATATCAGAGATGTAGAAGGCTTGTGTTTGCTCCTCAAATTAAGGAAGGGGCCAAACCTACTACATGAACAGAACAAGGATCACCATCACATCATGAGGCTTCTTTGCATGATGAGGAGCCCATTGAGCATGACTTTGACCTAGTTATTTTGGAGGCACATGATGAGAATAAAACCCTACAAAAAGTGATCAAAGAGAAGGATTCCTAGATCATGAAACTCAAGGAAAATTTGGAAAGGGCCAAATTCATCATTTCATTCCTTGAGCAAGAAAACAATCAACTTCAGGTAAAACAACTAGTCATGGAGAAAGAGAAATTCAAAGCCAAGAAACAAGAGATGAAAGGAAAAGAAATGGTGGACCATGAGGACACTGAGAAGCATGAAAGACATGTGGCATGGAAGAGAGCAAGGACAATGGGTCTTAGGAATGTTCTTCAAAAGGAAAGAGAACAAAAGCCACCAATGGAAGAATTGACCTTTGAAGATAGGATTTCCATGGAAACAAATGAGGACAGGGATTTTGGCTTGAAAAAGTCAATTGCCACCTTGAGAATCTCCTTGAAAATGCCAACGGGGATAACAAGTTGCAAAATAAAATTACCATCCATTATTACACAAGGAATTAGGTTGCCAAGGTCAAAATCAAGTAGTTGAAGGAAAAACTCAAGAAAACCCTAATCAGCCAAGAGGAGAAGGGTAAGTTATATTTTCTTGCTGATGCATCCATGATTGTATAAGATACCTCATTAGGCATATTTGGACAAATTTTTGGAGTATTTGGAGAAAATTTTGTGTTTTGGTGCAGACTTGCAATTTTTAGCAATTTTCTGTCTAGGAGCATAGCAAGCTCACGTTGTGCTTCTTCCTCGGGGCTCCAGATGATGGAAAATCAAAATTTGTGGAAATATCATGACCCCTTCTCAAAACCAATTTTCCCAGTTTCCTGGTTTGGGGCTCAGGTCTTGAGAAATTTGCAAAAAAGAGGCCAAAAATCTCCTTTTTTCCCCTCTTTTTCCATTTCATTGCGCACCTGGAGACACCTTGGGAGAATGGCCATATATCAGCCAACAATGGGTCCTTTTGAGTGAAAAAATACTCTATATACATATAAACTCTCCCAGATTTCCAAAACAAGCTTCAGATCTGGATTTGGACTTTAGAAAGGCACTCAAAAATGGCCTCCAATAGCTCACTGCGCACTTGGAAATTTCTGAGTTTTTTTTAAATTTCCACTCTGTAATTTTTTGTAATTCCTGGTTTGACTTTCGTAAAAGTAAAAAGGGTGAAGTATATGAATGTGAGGGGTAAACGTAAATGTAAATAATGGGTGGTTAGTCTTTGTAATCCGTTTTGATGTAAATTATACCTCATTTATGAAAGAGGTTGGAGTCAAAGTTAATTGTAGAAGTTGTTTTTAACTTCTCTAGACATTAGGGTTTGGTTAGAACACCTCATAGAACAGTTCCTAGAGTCATGGATTCAATCCCTGAGAGTGGGGAGATGTTCTTTTGGTATTTATGTATCAGTTTTTCAGTGATAGAATGGGTTGGATTTCAGAGGAGAGAACTATTGTAGCTTGTACTTGGACATTTTCTGGAAATCAAAAGACATAATTTGCAACCATTATCTAAGAATCATGTGCAGTAAGTTTGTGATGTTTTGTTTTCTCTGTTATAAATTTATATGAAAGATATTAATCTTATATTTTCATTCATAAATTCTTCAATGGTTTTCCTTACATTTTATAAGAAGAATTCTTGGCATAAAGATCTGTTTTGATGGAAAAATCATTATGTGCTACTTCCTTTCTTGCTTAATGAATTAATGTTTCATGCTCATTAAGAGCTTTTTCTTCTTCTAAACACCACACTAAATTGAAAAACCCTAAGATGCATCAAAAAAGTAAGGCTACATTGTTCCTTTATATATTTGTTGATGTGACTCTTTGATCCTCTGATCTAGCTACCTGGTTTTTCTCCCTTATCCAGCAACAAAACCCTAAATTTTCCAAAACCCACCCGATCCTAGCTATCTTGCCTAAAATACTTTACGTTCCAGTCATCTCTTGTCTATTATTTCATATAGAGATCCCTCTCTGGTTTGGTAGGGCTAGATACCAAAATAAAATCTTGGTGTGTGGTTACCTCCGTCGACCTCCTCATCGACCTGGGACATTGTAGAAGATAACTAAGGGCATGACAACTAGGGAGTGCCAAGGTGTTCTAGTGAATGTAAGGTTCCCAATTCATGGAAAAATGTAATTCTAGTTGTGAGGTCATGACTACCAAGGTGTGTTAGTGAATGCTAGGGCATGCTAACACATTCCAGATAGTACGAAGACATGTCAAACAAGATAAGATGTGCTAAGCGCTTAGGCATGCCAAGATGTACAAGGGTGTGACAATGCATGCCAGGGTCTGTCAATGCAACAAAAGGGTGGAACAAGTTAAGCTACAAGGAAATGAGCACATAATAGGGTTAATGAGTCATTAATATACCTTTTCCATGAGGGACATGCTAAGCACACCAATGCTAGCTAGGTGCCAATAGGTGCCAAGTGCCAAGTGTCAATGCATTCTAAGTACCAAATCATCCTCTGTTTCTTCTCATTTAGTTTCCAATAATTGATCTAATATAACTTTAATATTAAGCCATGCCAAAGCATACCAAGCCATCTCAACACATGCCAAACATGCTATAAAGACTTTCCAAGTGTGAACACGTGCCAAGTGCCAATGTGCGTCAGGGAGTGTGATGCATGCTATGAAGTGGAAGAGCATATCAAAGAGTGCTAAGGTGTTCTATAGAGTGTTAATGCATGTTGAGGAGTGTTAGGGAGTACTAGGAAAACCCAAGTGAGAACTAGGTAAAAATGCATGGAAGTGAATGAATATGAGGGTGTGTCGGGGAGTGTCAATGAGTGCTAGTTGTCATGCCAAGGAGGGAGTGACAAGGTATGCTAAGCATGGGTAAGGCATGCTAGGGAGTATCATGACATGTCAAGAAGTGCTAGAGTGTGCTAGGTAGTTATGAGGTGTGCTAACATGTGCCAAATATTGCCAAGGCATAATAGGTGTTAAGACATGCTATGATGTGCAGGGTGCCAGAGTATGCCAATTTAAAAGCAATAAAAAGAATAACCAAGCTAAAACATAAGGAAATGAACACATAATAGGGTTAATAAGTCATGCCTTTATATTTTTCAAAGGGGGCATGCTAGGCACACTAATAATATGTTCCAGTACATGCCAAGTTCCAATGTGTTCCAAGTGCTAATGTTCATCAATGCAATATTATGCCAAGGTGTTCCAAGGCATGCTAGGGACTACAAGGCATGCCAAGACATGATAGGGGAGTGCTATGCTATGATAGCACATGCCAAGATGTGCTTCGGCATCCTACTCATATCAAGATGTTCTAGGTACAAAGATGTTCGAAGACATGAGAGGTGCTATGGAATGTTAGTCTATTATTCCAAAGTATGTTAAGCTATTCCATGAGTGTTGAGGAGTGCTAGGTCTCTCTCATTAATAGAATTGACAAAGCTTGATTATGTGTTAAATAATACAGTTCCTTCACACACTAGTGGAACTTTAATTAAAGGAAATTTGCTAGATAATAAACTTAATAGAGATGAATCATGTGTTGACTAATACAAAAACTATATTCTTATGACTTGAGAGAAATGATACACACTAATTACTTCTTAACAAATTGACTGATTATAACCACTATGACCTTGCATAGATAATGAAAAATACACCACAACAATAGCCTTAAACCATTATATTTTGATAAAAAATATATTAGTAGGTACATAGCGTCATCAAAAACTCATTGGAATGATCAATGATGACGAAAATTTTTTACCGTCACCAAAAGTAACGAAAAAGAAAATTGGTGAAGGTCAATAAAATATCGTCACTAGAAGTGTCACCAAAGAGAGAATTAGTGATAGGCCTTTAACGACACTCACAAAATGTATCACCAAAGAGAGAATTAGTGACGGTCCTTTAATGACCCTCTCCAAAAGTGTCATTGAAAATGGATTTTGTGACAAACCTTAAAGGACCATCATTATATACACTTACAACAATGCTTTTTAAAGACCGTCACCATATGTGACATTGGTGACGAACCTTAAAGGTCCATCACAGGCATGAAGCATCATAAAAAGCTCATTGGAATGATCAATGGTGATGAACGTTTTTTGACCATCACCAAAAGTAACCAAAAAGAGCATTGGTGAGGGTCAATTAAATATTGTCACTAGAAGTGTCACCAAAGAGAGAATTAATGATGGGCCTTTAACTACCCTCACCAAAAGTGTCACCAAAGAGAGAATTAGTGACGGGCCTTTAACAACCCTCAACAAAAGTGTCATTGAAAATAGCTTTGGTGACAAACCTTAAAGGACCCTCACTATATACACTTACAACAACACTTTTTTAAAGACTGTCACCATATGCGACATTGGTGATGAACCTTAAAGGTCTGTCACAAGCATGACCCTCATCAATGACCTTTTTTCTTGTAGTGTTCATTGCTCATGACATCTTGAGGGGTCCTCAATGTTGGGTTGTGTTATATTCTTTCCACGACTAACCTACGTAGTGAACCGGGGGGTTATAGGGGGGGCGGAGCCCCCCTTCGCTGCATCGACTGCGCAGCGGGGGGCTCACAGGGGGGCCGAGAGCACCCCCTATCTGGGGGATTTGAGGGGGGCGGGTAGCTCCCCACTACGAGGTCCGGGGCAGCGCCTCGGGAGAATTTTTTTTTGGACCCTATATTAGGTTGGGCGAACCTACCTATGGTTTTCGGTCCATGGTTTTGGATGCGATGGTTTTTCGGTACATGGCATTGGATGCTTCGGCATGTATAAATATGTATTGTAACATTTAAAGGAATATAATGAAAAATCAAGCTAGTAGTCTTGCTTTTGGGATCTAGGGGAAAATCTCCGTGCATATGTGTTTTATGTGTTATGCTCTCGCATTGTTTATTTTCTTTGTTTAAGAATTCGTATGCAGGTAATTTTTGTACAGGGTTAAAGCCTACATTTGGTATCAGAGCTGTTTTGGCTTCAAGGGGATGCTTTTGTTGCTGAGGGGTTTGTTACCTAGGCCTGTGGTAGACCCTGTTCAGTGGGAGATCTGCAAGGTTGATTCTGGTGGTGAAAGAAGATGGTGAGCAGTGGAAAGATAGAGATTGAGAAGTTCAATGGTCAGAGTTTTGAGTTGTGGAAACTAAATATGGAGGATCTATTGGTGGATAAAGATTAGTGGATCGCGGTAGATCCGGGTACTAAACCAACGGGAGTGACCAATGAAGAATGGAAGAAGTTGGATCGGAAGGCAAAGAGCACAATATGATTATGTGTCTCAGATTCAGTATTGCTAAATGTATCAAGGGAAGCTACGGTGAAGGATTTGTGGGACAAGTTAGGGACTTTGTACCAATCTAAGTCTCTCATGAATAAACTGTTCATGCAGAAAAAGCTGTATAACCTGAGGATGAAAGATGGAGACTCGGTGACAGAGCATATGAATGAGTTTAATACTGTGGTAAGTCAGTTATCATCTATTGAGATTAAAATTTCAGATGAAGATAAGTGCATCAGTTTGTTGTGTTCTCTACCAGATTTGTGGGATAGTCTAGTTATTGGAATAGGTAGCAATGCAACTGCTTTGTAGTTTGATGAAATAGTCTCAGCCTGGTTGACGGAGGATATGAGACAGAAAATATGGAGAGCCAGAATGGTGATGCCTTGTCTGTACGAGGATGGTCCCTAAGCAAAAAAAAAAATAAGTCATCGAGTGGGAGATATAAATCTAGAGGGAGATCTAAATCTCCAGGAAAACCTACAAAGGTAGTGTGCTGGAAATGCGGGAAGGAAGGGCACTTCAGAAGGGACTGTAAATCTAAAGCTCCTGATAAAGGAAAGGGATCTGATGCTGCTCCTTCTGCAGAGGTGAAAACCACCTCAAATGAAGGTGGGGATGTGTACATGGCTTCTTCAAGTACACATGTACATCATGAGGCATGGTTGATTGACTCAGGTTCATCCTTTCATTTCACTCCCCATAGAGAGTGGTTCTACGAGTATGAGAAATACGATGGTGGTGATGTCTTCTTAGGAGATGATAGGAAGGCTAGAATCATTAGTCGCGGAAAAGTAAAGTTGAAGTTGCAAGGTGGAAGGGTTAGAACACTTCCGGGTGTTCTGCATATTCTTTCATTGGCCAGAAATCTGATTTCTGTAAGCAAGTTGGATGATGTAGGTGTAAAGACAGTGTTCGAGAAAGATACCTGCAAGATGGTTCGAGGAGCACTAATATTGATGCGGGGATTTCGGATTGGAACTCTATAAAAGCTGCAAGGTAGCATTGTTGTTCATGGGTGCAATAGTTCTATGGTTCCTGAAAATGGAGTAGAAAATGTAGTGGTCTCTGGAGAGAAGACCATGTTGTGGCATCAAAGGCTTGGACATATTGGATAGAAGGGCCTTCGAATACTTCATGGTAAAGGTATGGTAGAAGGTACGAATAATAGCTCTCTGGATTTTGATTTCTGTGAAAATTGTGTATATGGGAAGCAGAATCGGGTGAGTTTCCCCTCTGGTGGTAAGAGGACAAAACAAATATTAGAGCTTGTGCACAGTGATGTGTTTGGACCTATGAAGGTTCCATCACTGGGCAAGTCTGTGTACTATGTATCATTTATAGATGACTTCTCAAGGAATACATGGATATATTTCCTTAAGAAGAAATCTGAAGTCTTTGAAAAGTTTAAAGAATTTAAGGCTTTGGTGGAAAATCAGACAGAGAAGAAGATAAAGGTGTTGAGGACAGATAATGGTGGAGAGTTTTGTAGCAAGGAATTTGAATAATTCTGTAAGAAGTGTGGTATAGCACGACAAAAGACTACTCCATATACACCTCAGCAAAATGGAGTCGCAGAAAGAATGAACAAGACGTTGATGGAAAGGGCAAGAAGCATGCTCAGTGGTGTCGGGTTAGGACAGGAATTCTGGGCAAAGGCGGTGGATACTACATGTTACCTGGTCAACAGGTCACCTTCATCAGCGTTGGAGGATAAGACTCCATAAGAAGTATGGACTGGTAAGAAACTCTCTCTTTCACATCTGAGGGTATTTGGATGTGATGCATATGTACATGTTCCAAAGGAGAAACGAACCAAGTTGGATAGTAAATTTGAAAAGTGCATCTTTATTGGGTATAAGGATGGTATAAAGGGTTATAAGCTTTGGAACCCAGTCACATGAAAGGTTGTGTACAACTGAGATGTGGTGTTCAGAGAGGTAAAAGATATTATTAAACATGAAGTCCAACCAAAGGAACCTGAGAAGATAGAGTTTGAGCTAAAGGAGGAAGAATCAGAGTCTGCAGCAGAGGAGGAATCAGAAGATGAAGAGCCACAAACTCCGGCTGTGAGAAGATTAGTTCGAGAAAGAAGGCAGCCAGAAAGGTATAGTCCATCTACTTTCTGTTCAAATTTTGCTTTGTCTGTTACTAATGATGATCCCAGAACTACGAAGGAAGCAGTTGATTCAGAGGATGGAAAACTCTGGAAAGAGGCCATGGTTGATGAAATGGCATCTTTGCACAAAAATGAGGCTTGGGATCTGGTGGAGTTGCCGGCTAGAAGGAAACCCATTAGCAGCAAATGGGTGTTCAAGAAGAAGACAAATGCAGAAGGAAAGGTGGAGAAATACAAAGCTCGGTTGGTAGCAAAAGGTTATTCCCAGGTGTCGGGAATTGATTTTGGTGGTATTTTTTCTCCTATTGCCAAGGTAACTTCTATTAGATTACTTTTATCTGTTGTTATTTCTTTTGATTTTGAGGTAGAACAGATGGATGTGAAGACAATATTTCTTCATGGGGATTTGGAAGAGGAAATCTACATGAAGCAACCTGAAGGCTTTGTGTTGAAGGGTAAGAAAGAAATGGTATGCAAGTTAAAGAAGTCTCTTTATGGGTTAAAACAGTCACCAAGGATGTGGTATCAGAAATTTGATACATTTATACGGGGACTTGGCTTCACCAGAAGTAAAGCATATCATTGTGTGTATTTTAAATTAATTGGTGACCGTGCTATTTATCTAGTCTTGTATGTGGATGATATGTTGCTGGTTGGAAATGACAAAGAAATTATCCAGGATTTGAAGACCTAATTGTCCTCCAAATTCGACATGAAAGATCTTGGTACTACAAACTATATTTTGGGCATGGGTATTAAAAGAGATCGGGCAAAGAGGAAGCTCTGGTTAAACCAAAGGAAGTATGTCGAGACAATACTACAGAGGTTTAGTATGCAGGATAGTAAACCGGTGAAGGTTCCTATTCCTGTAGGTGTGAGGTTATCTGCTGAACAGTGTCCCAAGACACAAGAAGAGGAAGAGGACATGTCCCGTGTTCCATATGCAAGTGCAGTCGGTAGCCTGATGTATGCAATGGTTTGTACTAGACCATACATTTCACATGCAGTGGGAGTATTGAGCAGGTTTATGTCAAAACCTGGGAAGGAGCACTGGACAACAGTGAAGCGGGTTTTCAGGTATTTACGTGACACCAGTGATTAAAGGAAGACCAGGATTGGATAGAGTGTTGGATATTTGTGGCTTTGTTGATGCAGACTGGGCTAGAGATCTGGATCAGAGAAGATATACAAGTGGGTATGTGATTAACCTATTTGGAGGTGCAATCAGTTGGATGAGTAAGAAACAATCTGTAGTGGCACTATCAACTACAGAGGCAGAATACATGGCAGCCACTCATGCAAGCAAGGAAGAAGTTTGGTTGCAGAGATTGTGTTCAAGTATGGGGTTAGTACAGGGAGCTATAAAAATAGACTATGACAACCAAAGTGTAATTTTCTTGGCAAAGAACCCTGCTTATCATTCAAAGACAAAGCACATTGATGTTCAGTATCACTTTGTGAGGGATATGATAGACGACAAAAAGGTGTTGCTGGTAAAGGTGGACACTTTGAAGAATAATGTAGATGCATTGACAAAATCTGTGATGTCTGAGAAGTTCTCTTGGTGTAGAGAAATAATGGGCATCTCAGGGTTGGAAAAATGACTAAGCTCTCTTGTGGTCCCCTGTGGAAAGAAAACAACAAGTGGGAGATTGTTGGGTTGTGTTATATTCTTTCCACGACTAACCTACATAGTGAACCAGGGGTTAGAGGGGGGCGGAGCCCCCCCTTCGTTGTGTCGATTGCGCAACGGGGGTGGCAGCCCCCCTTGTCTAGGGGGTTTGAGGGGGGTGGGTAGGCCCCCTCTACGGGGTCCGGGGCAGCGCCCCAGGAATTTTTTTTTTTGGACTGTATATTAGGTTGGGCGAGCCTACCTGTGGTTTTCAGTCCACGGTTTTAGACGCGATGGTTTTTTGGTCCATGGTATTGGATGCTTCGGCATGTATAAATATGTATTGTAACATTGAAAGGAATATAATGAAAAATCAAGCTGGTAGTCCCGGTTTCGGGATCCAGGGGAAAATCTCTATGCATATGTGTTTTATGTGTTATGCTCTCGCATTGTTTATTTTCTTTGTTTAAGAATTCGTATGTAGGTAATTTCTATACAGGGTTAAAACCTACACTCAAATTCCTCCACCAGTGTCTCAAGAAGTAGGGGTACCTTCTAGCAGTGATCAAGTGAAAACGGATGAGGAAGCCAAAGAGACTAGAGCTACAAAGGTGCCTGGGACCTTCATGACATATCAGAGGGGCACAAGGAGATTATTTGCAATTGACAGGCAAGTGTTTGCTCCATGAGATGTGAAAGGGACCTTGCCTTATTCATCAACCCATAGGCAAATGCTTGCTCCACAAGATGTGGAAGGGGATTTGCTTTCTTCATCAACACAGTAGGTACAGGTGAAGTAGCTACACAAAGGAAAAGAAAATATGTTGGAGGAAAGTTTTGATGATGAGGAGGAAGAAAGAGACTTTGATTTGACAGAGCACGATGAGACGGAGCAACATTATACTGATCATGGAATGGAAAAAATTGAATTAGAGGCTCAGGATGAAGAAACCATAAAGGACATCATCATATGTGAAAAGGAGGATCAAGTCCAAGAATTGAAGGACAATTTCGGGAGAGCCAAGTATGTCATCACACAATTGGAACAAGAAAAAGAATTGAGTGACAAACAAGTCCTCACAGATATAGAACTTCCCAAGGAAAAACGACAAAGTGAAAAAGAGGCACAAGTCACTTTGACTCCCATTGAGAAAGAGATTGAAGATGATAGAGAGACTTGGCTTGAGAGAGTCAATTTTCACCTTGAGAAGATGTTGTAGAAGGCCAATAGAGACAATCATATGATAAGGTACATGGCCTACCATTACAGGACCTGAAACAAGATTTGCAACATGAGGGTCAAAAAGATGAAAGCTAGGCTAAGGTGGGCTCTGAAAGATAAAAAGGAGGATGATAGGATTAGGTTGCTTGCTGAAGATTCCTTGGCTCATCAAGATGCTTGATGGTGGTGTTGCTCACCAATTTTGGGCAAGTTTGAAGGAATTTTTGTCATTTGAAAATTTTGAAATTATACTTCCTAGGGGCACCCAATGGAGAAATGGTTTGAATTTTTGGATTCAGAGCGATGAGTACATGCACCCTATATATTTTCTAAGTTTTTGGGGTAAAACTGGTCCACCCAAAGGTCAAAAAACACCCTAAAAATGACCTTTCTGCCACATTTTGGACACACATAAGCAGTCTTGGGAGAATCACGTTTTGAGGGCTCAAATGAGCTTCAAGTGCAGAAATGCTAGGTGTTTTGGAAATTAGACTTGAATACCTTTCTAATGAGCTATCCTAGGCTCAATGTGGATGCCAAGAAGGCCTCCAAAAGGGACCTGAAATTGGCATTGCATGTTGGGCCAGTGGCGCTGCACGTAGGGGAAGTTTTGCACAGGATGGATATTTTTCCATTTTTTTGACTTTGTTCATGGATTTTACCTCATGGAGGACGTTTTACCATTGTAAATGATGAATTGGCATGTAGATATGATAGATAAATAGTAATAGAGGGTAGATTCATTACATTAGAAGTCAATTTGAGCTCAAATGAATCCGTTTTTCACTTTTAGAGGCAAGTTGTTGAGATGCCTATATTCTTGTTTCTTGTTCAGTGTTGGTTAGATTAGCTGCTCATCTTAGGGACTCGACCCCTAAGGATGGGAGGAGGTTGAAACAATACCTATATCTTCTTCTTCTTTCTCATTGTAGAGGGTTGGACTCAGCTGGATGCTTAGACCTTGATTATACACCATTTTGTAGCAGTTTAGCAGGATATTAATAAGAATTGCAATTGTTTTTATGGGATCCATGTGGTATGGAGTTTTAGTACAGTTTATTCTTTTGTGATCATATGTTAATGTGTTTTGTATACTTTCATTAACCATTTCATTGCTTCTAAGTGAATTTTTTCAAGTGGATAGGCATAATTCATTACATCAGTGCTCTGCTTTGGGAAAGCATTCACCATTTCATGTTTTCTGCAGTCTACGAAGGATCCATGGTTTTCACACACTCTTATTAGCTTCTCACCAGTCTTAAAAATCTCATCCCATCAATCCCTAGAGTGCTAAACCTGATGCCTACCTTACCCCATAGAACATCCTGCAATTTTGACCTAATTCCCTAGACCTAAACTGTCCAACTCCTCCTGATCCGACAAAAACTCTTTCAAAATCCAATCAAAACTTCATGCTACTATACCTAGCCTAAAATCCTTTTCCTAATCTAGTCATCTTGGCTGAGATCTTTATAGAGAGAGCCCTCTCCTGGCCTAGTAGCACTAGCTACTTGGCTAAGCATGGTTTGCGGTTACCCTGGCATTGCCTTCCTTGAGCTTGAGGTTCAATCCGTGTGATAACATAGTGGTGATCATACTAGGGAACGAAAGACTAATCACCTCGGTAATATCTTTCACTTAAATTCTTAAGCTTATGGATGATGAGTTTTAGAATTTACTAGGATGAATTGGAAAGTTGTAAAGCAATATATAAAACTTTGAAATTTAAGCACTCTAGATTTGAGAAAGTACACTAGGGCCAATCCAGATCCAAACCCTGCCCCAGTAGTGGATAATCCTAACGTGATTTTGAGAAGACTTAAAAGACAAGAAAGTCCAGTTAGTCCAACACCTTCAATAAAAGTATATTCTTGACCTTATGAGTGGTTGGTTTTAGAAGACCTCCCATTTGATCTGTCATTTGACCTTTCCCTATTTAGAACGAGGTCTGAAAGTGCACTTGATGACATAGTCCTAGATCCAGATTTTATTGCGGATCTGGAAGTCCAAAAGGTGAACCGTTCAATTGATGAGTATATTCTAAATTCCCCTCAATCATCCCTTACTACTACTAAGATCCCTGAGCTTTCTGAACCGGTGTCCACTACCTTAGTTCATCATTATTCCCTTCAACCTCTGAAGTTCATTCCCCACCTTCATTTATACCCTGTCAACCTATCATTCCCCATTAATCACCTATTACTCTAGTTCTCCATCAACTATTGCATCAACTCCTAGTACCATGATCCTTGCTTTAAATCCACCTCGAGTTATGGCTGCTCAGTATGCACCCCTTGTTTTCCCTTAGAATCTTGGTGCCATGCCCACTGATTATCAAAGCAAAATACCTTTCTTTGATGCCACTCAAACCATTACGGCTCAACAACATGTTGATAAAATGAATGATTTATTTGACCTTTATGAAGTGGAGATTGAAGATGTGACAATGAGATTGTTTGTCCAAATCTTTGGAGGTGAAGTTAAAAAATGGTTCAGAGCTTTACCAACAGCTTCTATCACCAGTTTACCAATCCTCCATAGGAAATTCCTAGATTGATGGGAGGTGAAGAAGAATCCACTTTAGATTTTGTTTGAGTATGAGAACATTAAAAGGAATGTTGGCGAGAGTGTGCAACCCTATTGCGTGAGGTTTAATGCAGTATACAGTGCTATTCCTGCAAACATTAAACCGCCAAAGGGATTAGCTTTGCTCAAGTTTCCAGACAGTTTCGATGCTGATATGGCATATCAATTGTGGGAACGTGATCCTACCACACTAGAAGACATGCAAAAGGATGTTGTGAGTGTAGAATCAAACTTGCTGGCCAAAAGAGATATGAAAAAAGAGTGACCATAAAAGAAGAAGCATCTACTTTAGATGTAAAGATGGATACATTGATTCGAACGGTGGATAGGATGGTTAACCTATTAACCATCATAGATAGACCTAAATGACCAATCCAGAATCCAAATTTTAGAGGACAACAGCAGCCCCAATTCTAAATCAAGAAGAGAGAGCAAAAAGCACCAGAGAAGCCAGCACAACAACAATAGATCAGAACTCCCTTACAATAGAATTATGTTTAGGGAATAGAAGAATAAGATGAGGATGTTCTGGTAATTGAAGCAAATCACTTTTTCACTGCTGATGGTATGCCCATATTTCCGACCGAAGATGAAGAATACGCAGAAGTTCCAGAAATTCAAAGGGATGAGGATTACATCTTAGCAAATGATGTGGTTTTGGAGGCTGAATCTGATGATTATCAGCGTGGTTATATGAATGCTTTGACTACACAACAGAGCCAATATTCTTTAAGGAGCAGAGATGTACTGGTCAATCCCATTCAGAAAAGAAAAGATGTGCAATCCAAGAATGATTCCTCAAACATTCAAAAGAAAGGGAAAGAGCTATCTGATCTGAATACCAACAAGGTACCATCAACAAGTATCATTGCAAACGAGAAGCACAATCAGCAAAAAGATAGTGCAGTGAAAGAGAAAGTAGATAAGAAGGACATTGGTGTCAAAGAGATAGAAAAGGTTTCATCCTTTAATTTAGAAAGTGAAATTGCTAAACTAAAAGTGTCCATTCCTTTGACTGAGCTTGTTGAGAACATCAATTATAAACATCATGTATCTAGAATTTTGCAAATAGATACTTTATCAGACATGGTGAATGTCAAGGATGATCATCCTAAACTCATTTTTGGTCCAACCATAGAAGGTCAGCCTGAAGATAGTGAAGTCCCTCCCTTTTATCTGAGTCTTAGAATGCATGAGTATATTCTCCATAATGTTATGTTAGATACCGAAGCTTCCCACAATTTGATGCCTAAAGCCATTATGCAAAATTTAGGCCCGGATATCACCGAGAAATATCATGATTTGTACTCCTTTGACTCCGACAGAGTTCATTGCATTGGTGTCATCAAAGATTTGGTGGTTTCTTTAGATCAAATCGCACCCAAAAATGTCTTGATGGATGTGGTAGTTGTTGTCATACTGCCTCAATTTGGTATGCTCTTATCTAGATCGTGGGGTGCTAAACTCAAAGGAACTTTACAACTTGACTTCTCTTATGCTACCATTCTTGTTTTTAGATAATTGAGGAAGTTGTACCGGGAAAAGAAAATGAAATACATGATCACTAGTAAAGAGAAGCCTGTGAATCATTCGATAAATGATGTACATACTGATTTAGATTCATTTCTTTTGTACTCTGATAGTGGATTGGATGATGTAGATTTTCAACTTGTAGAAGTAGATGATGTACCAGAAATTTCTGAGAATTTTAGAGCAGTTCTTAATCAAGAAAAAGAAAAAATAGCAAGTTCCTCTGAGCCACCTACATAGTGGCCTACACGGTAACGAAGGGTCAGTGAAGAGCAGAAAAATGAAGTAATCAACAAAGGTAAGGTAGAGAAGGAAACAAAATTTCAGTGTCTAGAAGATGAAGCCGACCTCTGGAGCATGGACTTCGATGGCACTGTGGGTAAGGATGGTGCTGGTATTGGAATTTAGATTCGAAGCCATTCTTTCTAGCCTGCCAAAGTCCCAAGTAATGTTAGAGTATGTTCCTACAAGTTAGCTTTTGATTGCTCTAATAATGAGGCAGAGTATGAGGCTTTGATTACAGGTCTTAAAATTTTGAAGAAACTGGATGCAAAAAGGATTTCTATTTATGGTGATTCAGAGATGGTGATTAAACAAGTAAAAGGAGAATATGAAGCAAAGCATCCGTGGATGAGAGCCTACAGAAATGCAGTTTTCGATATGTTGAGGATGTTTCCAGAATATACAATGACAATAGTACCTCGGACTCAAAACATCATTGCAAATTCACTCGCCACTGCGGCTAGCAATTTGAAGATTCCAATGAATTCTAGCAACAAATTTGAAATTCATGTCAAACATAGGCCTATTGTTCCTGATAATTTGAGGTATTGACATGTTTTTTGGGATGATAATGAAATTAATGCCTTTTTGCAAAATGAAGGAAAGTTTAAAAATGCTTCCATTGATGATGTTTGTGATTCGAATGAACAAGAGATTGAGGTAAATTAGATGGAGGTTTTATAGCTGAAGGATAATATTATTCCTAGAGGTCTTATACCTTTAGAGGAGATTTTTTATTAGGATTATGTGGCAAGAAAACTAACTTTAGTTTCTATGGACAAAGGAGTCGAAGATGTAAATCTTGGAACAACTAACAAGACCAAGCTTGTAAAGTTATAAAAACATTGTCTCCCAAAGTAAAGGCTATAAAGTTTGAATGATTAATGTCATGTTTGGGTGATTTGGTTTATAGTCAAGTTTAGAGTCAGTTGTGAGTCAATTTTTAGATTGTATTGAGTCATTTTTCACTTTTTTTTTGTTTGACCGTATTTCCCAATGGATGAGCCACTTGGTCTATGGTGTTCTTAACATCTCCAAGGAGCTTCCATCCCCAATAAGGCCAATGTTAGTGTCAGTATCTACATACTTCCATTAGGGATCAAACTTTCTCTTTCAATTTTCATTTTAGGGGTCCCATATTGAAATTTTTACATCATTTCATTAGGTCATGTCAAACCAATCCACTGATGGTTGTCTTCTCTTCATCAAATCTAATTTTTTCCTCATAGAGTTTACTTGCTGACCCTTCTTCAGGTTGTCTTCAATTATGGTTTCATGGTCAATTTACAATCATGCTTTCATTAGGTCATATGGTTTCATTTCCAAGGTCAAGAGCATGATTTAAAAGTGTAAATAAAGGTCAGAAAGGGTACGAGGATGATAAATAAGTCAAGCGTGATGGCTTGTGAGTCATAGTCATTATATCATTATCTTTTAACCTAATGTAATTTTCACCTCAAAAAGATGTTTTTGAGGTGAAAATAGAGTATTTTGTGTTAATTTGTATTTCTTATGTAATTTTAAGTCACTCTATGTAATAAATTATCCCAGCTGCACCAAAGAATCTCTCCTTGCTGCAAGACAAAGAAAAACTGCAAAATCAGTTCAAATTGAGCATTATCCACCTGAAAGAAACCAAGAAGAAAAGGCATTAAAAACAAAGTTTTGAAGAAGGTCAAAAAAAATTAGAAAGTGGGTTTTTCAAGTGAAAAATCAAAATTTACTCCTATATAAGGCCTCATATTTCATTTTCAAGTTCATCATTCTCATTTGGCAAGAAAGAAGTCAAAAAGTGAGGAGAGGAGGAAGGTTGAGTGAGTTTTTGGTGAAGGAGAGTTGGCGCTGTGCTTCTGGAGGGTGGCGCTGGACGTTGAGAACTTTGCTCTGCATGTTCAGGAGTGACGTTGCGCGTCTAGAGTTTTCCATAGTGTAAAAATACACTGCGTTGTGCATTGAAGGGTGGTGTTGCGTGTCTGGGCACTGGCACTACGCGTTGAGCAGAAGGGCCAGAAAGCCCTCAAAACTTCAAGAAAATTCAAGATTGATATCTCTTACCTTCCTTGCAAGTACATTGACCTCCCTCATTATAGTTTTGGTTTGCATTTCAAACTTTTAAACATCATCCCCCATGGTGAATATGAAACCCTAAATTTTCCCCTAGTTATGCCTAAAACCCTGAACCCCCATTGTTCCTCCTACCACCTATCACTACAACTCTAAACTCTTTCCCTATCCCTTTATCCCTTTATCCCTCTTCCCCAAGGACATTATCACAAAAAAACCAAGCCCTCCCTCTCATTTTTATCATTCCTACTCCCTCATTCATTTTCTACCACATAAGCTCATCTCCCATCCCCTCACTCCTAAAACCCTTTCACTCATTCCCTCCATACAACCTCAAGCCTTGCAAACATGGAAAAAGAGGACCGAGACTATGAGGAGAAGGGAAACACAAGCAGTGACACTTTAGCAGATAAAGCTAGGCATCAGAGAAAACCACACAAGGGAGGTAGAATTATCAGAGAGGAGCCATCAAACCTTAGAGAATTGCAGGCCTCTTAGTTGGCTGTCACTTGTTTCAGATATCTTGGCTGCTATGAGTTCTGTGAGTAGGTAGAGAGAGTTCGACACCACCCTGAGCTCACCAGACTTTTTGTAGCTCATATTCAGGATAACAAGGTGACTCTTGTTGGGGTAAAATTCAATGTCTCACCCTCCATTATTGCAAATTCCACCAGGATTCCGAATGTAGGGGAGAAGAGGTACAGGGCACAAGACCTAGATGAACACTACTATGAGCCTTATATCAAACCCCAACAGAAAAGAGGTGAAAAGACTTTTTCCTTTTAGATTTCTTGAAAACAAGTATGTCCCCATGATGAAAATCATCATGAAATATTTCACTTATGAGGGAAAATTTTCCAGGTTGTACACCTATCACATCAGGCTCCTCATGCATTTCACCAGGGTGAATATGTTAAACCTCCCTTATTTCTTGCTTAGGAATATTGAAAAGATGGCTCATTTTGTGCAAAAGAAGCCATACCCTCTGCAAATGAGCAGTCTCTATATTACTCCCTGATCAAGATGATTGTGCTTCATCATCTTAGTCTTCTCAACATCTCGTGGGAGACATTTATTGCTCATGACATCTTTAGGGGTCATAAAATTCCTCCACCAATGTCTCAAGAAGCAGGGGGGACCTTCTAGCAGTGCTCAAGTGAAAACAGATGAGGAAGTCGAAGAGACTAGAGCTACTAAGGTGCCTGAGACATTCATGACATATCATAGGGGCACAAGGAGATTATTTGCAGCTGATAGGCAAGTGTTTTCTCCACGGGATGTGGAAGGGACCTTGCCTTCTTCATCAACCCATAGGCAAATACTTTCTCCATAAGATGTGGAAGGGGCTTTCCTTTCTTCATCAACACAACATGTACAGGTGCACCAACTGCACAAAGGGAAAAAAAAGATGTTGGAGGAAGGTTTTGATGATGAGGAGGAAGAAAGAGACTTTGATTTGGCAGAGCATGATGAGCCAGAGCAGCATTGTACTAATCATGGCATGGAAACAATTAACTTAGAGGCTCAGGATGAAGAAACAATAAAGGACATCATTGTACAGGAAAAGGAGGCTCATTGATGAACAATTTGGAGAGAGCCAAGTATTTCATCACATATTTGGAACAAGAAAACAAGCAATTGAGTGACAAACAAGTCCTCATGGAGCTAGAACTTCTCAAGGCAAAACGACAAAGTGACAAAGAGGCACAAGTCACTTTGACTCCTATTGAGAAGGAGATTGAAGATGATAGAGAGAATTAGCTTGAGAGGATCAATTTTCACCTTGAGAAGCTGTTGCAGAAGGCCAATAGAGAAAATCAAAAGATCAGGCACATGGCTTACCATTACAGGACCCGAAACAGGATTTGCAACATGAGGGTCAAAAAGATGAAAGCTAGGCTAAGGCGGGCTCTGAAAGGCAAAAGGAGGATGATAGGCTTAGGTTTCTGGCTGAAGCTTCCTTGGATCATAAAGATGCTTAATGGTGCTCACAAATTTTAGGCAAGTTTGGAGGAATATTTGTCATTTGCAATTTTGAAATTCTACACATAGGAAAACTGCCTAAACGCGTAGTGCCACTGGTGTTGCGCTTTTCCTAGGGGTACCTAATGGAGAAATGGTTTGCATTTTTGGATTCATAGTGATCAGGACATGCATCCTATGGATTTTATAAGTTTTTGGGGTAGAATAGGTCCACCAAAAGGTCAAAACACACCCTAAAAATGACCTTTTTACCACTTTTTGGACACACAGAATCAATCTTGGGAGAATCACGTTCTTAGGGATCAAATGAGCGTCAAATTCAGAAATTACAAGTTTTTGGGAAAGTAGACTTGAATACCTTTCCAATGAGATATCATGGGCTCAATTTAGATGCCGTGAAGGCCTCCAAAAGGGAGCTGAAAGTGGAGTTGCACAATGTGCCAATGGCACTGCGCATAGGGCAAGTTTTGCACAAGATGGCTATTTTTCCATTTTTTTGGACGTGTTCATGGATATTACCTCATGGAGGATGTTTTACCATTGTAAATGATGATTTGGCATTTATATATGATAGATAAATAGCAATAAAGGGTAGATTCATTACATTAGAAGCCAATTTAAGCTCAAATGAATCAATTTTTCACTTTTAGAGGCAAGTTGTTGAGATGTCTATACTCCAGTTTCTTGTTCAGTGTTGGTTAGATTAGCTCCTCATCCTAGGGATTCAACCCCTGAGGATTGGAGGAGGTTGAAACAATGGCTATATCTTCTTATTCTTTCTTAGTGTAGAGGTTGGACTCAATTGGATGCTCAGACCTTGATTGTACACCATTTTGTAGCAGTTTAGTATGAGATTAATAAGAATTGCAGCTATTTTTATGGGATCCATATGGTATGGAGTTTTTGTACTATTTCTTCTTTTTTGATCATATGTTAATGTGTTTTGTATAATTTCATTAATCATTTCATTGCTTCTAAGTGAATGCTTTCAAGTTGATAGGCAGAATTCATTACATCAGTGCTTTGCTTTGGGACAACATTCACCATTTCATGTTTTCTGTAGTCTAGGAAGGATCCATGGTTTTCACATGCTTTTCTTAGCTTCTCACCAATCTTAAACATCTCACCCCATCAAGCCCTAGAGTGCTAAACCTTATTCATACCTTGTCCCATTGAACACCCTGCAATTTTGACCTAATTCCCTAGACCTAAACTGTCAAGCTCCTCCTGATCCGGCAAAACCTCTTTCAAAATCCAATCAAAACTTCGTGCTACTATACCTAGCCTAAAATACTTTTCTTTATCTAGTCATCTTGGTTGAGATATTTAGGGCGAGAGCCCTCTCAAGGCTTAGCGGGGCTAGCTACTTGGCTAAGCATCGTTTTTTGTTACCTTCGCATTGCCTTCCTTCAGCCTGAGGTTCAATCCAGGTGATAACAATAGTGTCCCTCAGCTCATGTTTACCTGTGCAAACTAGTTAGAGTGGGTAAATGTGGTAGGATGTGGGTTACAATCAAAATGCAACAAATAACTTTTTTTTGTGAGTTAACACATATTTTTGCAAGATATGATTGAATCTAAATAACATGAGTATCTAAACTCTTGGATTATTCATATTTTTTGACATAATCGAGATATATGGAGATCATTTTTGTAGAATTTAGAGAATTCCATACTCGAATTAAAATATGTTTCTATGAAAAATGTAGATATATATGCTAGTAGGTAGGAAAAATCATAGAAAGTTTTAAATAAACCCAAAGTATGACATGGTAGATGATATGAATCATGATGTGGTGGTTTGACGTTAATGATGATGATGTAGTGTTAGCAATCCTATTTGCATAAGTTGAGATACTAATTTATCAACCAGGTTAGTAAGATGGTGAAGTACAATCACCATATGTGAATATTTAGTTTAGATTTTTGCCTAAGGTGTCACTTAAATATTGGTAGCAATATTCAAATATGCTAGAGTTGAAAATGAATTTTAAATCAAATACTATCATGAAAATAAATGAAAAGTATATTCCTAAAAATCAGACTACTACAATGTAACTACCAGTTTTCTACAAACATAAATTCTAATTTAGAAATGTAAAAATTTAAAATAAATAAGGCTTAATAATAAAAAATGAGTGCATACAACTTCATTGGCAGAGGTTACAATATTTCATTACTCTTATGGGTAAATGGTTGATGCAAAAGTACTGTGTTTAATCTATAGTTAATGAGTAAAAGGAGATTTAATGAACATTCGTAGACTATTTAACTAAGAAAAATGGAAAATGTACAATCAAAATTGAATCTTCTAGCTAGCATCCACTATGGTTCTAGAAGTAGAAAGGCACGGCACAACACATTATCACAACACTCTAATTGGGTAACATTAGTAACAGTACTCAAGTGGCCACTTCAAGTTGTTAGTAGAAGGAAGATTCAAGCTTGAGATAAAACGAATATATGACTAATAGAAAGATATAAGTTTTCAATGAAGACATAAATAACTAACATATAATAAGGAGCTAAAAAGAATTTAAAATATTTATAAAGAAAAAATATATACAATGGAAATAGATAAATCTATACATAAGAACTCACATAAAGATAACAATGCATATGTTGAATTCACGGGGTCTCTCCAAACTTGGCATATGCAAACAAAACTACTATAATTTAAAACTTAGATTAAACACAATGATATATTAAGGAAAAGAAAATTGTACGGGGCTTAGTTAAAATTTGCTTGTATACAATGGTCAATTTCTTCTATTTTGTATTGTTATTTGTACAAACTAAAATATAAAGAAAGGAGTTGTGATCCCTCTCCTAGAGAAACAACATAGTGATATAGCTTCTAAAAATAGGAAATTTGATCCTTAAAGTGTGCGATATCGAGTTTGATCTCATGTAATGTATAAAATTTCAAGTCAAATCCCTATTCGTGCATTATTTAGTTTGTTGACACCCATGTTAACGGGTGCATTATTTAGTTTGTTGGCACCCATGTTAATGGGAGTGTTGATAAAAGGTTTTTTATTTTCCTTTTTTGGTGTCTGAGGGGAACAAAACTATTCCATGAATATGGGTATTGCAATGCATCTTGGGTTTTTCTTGAAAATGTATATGACTATTTCTACCAATAAAGAATTACAAAAATGCATTTATTCCTAAAATCTTTGACAAAATCCAGAATTTCAATATTTTAACTTGCTAAATACTAAAAATAAGAAATAAAATAGTGAAATATTGTGTGTTTTAATGTGTCATTTTTCAAGAAAAAAAATTGTGTAAACATATGCAAATGAGGTAAAAAGAGGAAAAGTGGAACAAAGATACCTAGTATTTAACTTTGCATATTCCTTAATCCGTACATCCCTTACTTTCACCAAGTTTAGAGTTAGTAAGAATTTTCAAGAAGTGAGACTTATAACATATTCTTATAGAAATTAACAAATGAGGGAGAATCTCATTGTTGACTTTACGCATAGTTTTTATATAAATACCATTAGAAATATTTATGGGTGAAATATAATAAATTTTAAAGATTCTTCCAATTCAATAATTAATGTGATTTTAATAATTTTGGCTTCATGTTTGTTTTGCAAGCATAGAATTCATATTATGTGTTAACATTTTCAAATATATTAGGTGTAAGAGAAAATCAAGTAAAACAGAAAACATATATTATAACTTCTTCATGCTTCTGCAATATCGTGGGATGAGTCAAATGGTGCTTACCCTTTTACCTTCGCACATAGTTTGCTTCCACATAGTATTTAGCTCCAAAGATGCCTTCTTTCTACATAGTTTTTAACTCTACACATACTTTTGCCACACAATAGTTCCCCTTCACTGCATCCATAATTCCATGTGTCTACATCCATTCTCACCTCTACACACTTCATGCGTCAAATTTCATTCCACTGATCACTTCTTCTACACATGTACTACTCTACACAATTTATTTCCTACATTTTTCCATTCTTGGATGCTTTCCTACTCGATGCTATTAACTACTTGTATTCCACATGTTGTGATTACAAATATCTCCTAGTATAATATTTATCATTATTTGATGGATTTTTACACCTTATAAATCATGTTTAGTACACCATGCTTTTCATCCATATGTTATGTTTCCTTTTGCATGTATTTAGGTGTGTAAAGTCTCTAAAAAAGTTTCTAACTAGTTCATTTTGTACACCTCCATTCCCCACAACCCATGTTCAACCCACGTACTGCTCCAGGTAATTGCTTTCTTACACGCTTTCCTACTTAGCATTATTAAATTCTTGTATTCCACCTATTAAGATTACTAATATTTCACGATATAATATATAACATTGTTTGATGGATTTTTACACCTTATCAATTATTTTTAGTACACAATCATTTTTGTACATATGCTATGCTTCTTTTGCAAGGTTTTAGAGGCATACAGTCCATAAAAAATTTCTAACTAGTTCATTTTGTATGTCATATTTGCATATATATAATATAATTTTTTGCATCATTTTATTCTTATGTCAAAATTTTAAACCTTATAATACATTAAAAAAATGTAATATAGTTTTATTTCATCATATTGAAAAAAAAAACTAGAATAAAAACAATGACTAACTACATTGCAGCTCTTTACCTTATTATTATTATTGAATATAAAAACATTAAGGTATAAGTAAAATATAAATATATAGAAGAATGTTCTCATTTAACACAATTTTCCTTTCAAAAAATTATTGTGTATAAAATTCACGTATCCCTTGATTATTATATGTTTGTATGTATTTACCATTGGTTATTGAATTCAATGCATGATTAGGGTGATGATTAAATAATCCATTCAAACTAATGAGAGGGATGTGAAACCCAAAGTGAAAAGTAGCGTTGGAAATTGGAAAAAATATTTTCCTTTTCATTTTGAATTTTTTAATATAATGTTTAAATATATTTGATCATTCTAACAATATTTTTTTATAAATATATATATTTTTTTTAAAATTTGGTAGTCAACCGATTCAAAACATGCCATTTTTTTATAAATTTGTAACGTTATTAAAGAGCTAATAAAAATACATGGATCGCATATTTAGAATATCATGGGGATAATTACACATGGCCAAGCATAATTTCTATCATTACAAATTTGCCTAATAAGGCTTAATATTGTAAGCATTTTTTATTTAAAACCACGACACCAAATGATTTTTATGGTTTGGTTTTGTTCTTTGTCTAAGTATGTTGAAATCATTACATACTATTATAACTTTAGGAATGAATCCTTCATCTTGGGCTTAATTTTTTTATAAAGTAAGATTGGATAGTGCATAAATTAAAAAATCTATTGAGTTGTAAAATATTCAAAGTTGGAAACAAAATTGCATAATAGAGTCTTAGTGGCATAAATATTATTTTATTTAAAAATATATTTTGAATGATATGGGTTTATTTCTTTGATGAATATACCAAAATCACTACATACTATGAGAACATAACAGAGTGAATCCTTTAATATCTTGAATCTGAAAATATTATAAAATATGATGATGAAATAGTGAAGAAAACAAAAGATCCTAAATTGATTTGGTTAAAAAATTCAGTTTTTTTCAATTTCAATGTTTTGTTATTAGGATTGTGAGATGATGTATGTAGCGATGATATAAGAAAAATCCAATACAATAAACATTTCCACATTTATATAATAACCAATATTATTAAATTTAAGGTAATAGTTTTTTTAACTATGAAAAATAGTAACTCATTAAAGGTATTTGAGAAAGATTTAGGATTAAATCAATTATGAATTAACTTAAGTTGTTGAAATTAAGTTGTTCTTTACAACACAAATATTTAGATGGATGTTACAAGGAACATCAGTTCTTGAATCAAATGTCAAGTTACCAAGTCAAGTTCAACAATATCTTTGCATAACTTCTTGGAATTCAATTAGAGTGTCCAAGGATTTGCATTTCCACTTTTTAAAACACCAAAATCAAATTCATACCTTGCACCACTTTGGAGTAGATGTTTGGATCAACACGTCTTCCTAGCTTCACTAGGTAACTGTCAATGTAGACATACTATGCTCATGAAGGTTGCGTCAAAGCATACAATGTTATGTACAAAAATTATAGTGACCAATACAATATACTCAATCTCACACAAATTAATAACATGTAATCAAATCAACTAAGTCAACTTATCAAGCCTTAGATTCCAAATCTAAACTAATATCGAAGCCATAAAAGTTTCTTCCAATATCACAAACTCTTCCGATGAGGTGCCATGAAGACCTCGCATGATCCAGGTGGATGTTGGTGGGCACCCACCTATCCCATCTAGACCCCCACAACTATCCCTTTCAGTTTTTTCAGTTTCCTTAATTATAGTGCAGTTTACTATTTTTAGTAGTTTTTCGGGTCCTAAACTTCGAGAGCCATTTTGAGGCCCTAAACGACTAGTGATTTTTCTGATAAAAATCTTCTTTTCTATCGTATTCCTTGGAGAGATCTTTCCAACGGGCTATCATGCGTGTCAAACGAAGATAATACGACCAATTCGCGACCCCGGGAAGTTGGCTGTCCAACTCACCCCAAAACGGGGCCCACAATTTGGTGTTTCATCTTCTAGGGTTAGGTTTTGGGATGTGAAGGGTTTTCCATTGTTTCTCAACAATAAATAGGCCTTCAAGCCTCATTGTAACACAGTTCGGAACAGTTCAGAGGCATGTAGCCGACACATCTCTTCTCAGAGATAAGCTACCATCACCCTAGCTAGGTTATTTCTATTTCTATTTGTAAGCATATTTCAGTATTTCCCATTAATGAAATGAAGTATTATTTCTGCTGCATATCTGTCTTTATGGTTATCTCTATATTTTATTGTGTTCATGTTTAAATCCAGATCAATGGTATCAGAGTGGTCCGCTTTTTCTCTGTTTTTCTTTGCATGTCCCCAACGAGGTCGGGATATAAGGATTTAGGGATTGAACTGGTTGAACCTTTGCAAGACCAGCCTCACAAATCCCGATGGCCTCCCATGGCGGATGAGAAGAAAGACGAGAGGGCAAGAGATCCTATCAAAATCTTGCTCGAAGAAGCCCTCGAGTGACAAAGGAACACAATAAAATATAGAGATAACCATAAAGACAGATATGCAGCGGAAATAATACTTCATTTCATTAATTGGAAATACTGAAACATGCTTAAAAATAGAAATAGAAATAACCCAGCTAGGGCGATGGTAGCTTATCTCTAAGAAGAGATGTGTCGGCTACATGCCTATGAACTGTTCCGAACTGTGTTACAATGAGGATCAAAGGCCTATTTATTGTTGAGAAACAATGGAAAACCCTTCACATCCCAAAACCTAACCCTAGAAGATGAAACGCCAAATTGTGGGCCCCGTTTTTGGGTGAGTTGGACAACCAACTTCGCGGGGTCACGAATTGGTCATATTATCTCTGTTTGACGCGCATGATAGCCCATTGGAAAGATCTCTACGAGGACTATGACGAAAAAGATGATTTTTATCAGAAGAATCACTGGCGGTAGATTTCCAAAAAAATGTCGTTTAGGGCCATCTTTTCCGTCGTAGTCCTCGGAGATATATTTCCAACGGGCTATCATGCCCGTCAAACGGAGATAATATGACCAATTCGCGACCTCGGGAAGTTGGCTGTCCAACTCACCCCAAAACGGGGCCGACAATTTGGCATTTCATCTTCTAGGGCCAGGTTTTGGGATGTGAAGGGTTTTCCATTATTTCTCAATGATAAATAGGCCTTCGAGCCTCATTGTAACACAGTTCAAAACAATTCAGAGGCATGTAGCGGACACATCTCTTCTCAGGGATAAGCTACCATCGCCGTAGCTGGGTTATTTCTATTTATATTTGTAAGCATATTTCAATATTTCTCATTAATGAAATGAAGTATTATTTCCATTGCATATCTGTCTTTATGGTTATCTCTATATTTTATTGTGTTCCTATTTAAATCTGGATGATCGCACCCAAATACCAGGTTACGACAATGTTATCTATTTTCCCTGTCAACAATTATGATTTATAATATCAAGCGAGACTTCATCAAGTAATAATATAAATCACTTTTGTCACTATATGAAAATGCATACATTCATTGTGAGTTCATTGTATATAAAATCACAATTGTTTACACTTCAACCAATGTGCCAATACCAATGTTAATCATTAAGAGTCACTATGCCCAAACTATCATGTCACATCAAGGTAAATAACCATTGTCAAGTACCAAATATGATCAAAACTCTAACTTGTTGTCACTATGAATTTTGTCAATCCATAAGCAAAAATGTATGTATGAACTATCAAGCATCATGTAAAAATTCCAATTCTTCTCATCTATATTAAATGAACAAGCCAAATATTGTTAAACCTTTGCAACTATTATCAAATACTTAGATATAATAAATTCAATGATCAAATCAAAATAACATATTGAAATGAAAATTCTAGTCGCATGCAAGCACAAATTTAGTCAACACATTCAAATTGTCTATAGTAATTCAAACATTAAAACATCCCTACTCATAGGACTTTATATTGCCTACTCCATATAGCATATCAACATCAACTACTTAACCATCACATATGAAAATGACATCAAACATTCATCAATGGTTAGTGTCAAATAATTAGAACAAATAATAGGAGTATAGTTCAAGGATCATAATCACAACAACACTTCTTTATTACATTATCCAACCATCAAGACATGGAATCCAGATTTACCACAATGTCAAATTTACAAAGATTATCAAAACCTAATAAGAAGGTCCTCAGTATTAACCTTATTCTTACACTTTTATCATGAAAGTTATCATGCTTATCACAATCATTAAAAATAGTATCAAGTCACCATATATAAAAAATAATGTATCTAGCTTGTTTCATAATATCAAGAAATTTGTCATGTCTAAAATGTAAGATACTTGTCAAATATCAAGTGCTCAATATGTCATATGTACCATAAAGCAATCTTACTTTCATATGCATAGATGATTCATTTATCAAGGTGATATTCCCATAATACCTTAGGGCTTAGCCTCCCATCCAATATTGCAGTTGAAACAATCTACAATACATATTTATAACATTCAAATACCTTTGCACTTTGTATCACTTACTTGTCATGGGAAACTATAGTTCTTCTCTTCCTGCAATAGATATATTTTCTCGCACCTTGGATGATTCTCAAGAAGGATGAATTTATCACATCTCATTAGGAGTTTAGAAGTATCCAAATACAAAAATGCACATGAAGGAAGTATAATCAATCATCAAATCAATAAATCTAAACAAAAGTAAAGACATAAAAAAGTAAAATAAATCAAAAAATTACTTATCTTCAATGAGAGGTTAGCATTTCCCTCTTCAATCAACCTTTAAGAATCATGGCTTCCCATTGTACATGTAACATTGTTTCCTTCATTATATTTCAACCAACTTCATCAACAACCAGGCTTAAGCTACCTTCAAAGCCAAGGAGGGCCTTTTCGAATTTTTGTTTATGCTTTTCTGGTTAACGAATGTTGGGTGTGGAGCTTGATTATCTTATGGATTCAAATGTATCGCCACATTCGACCCTAGTTTGTATTGGGGCAGCAACACCACCCATAAAATATTTGCTACAGGGGGGGGCGGCTATGACCTTTGGGATCCCCCCCTAGCGGGGGGATTGGGTGCAATGCCCCCAAAGCTAAAAATATATGTAAATTTCCTTGTAAAATGTTGTAATTTTGTAGTCAATCTGGGTTGTTCATTAGGCAGAGATCCGACGATATAAGTTATGTATAATTTATGGTTTTTCCCCTAGAAGGAACCCCTCGCTATATATGAGGGAATTGTATTGCGTCTATGTACATATGTATTCTAAGTGAGGAAGAGAGAGGCGATTGAGAGCGAAGAGGGAATTACAACAAATCTACTATAGGTTGTATCTCTTCAGTTTGCTGGATAATATAAAAGGAAGGACTGGTTGTTTCTCCATGGATATAGCTCAAACTAGGGGAACCACATATCTATGTGTCTCTCTTGTTTTATGCATTTTTGTGTTTATATTTCTGCAATATTTTATGTGTTCCATTTTTCTATAATATATAATTTTCTAGCAACTAATATCAAAGCCAAAGGTCTATTTGGCTGATAAACTCGCAGGAGAGAAGGGTTCTTGGTTCGAGTGGGAGAAATGGTTGAAGATGGTAGGTTTAGGCTTGAAAAAATTAACGACCAAAACTACCAGCTGTGGAAGATGCAAATGGAATATTATCTGTATTAGAGAGATCTATACCAACCATTGAATGGAAAGGCAAAGAAGCCGACAAGTATGAAAGACAAAAAATGGGATATTCTCGACAGAAAGGCACTTGGAACAATATGACTGTGCCTAGAAGCATCTAAAGCGTTTAATATTTCAAAGGAAATGATGACAAAGGGTTTAATGTCGACATTGGACAAACTATATGAAAAACCCTTGGCCTCAAATAAGGTATTTACTATGAAGCATTTATTTAAAATGAAAATGTCAAAAGGTGGATTTGTTGTTGATCATTAAATGAATTTAATACAATTACAAGTCAGTTAAGTTCTACAGGGGTAACTTTTGATGATGAAGTTAGGGCTCTGTTATTTCTGTGCTCATTGCCAGAAATTTGGAATGGTTTAGTTATGTCCATTAGTAACTCGTCTCTAGATCTAGTACTTTAAAGTTTGATGATGTTGTCGGTGTAATCCTTAGCGAGGAAATATGACGAAAAAGCTTTGGTGAGACATCAAGTAATGCGTTGACTGCAGAGACTAGGGGAAGAAAAATGGAAATAGGAAAGAGCCCAGAATATTAGAGTAAGTCAAGGAAAGGTAGATCCAAGTCCATATCGGGGATAGTGTGCTAGAAATGCGGGAAACAAGGACACCTAAAGAAAGACTGCAAGTCTCAGAAGGGAAAACAAGGAGATGCGTTGCTAGAAAACAATCATGCTTTGAAGGTGTGTTGCAAGATGATTTTATTCTTTCTTTATAAAATATTATTGATGCCTGGGTGGTAGATTCAGGGGCCCCATTCCATGCCACACCTGATAGGAAACATTTTCATGATTATGTTCAAGAATATTTTAGACAGGTTCGGTTGGGCGATGATAAACCCTATAAAATCATAGGAATGGGTACAATTTTCATAAAACAACAGAATGGAAATCAATGGCTATTGAAGGAGGTAAGGCATGTTTCAGATTTGAAGAAAATCTTATTTCAACAGGCTAGTTGGGAGGTGAAGACTATGTGACTACTTTTACAGATAAAACCTTGGAGGTCACTAAAGGATCCCTGGTAATAGTAAAAGGAGAAATTGTTGGTACATTGTATTTATGTAATGGTATTTCTAATTCTATTAATTATTTAACCTCTATAGGAGAAGATACAAAATTGTGGCATCATATGCTTGGGCATATGACTGAGAAGGTGATGTAGATTCTTCATTCAAGAAATTTGTTGCCAGGTTTGGAGCATTTTTGATTTAAAATTTTGTGAGAATTATGTTTATGGAAAACAGAAGAGAGTCAAATTCCTCAGAGTTGGGAAAGAAAAGAAGAGAGAAAAATTAGAGCTTGTGCATACAGATGTATGGAGACCTACTCAGGTATCATATCTTGGTGCCTGTCATTATTATGTTACTTTTATTGATGATGAAACCATAAAAACCTAGATTTATTGTATTCGAATTAAATCTAATGTATTTGATACTTTCAAGAAATCGAAATATTTAGTTGAAAATGAGACAGGAAAAATGTTGAAGTGTCTCAGATTAGACAATGGAGGTGAATATTGCAGCAAAGGTTTTGATAGGTATTGTTCAGAGAAAGGAACTCGTAGAGAGAAGACAATTCCAGGAACACCATAAGAAAATGGTGTGTTAGAAAGGATGAACATGACAATAATGGAGCATGTAAGGTGCATGAGATTGCATGTAGGATTGCCTTTACAATTTTGGGCAGATGTTGTATATACTGTTGTTTATCTAATAAATAGAGGGCCTTCAAGTTCCTTGGATGGTGGTCTTCCAGAGGAGGCATGGATAGGTAAAAAGGTAAACTACTCTTTTTTAAAGACTTTTGGTTGTGAAGCCTTTTTCCACATTAATAAAGAAAATAGAACAAAGCTTGAGGCAAACTCAAAGAAATGTACCTTTATTGGATATGGTGTTAATGATTTTGGTTATCACTTTTATGATTATGAAAAGCACAAAATCATTAGGATCAAAGATGTCATATTCAATGAAAAGGTTTTGTATAAGGATCAATTGCAGGAAAAGAAACAAGAAAAAGAAAACAGAGAATACACAGTGCTTGATGAGATCACAAAAAAAGTGATGGTGCCTAAAAATCAAAATGATCAACACCCAAAACAATAGCCACAACAGCAACAAGTGCATCAAACACCTGAAAATGGTGTTAGAATATCTACCTGGATAAGTAGACCCCCTAAACAATACCCTCCTTCATTATATTATGTACTGTTGACTGATTCTGGCGAACCAAAATGTTATGAAGAAGCAGTGCAGGTAGAAACTATGAGGAAGTGGAAGAAAGCCTTGAAAGAAGAGATGGACTCCTCATAACCAGACTTGGGACTTAGTCAGGTTGCCTGCAGGTAAAACAACATTGCAGAGTAAATGGGTTTATAAGTTGAAGGAAGAAGATGGAGGTAGAAAAAGGTATAAAGCTAGACTTGTGGTGAAATGGTTTGCACAAAAAAAGGGTATATACTTTGATGAGATAATTTCTCCTGTTGTTAAAATGACTTCAATCAGAACTATTTTAAGTGTAGTAGCAACTAAAGATTTTCATCTTGAGTAGTTAGATGTAAAAACAACCTTTCTCCATGGGATTTGGAGGAAGAAATATATATGCAGTAACCACAGGGATATGAGGTAAAAGGGAAGGAGAAACTAGTGCGTAGGTTGAAGAAGAGATTTTATGGCTTAAAACAGGCTCCAAGGCAGTGGTATCTAAAATTTGACAGGTTTATGTCTGAACAAGGTTATACTAGATGTCACTCTGAACATTATGTTTATCTCAAAAGGAAAAATGATGGCAGTTATATTATATTGTTATTGTATGTAGATGACATGCTTGTTGCAGGTTCTAACATGTAGGAAATACATGTGCTCAAAAGAAAATTGGTGAACTCATTGCAATGAAGGATTTGGGTGCTGCAAAACAAATCCTTGGTATGAGAACAAATAGAGACAAGAAGAATCACAAATTAACATTGTATCAAATTGAGTACATAGAAAAGGTGCTGAAAAGTTTTAATATGCATAATGCAAAACCAGTTAGTATACCTTTGGCTATCCATTTCAAATTAAGTAAGCAGGAGTGTTGCAAGACTAAGGAAGAAATGACTCATATGTCTAAATTTCCATATGCATCAACAGTTGGAAGCTTAATGTGTGCAAAGGTTTGCAAAAGGCCTGATATTGCACATGCAGTGGGAGTTGTAAACAGTTACATGAACAATCTAGGGCAAGAACATTGGATGGCGGTGAAGTGGATTCTCAGGTATTTGAGAGGTACCACAAAGCAAGCATTATTCTTTGGTGGCTCAAACATTGCTCTATAGGGATATGTTGATGTAGATATGAAGGGTGATAGACATAACAAGGGGAGCACCACAGGGTATGTGTTTATTGTAGGTGGAACAATTGACAGTAGGATCTGAAAACTACAATGTGTTGTCACACTCTCAACAATGGAAGCAGAGTGTGTTGCTACTATAGGGGCTGGGTAAGAAATTATTTGGTTAGAAAGGTTTCTGGATTAATTGGGTAAGAAGCAGGAGTTGGGCAGGTTATACCGTGACATCCAGAGTGCCATACATCTTGCAAACAACTATGTATTTCATTCCAAGACCAAACATATACAGCTCAAGTACCATTTCATACGGTCAACATTGGAAGATGGAAAATTGAATATGGAAAAGATACAAATAAGACAAAATCCTGCAAATATGTTAACAAAAGTTGTAACTAGGGAGAAACTGAGAATCTGCTCAGTTTCAATTGGTCGTCAAGTATGATGAGGAAGATGAGAAATAGCTAGGTCCAAAGTGGAGCCATTTTCCAGCAAATGAAGCAGTGGTGGAGTTGCTATAATTAGTCTCCAAGTGGGATATTTTTGGGTGTGGAGCCTGATTATCTTCTCTATTCAAATGTATCGCCACATTAGACCATAGTTTGTAATGGGGTGGAAACACCGCCCGTAAAATATTCACTGTAGGGGTGTCGGGGACATCACCCCGGAAGCTAAAAATAGATGTAAAATTGCCTTGTAAAATGTTGTAATTTAGTAGTCAATCTGGGCCATTCATTAGGTGGAGATCTAATGGTAGAAGTTATGTTTCATTTAGGATTTTTTTCCCGATAAGGCAACCCCTCGCTATATATGAGTTAATTGTTGTGTATATGTAGATATGTATTTTGAGTGAGGAAGAGAGAGGATATTGGGAGTGAAGAGGGAACTACATCAGATCTGTTGTAGGTTGTATCTCTTCAGTTTGTTGGATAATATAAACGGAAGGATTGGTTGTTTCTCCATGGACGTAGCCCAAACTAGGTGAAACACGTATATCTGTGTCCCTCTTGTTTTCTGAATTTTTTGTTTATATTTTTGCAATATTTTATGTGTTCCATTGCTCTATAATATATAATTTTCTAACAACGAATTCTCCTGCAAACTTCATGAGGCTAATGGGATGACACCTTGTGGCCATTCACCAACTCATTTGTTGTGGTATACTTGGATGACATCCTAATATTTAGCCAAAGTTGGGAAGAGCACCTCCACCACATCTGACGAGTTCTCCAAACACTGCGACAACACAAGATATGTGCCAATTTGGAGAAATTCACTTTTGGCATGACCCAGGTTCAGTATCTAGGAAACATTATTTATGAATGGGGGGTGCATGTGGATCCATCAAAGATCCAATTCATTCAGGATTGGCGAGCCCCAACCATTCTGACAGAGCTCTTCAGCTTTATGGGTTTTGCCAATTTCTATGCGGGTCCATGTTGGGGTTCCCTCATATCACTTGGCCCTTGAGTTATGTCACCAAAGGAGGAGCAAAAGAAAAACTATTTTGGTCTGAATCAAAACAAAAGGAATTCATAATGTTGAAACATCACCTCTGCTCTGCACCAGTGCGCACATTAGTAGACTTGCAACAACCATTTGAGATCAAGACAGATGCCTTTGACTATGCTACTAGGGCATTCCTTACTCAACAGGGGCATTTAGTGTCATATCACAGTGAGACACTTTCAAACACAGTCCAGAAGTATACCACATATGACAAACAGATGTATTCCATTGTGTAGTCCTACCGAAAATGGAAGCATTACATTTTGGGGAAGGAAACAGTCATCCACAATACCACCGACCCCTGTAGTTCATACAGACACAAGGGAAGTTGCGGAATGATCACTATCAGAAGTGGTCCACATACCTACAACAATTCCATTTGAATATCAAGTACAAGAAGTGAAGCAAAAATAATGTCACTACTGCCTCAACCGATCACCGATCATGGCGTTAGCCACTATGCTAAACTCTTGTGGGCACATGACTTCTGATTGGCCACTTCTCTATAAAATCAACCCAAAATTCAGCCACACATACCATACACTCTTGGAGGGTCAGCAAGTTCCATATTTTCACCTCCAAGAGGCTCTGTTATGCCACCTAGGACACCTTTGTGTTCCTTCAAGCGAGCATGAGAAGATGATTTGGGAAGTGCACTACTGTTGGGCCGCTGGGAATTTTTGGGTCTAGAAAATGGTGGTAGTACTACAAAAGTATTACTATTCGCCAAATATTTGACACGATGTCAGGAAGTACATCAGATCCTGCACTTCCTGTGCCATTTGCAAACCAACCATCAAGAACCAAGGTCTCTATACTCCGATGCCTACCCCTAGTCGACCTTGGGAATCCATCTCTGTGGATTACATGTCAGGCCTTCCTTCTACTAAGCATGGCAATGGTTGTGTTTTTATGGATGTTGATAGATTCTCGAAGATGACTATTATGGAGGCTTTCAAGAAGAGTATCACAATAGAAGGCACTGCTAAACTCTTCTTTGAAAGGGTGTGGGTACACTTTTGGATCCCACAGTCTATCATCTCATATCAGGACTTCCTCAGTACATTTTGGTCCAGTCTCTGGTCAATGTTGGACACCAATCTCACTAAGTCCACATCTTTCCATCCCTAAAATGATGGCTAGATAGAGGTCGTCAACAGGATGATTGTACACATTTTGTGCATGTATAACTCAAATCATCCCTGCATATGGGATGAGAGCCTCCCTTATGTCCATCATAGCTACAATTGGGCTCTCCATAGCTCAAATAAGCACAAACCTTTTCAAGTGGTCTTAGGATTCTAGCCACTATTTTCCATTGATGTGGCCATACCATTTGAAGCAACTCAGGAAGATTTGTCTCATGTGTTGTTCGAAGCCGACAAAGCAAATAGCTCCATTGAGAACATTCAACATATCCGCCAACAAGTCCATGACATATTGGCCAAATCCAATGCTAACTACAAGCAACGGCATGATCAGCGTCGAGTTCCACACAGATCCAGGTGGGTGACAAAGTTTGGCTACATTTGCAGGAGTGCTTCTCTAGGCCCCACCAAAAGATTCATCCACTTTGATATGGGCCATACACCATCACCAAGTTTATGGGAGATAATTATTTTGAGTTCAACATTACCCCATTCCTTGTCCTACACCCAGTGTTTAATGTGGATCGCCTTCGGCCATACTTCCCACATTACTAGACACATCCGACATTACGGAACATCTCACACCAATAGAGTTAAATCCATATTGCATGGGACAATATGCAATTGATTAGATAATGGAAATGCATATCAAGAACACTCATCAGTAGAAGATCAAACTGTATCGAGTTGTCAAATCCGGCCAACTCCTGCACTAAGGAAAATGGCTCATTAGGGACCAAGTTTAGTAGAAGTTTCCTCATCTTATGGAGGAACTCAATGCAATGGAGACCATTTCTTCCTAAGGGGGGTAATGATCTAGGTGTATATTGGTGGCCACCCATCTATTCTACTTGGACCCCCACCATTGTTTCTTTCATTATTTTAGTTTCCTTAAGTGTAGCACAATTTACTATTTTTGGCAGTTTTTCGTGTCTTGAACTAACGAAGCCATTTTGAGGCCCTAAATGAAGTTTGTTTTTTCAAATATTCCTTTGCATGATTTCAGTTTTTGTCCTTCAAGAGATATTTCCAACGAGGTATCATGCGTGTCAAACGAAGGTAATATGACCAAGTTACGACCCTCAGAGGTTGGCTGCCCAACTAACCCCAATGGGGCCCATAAACTCTTGGTGTTACATCTCCTTGGGTTACGGTTTTGGTTGTTTAGGGTTTTATATTATTGTTAAATAATAAAAATTCCCTTCAGCCTCATTGTAACTTATTTAAGAGGCATGTAGCCACAACATCTCTTCTTATAAAAGCTACCATTGCCCGAGTTAGTCTCAATTCCATCCTATTTGTAACCATATTTTGTTATTTGATATTAATGAAAGGAAGTGTTATTTCTGTTGCATCTCTATATTTATGGTTATATCTGTAATTTTTTGCATTCCTGTTTAAATTCATATCAAAATTATGGTCAAAGGTGGTCCACATTGAATATTAGGCGCATTCTAAGGAATCGGGGGATACTTAACTTGAATGTGTTACCACTAATAACTTGGTGATGGTGTAAGGTTTGTATCAGAGCAGTCAAATCTTCTAATGTGAATTTGCAAGGAAGTCCTACACATGAAACAAAAACTTGTTTCCCACATCACACTTATGTGGCACTTGGTTTTGATCATGATGTTTTTTGTACATAGTATTAACCTTGTGTATGATATCATGTGATTTCTTACAAATGTGCTTAATTCATTCAATAGGCTTGGTGGCATTGTTCACTTTGAATTGAAAATGTGCAAAATTTTCTTATGTAATTGCAGGGGCAGTGTAATATCAATAATACACAATGGTTGCAAAAATACCAAGCCATCTTGAAAGGTGTTATAGCTAAGTAAACTATGAAGAGCTCTATTATAATTGTGTTGGACATAGGGGGCAATTTCATCTGATGTACATGGGTGTTTGGAGTTGTACATGCGTAAAATGTGCATGATCATCTTGTTGAAAACCCTTTTTTACCCATCAATCGAGGGATGGAAGGTAGTCAACTAGGTTATCTTGGTGTCCAACAATGACTACAAGCTTGATTAGAATGTGTTGAGGAACCTGCTATCCCGATTTGATATGATGTTATGCAAGATCCCAAATGTACCGATGCGCATTCAAAGAAGAGATTGGTAGTGGCTTTTGTTGTGATACTCTTCTTATAGATAGCCAATATGGCCATCTTAGAAAATCTATTGATGATTATAGACACACACTCATTATGATGATTGGTAGAAGGAAGGCCAGACATAAATTCCATGGAGATAGATTCCCAATGATATTTAGGAGTAAGAATATGGGTGTATAGGCCTTGGTTCTTAATGGTTGGTTTTCCAATGGAATAGGAAGTGAAAGATCTGATTTATTTTGAAACATCTTGTTGGACATTCGATGAATAAAAATAATTTTGTAGTACTACTACTATCTTTTCCACACCAAAGTTCCCTACTACCCAACTGTAATGTTCCTCCCATGTTATCTTGCCATGATCGCCTGAAGGGAAACATATGTCTCATAAGTAGCACAATAGTGCATCCCATAGGTGGAAGTCTGGAGCTTTACTACCTTCCATCATCATATGGTATGTGTTGGAAAATACAAGATGACTATTGTATAGTTGTATCCATTCAAATGTATCATGCACACAAGAGTTGAGAACAACACTCACTATAACAACCAAAAGTCAAATAAGGAAAGCTTTGATGTGATTGGTGCTACCCTTCTTTAATTCAATTTTGAGATCAAATAATTCCATATATGTTCACCATTTATGATGGTGATCATTTTGTAACTTCTCATATGTTTGCATAAATTGAAAAGGTTGGTGATCCGTTAGGATGATCATTTTCTTCTATAAAATATAATGTTTCCATTATGTACAATCCTACATAACAGAATAAAACTCCTCATCCTAGTTGGATATATATGGATAGTATCAGAGAGCATGTCACTATGACAGGCCACCAGATTCCCTTGATGAGGGGGGAATTCACCAATAACATAACCGAAGGAAAATATCTCAATTTCAAATGGTTGTTGTAGTTATTCAAAGGGAAGGGATGGCGCAGAGAAAATGTGGTGTTTCAATTCAAGGAAAACCTTCAATAATGAATCAAGACAAGAAAATTTTCGTTAGGTAAAACCTTTATAACTTAACTTAAGAGACAAGCTATATGAGAGAACCCCAACACAAATCTTATGTAGAAATTAAGGACAAATAAGTTGCGAAGCTCCATTAGAGTCATTAGGTCCAACTAATCCTAAATGACTTGGATCTTAGATGGGTCAATCTTCACACTTTCTTATCAATAATGTAACCTATATATTGGACATTTTCCATCCCAAAGGAGCATTTTCTAAGTTAGCACATAGATTGTGTTACCATAGCATGTGAAGGGCTTACCGAAGATCTTGCAATTTCTCTTTCCAACTTTTATTGAAGATGAGGACATCATCCATATATACAACAAAAGAAAATTTATTGAAAGGACACAAGTTGTCATCCATCATCCTCAAGAAATTTGTAAGGAAATATTTCAAACCAAAGGGCATCACGAACCACCTGAAAGACCCTCCTTGGATTTGAAAGAAATATTCCATAGTTTTGTGAGTTCTGTTGAAACTGTTAAAATACAAAATTATGGTCAAATTCCACTTTGGACTACTAATTTGATGTATATCATGATGGAACCCCATTCCTATTTTCTAGAGGACCAAAATTGACCTAAATATCACCTCATTTGGACAAGTGGAAGTTAAGTTATGAATTATTTTATTCATACATATATTTTGGATCAGGTCAGCCTTATGCTCATGTACCAATGGACAGGTTAAATGGACACTCATGGAAGCCCATAAATAGAAGATACCTCAAGCTCATTTGGAAACACATCAATATCTCTTGTCCTCTTTTATTTGGTCTTGGCTTGCACAGGTCTGATGGAGGAAGCTCGCTCAAGGGTTTGAAACTTTAGGATGAAGCTCACACTAAACTAGGGTTTTCTGATTCAAGGTCACTCACACACAACTAAGAATTTGGGTCTCTGGATGCTGGCACACAGTGGTCATGGCATCAAATTTGGGTCCTTAGGCACTGGCACAGAGTCTTCATGAGAGTGACCGAGAGTCTGGGTCAGTTTGGTCCCAGGTCGCTGGCAAAGAATGGTATGGGAGCGACCGAGTTTCCACAGGCGCTATCATGCAGTTCACAGAGAGAGACCCTATTTTTCATAGTCACTCACATGGATCCTCCTCCCTACGACTAGGAATCCAACATGATATTTCATTGTTCCAAATATTTCACTTAGTGACAGAAGTATTCGAGAGCAGACTACAGGCAGTGATAGTACATTATAGTTATCTGAATCATAGTTTTGATGTTTAGATGCATTTCATGGATATTGTAGTTGTTGTGAATATATGTATCATTATACTCTTCTTTTTTTAATCATTTGATGAAAATATACTAAAATAATATTTGAAAGGGTTTTCTCCATAGTTGGTTTTTCCCTAGTCCTCTTACCAATCCTGGTGTCTCTATGTGTGCATGTTTTTCTTCTATTGTTCTTTATGTTCCACTACATTGATGATAATTTTATTGTTCTTTCACAGTTGCATATGTCGATGAATAATTATGTAAATATGAATAGTTTTATGATTTATGGGGTTAACTTAATGTGTTAATGCAAAAATACAATTATCAAAGCAACGAACTATATAGCCCTAAGACAATTTAACATGGTATCTGATCCGGATTTAGACAGGAACACAATAGATTACAAAGATAACCATAAATACAAAGATGCGATAACCATAAAAACAGATATGCAACGGAAATAATACTTCATTTCATTAATGGAGAATACTGAAATATGCTTACAAATAGAAATAGAAATAACCTAGCTAGGGCGATGGTAGCTTATCTCTAAGAAGAGATGTGTTGGCTACATAACTCTGAACTGTTCCAAACTGTGTTACAATGAGGCTCGAAGGCCTATTTATTATTTAGAAACAATGGAAAACCCTTCACATCCCAAAACCTAACCCTAGAAGATGAAACACCAAATTGTGGGCCCCGTTTTGGGGTGAGTTGGACAGCGAACTTCCCGGGGTCGCGAATTGGTCGTATTATCTCCGTTTGATGCGCATGATAGCCCATTGGAAATATTTCTCTGAGGACTACGATGGAAAAGGATATTTTTATAAATAAAAAAAATTGGCGGTAGATATCCCAAAAAACTTCGTTAGGGCCTGAAAACAGCTCCGGAAGTTTAGGACCTAGAAAACTGCTAAAAATAGTAAATTGCACTATAATTAAGGAAACTAAAAATCTGAAAGAGACAGTTGTGGGGGTCCAAATGGGATAGGTGGGTGGACACCAATATCCACCTGGATCATTCCTCCCCCCTTAGGAAGCAATGGCCCCCATTGCGTTGAGTTCCTCCCTGAGATGAGGAAGCTTCTACTGAGTTGGGTCTCTGGTGAGCTGTTCTGTAATCTCTGATGTGTCGAGAAATGGTGGGGAGCATGGTCGGCGACGGTCCGCATTGAACACTCAGTGCAAGTGAAGGAATGGAGGAATGCTATGCTTCAAAGCATTGTTTCCTGTAGCCTTCTTACTGGTGTAAGGACCATGTCGAAGTGGTCTGAGTTTCTGATGGGCTCTGGTAAGGCGCTCCCTCTACAAATGTAACCAAACTTTGTCGCCCACCTGAAACTTGTGTGGTACCCCTCTGGGTAAGGAGAAGTTGTTCCTATGTTCTGTCATGACTGTATCCCTCTGTTGCTGCTTCTGCGTGGAGGAACCCTTCGCGAGGGTCATGGATGTAGCAATGATCTTCCGCTTATTTTGGGAGCGAACCAGACAAAAAATAAATTTCCTAGTCTGTGACGTGAGCTTGCTGCCTTTCTTAGTAGTGATCAAAGAGGTGGCAGTAGGTGAGGCTACCTCCGGTATCATGTATAATGAATTATCCAAAGAAATAATGACAGCGCGAGGCCTTGACTCATACACAGCATGTCGCCTCCACAAGTATGGCTGGCCTAATAGTACATCACAAACATCTAGAGGTGTAACATCACACAATACCTCATCTGTGAAGGGCTTGATGTTGTAGGGAAGGCGGCACTACTGGAAAACTTTGAGATCTCGTCCTTCATGAAGCCACCCGATACTGTATCGCTGTGGGTGTGGTGTAGTTGGTAGGCCCATCCGCTTCACGACCTCTGCTGAAATGAGGTTCTTTTGGCTACCACTATCGACAATGAATTGCAGCGGCAAACCCTTCACCCACATCTGTGAGTGGAAAATATATTCCCCTTCCTCTGGATCTTCGCGCTCATTTTTCTAGATCTTGGCGGTGGTAACAGTGGCGCTGGGCTCCGCATCAATGATCTGCGTCCCTTTTCCATTCCCCTTGTCAGGTTTTGGCTTAGGGTCGGAACATGCATCTAATTCAGAAGCCTTCAACTCGGCCACCAACGACTGCTTGGTCCGACACTCACTTGTGTTATGAGTGGGACTCTTGTGGAACTCATACCACTTTCCTGTGTCCTTCTTCGGCTTCATGGTGTTGTTATTTTCTTGTGGCTTCGACGAGTTGTCTTGGGTCACCCCGCCTTGGCTTTGTCCTTTGGGCTTTGGATTTGTAGATCCAAAGTCTTACTTCTTCTGTTTGAACTTCTGCTCGATTTTGATAGCGTATCGGTATGCTGTGCCGAGTGAGGAGATGTTCAAGAACTCCATATCTTCCTGGATGTATCTGTGTAGGTAGCCACAGTATTTGAGTACCAGATGCAGCTCAGAATCTTTGATACCCAATTGTGTGCGAAGGGTTTGAAAAATGTTTGTGAACTCCGACACATCTTGGTCTCGTCCCTGTCGTAGTGTGGTCCATTTGATGTATTTGTCCTCATAGCTTTCGACAGGGTAGTATTGCTCCTCGATGGCATCTTGGAAGTCATTCCAAGTGGGTGTGGCTGAAAACAGTGAGCCTGTACTTTCATCCTTCTGCTCGTAGTAGGTTTCCCACCAGTCCTTGACGTGGGGGGCTACTTTGAGAAGAGCGAAAACAATCTTTTCCCGACTTGAAAATTCATGAACAGAAAAATACCCATCTAGCAGATTTAACCATTTATCTACAACATCTGCGTCTATTTGAACCTCGAAGATGGGGATTTCAAAATTAACTTGTACCTTAAACGGTGTGGCGTTTCCAGAGTAGCTGTCGGAAGCCGTTGCGTCGCCTCTGGGTAGCCGCTGAAGGATCTGCGCAAAGCTATCCATCATCGCGTTCCTTTGCCACTCGAGGGCTTATTCGAGCAAGATTTTGATAGGATCTACTGCCCCCTCGTCTTTCTTTTCATCTGCCATGGGAGGTCGTCGAGATTTGTGACGCTGGTCTTGAAAAGGTTCGACCAGTTCAAGCCCTAACTCCTTATATCCCGACCTCGTTGGGGACATGCAAAGAAAAACAGAGAAAAAGCAGACTGCTCTGATACCATTGATTCGGATTTAGACAGGAACGCAATAGATTACAGAGATAACCATAAATACAAAGATGCGATAACCATAAAAACAGAGACGCAGCAGAAATAATACTTCATTTCATTAATGGAGAATACTGAAATATGTTTACAAATAGAAATAGAAATAACCCAGCTAGGGCGATGGTAGCTTATCTTTGAGAAGAGATGAGTTGGCTACATGCCTCTGAACTATTCTGAACTATGTTACCATGAGGCTCGAAGGCCTATTTATTATTGAGAAACAATGGAAAACCCTTCACATCCCAAAACCTAACCCTAGAAGATGAAATGCCAAATTGTGGGCCCCGTTTTGGGGTGAGTTGGACAACCAACTTCTCGGGGTTGCGAATTGGTCGTATTATTTCTGTTTGACATGCATGATAGCCCGTTGGAAAGATCTCTCTGAGGACTACGACGGAAAGGACGATTTTTATTGGAAAAATCGATGGCGGTAGATTTCCCAAAAAACGTCGCTTAGGGCTTCAAAATGGCTCTGGAAGTTTAGGACCCAAATAACTGCTAAAAATAGTAAACTGCGCTATAATTAAGGAAACTAAAAAACTGAAAGAGACAGTTGTGGGGGTCCAAATGGGATAGGTGGGTGGCCACCAACATCCACCTAGATCAGTATCAGAGTTGGGCTGAAGAAAATCCATGGAGATCACCCCCATGAAGAAACTTTTGATCGAAGCAAGAAGAGGATGGTGGAAACCTAAAAGAATGCTAGGGTATGAAGTAAAGCCTAGGTAGTTAGTGCATAAGGATTTGATGGTTAGGCTATGAGAGAAACCCTAATTTATGGAAAATACTTGAGATTGGATGTATGTAACTATAGCTTGATCTATGTGAAGATGCTCAAGCACTTAGGACATATTTGATGAAGCCCCTGATGGCCTAGTGTTGAAAACAACAACAAGAAATGCTAAATATAGAAGTGCTATTTTTAGCACTGCCATAAATAGCATTTCGAGATACCTTCCTATTTTAGTTAGTTCCTGAACTAAAATATAGAAGTAAAATTCGAATTTGTTCTTAGCAATTGTTTGATTAATAATTAATTAATTCATATTGAGTTAATTAGTTGGAGAAAATCAAACATGAAGTCTATGTGAAGACATGCAACAGTTTCTCTATTGATTAAGGAATATATCCCTTAGTTAAGGAGATGAGAGTGAGTTGTACTTTGGGATGAAATTAGTTAGCTTAGTTAACTGAGTTAAGTCTAGTTATATTAATTCTAACAGCTTGTAGAATTAATTGAGTTCATTTAGTTAATGCTTGCATGCATGTAACTACTGCACTTCAGATAACTGAATATTCTCTCATAAATAACTCATGCATGTTAGTTCAGACAGAGACCTAGTTGAGATCAGATGGAGGGATAGTGTACTATCAGTTGCAGGAATATTCCTTTGTGAATATCTCTTGCATGCAGAAGGAATTATCTCCTTTAGGATTGCGTAGTTATTTTTGAGTTTGGTGAGTTGCATGAAAGGTCAATTCTCACAGGTGGCAGGCAGAGGACCCAAGAAAAATTGCGCAAGGAAATAGGAGGCTTGGAGGATTGGGAAAGGCATATGTTGTGTCTATTCATTCTATGAGTAGCATTAAGGGATTGTATTGAGCGTTGGATAGCTTGTGAGCTAAAGCTTTGTGTAATCCGAAGATATTTCCACTTGTATGATAATACAGATAGCGGGGTTTTTAGGTTGAGGCTTTCCCCAGAGTTATCTTTTGTGTTCATGTGTGTATGCTTTCTCTTCATTTGTTATATGTGTTCCATTTTATCTTGCTCATATTCGTTTAAGCTTTTGCAAAGTTTGTTGTAGAAGTAGATCTAGTATTATGCTTTAGGATATTGCATTATCAATTGAACTACAGGTGAAATTTCTACATGGTATTGGATCAAAGGTGATCAAAGTGAAGAATATTATACAAGAAGGGAGAAGTAAGTTTAGAGTTCTTGATTATAGAAATCAAGTTCTTATCAAGATGTCCCCAAGCCTGCAGCAACTAATGCCCAAGAACTGGCGGAATGGAAGAAATGTGTGGCTAGAGCAAGGAGAATCCTCGTGGAGGGAGTTCTAGACTACATAGTCTCGAGTCTCCATGGGAAGGAGACCCCGTTTTTGATGTGGAAAACATTGAAAGATTTGTATCAGAACAACAACGATCAAAGGAAGTTGGCGCTAAAAGAAAAGCTTCAGAAAATCAAGTGTGAAAAGGGAGACATGATCTCTACCTTCCTGAACAAGCTCACCACCTGTAGGGATGAGCTTGGAAGTTTAGGGATCATGACCGCTGATGATGACATGGTGAGTCTAGCACTCCTCGGTCTTCCTAAGAGCTAGCATAACTACCAAGACTTGGTAAATCGAAGAGAGAAATTGCCAGATTGGGAATGAATTTGGTCAGATCTGATGCAAGAGGAGATAAGGTGAAGCACCAGAGATGGATCTTCATCAAAACAAGATGATGAAGAAAATAAGCTTTAGCGAGTAAATATAGGAAAGGTAAAGGGAAAGCGTCCCAATCCAAATCTTCTCATGGTGGGAAGAAGTTTGACAAATCAAAAGTGTGACTCTTTCATTGTCGTGAAGTGGGCCATTATGCTATGAATTGTCCACTGAAGAAATCCAAGAAAGGATCCTCGAAGGGATCTAATGGTGAGGCCTTTGCCTCACAGTTTGAGTTGGATTTCTCTCTTATTGCATGCATGGTTTCATCCATGGTGGGATGTGTTTGTTACCTAGACAGTGGAGCTTCTTTCCACATGTCGGGGGACAAGAATATTTTCAGTACATTGGAGTAGAAGGATCTCCAGATGTAGATCGAAATGGGTGATGATGGAAAGTACCATGTTTTAGGTGAAGGTATAGTTATGTTCCAAAGGGAGTATGGAGCTCCTCTCACCCTAACTAATGTCAAGTACGTACCAGGTCTGAAAAATAATCTTATGTCTGTTGCTATGCTAGAAGATAAGGGCTATGATGTAGTCTTTAGTAAAGGAAAAGTTTTCCTGAGGCATATCGACACCGGATAGACCATCGAATTGGGATTTGAGTAAAGAATCTCTACAAGTTGGAGATAGATGACTGCACTACATTGATTTCCAAAGCTGAGTTGGTGCCAAGCCAAGATGTTGGTGAGCTATGGCATAGAAGACTAGGCCACTTACACCATGGAGCCCTGAAGATCATGCAGCAAATTTCTACCAGCTTACCAGGGGGCAAACTGGAGAAAACAGATACACACAAAGGGTGTAGCATGGGTAAGTATGAAAAATCTTCCTTTCAAGATCGGGATAGTAGTTCCTGGAGTAATCCTCGAGCGAGTTCAATCAGATGTATGTGGACCATTCTCTACAGCCTCCACCACTAAACAAAGATACTATGTTATTTTTATTGACAATTTTTCTCATAGATGTTGGATCTACTTTATGAAAAAGAAGGATCAGACCTTCTTGAGGTTTTTTGAGTTTAAAGCCTTGGTAGAGAAATAATATTTAAAGAAAATAAAAGCCTTGCAAAGCGATAATGGTGGAGAGTATGTCTCACAACAGTTTAAGGACTTCTGCACTGCAAGAGAAATTAAACGGGAGTTGACGACACCCCATAACCCACAACAGAATGGGGTGGCTGAAAGGAAGAATAGATCAATAGTGGGAACAACTCGAGCCATATTGCATGACCAAAGCCTATCACTTCATTTGTGAGTTGAGGCATGCAATACAACAGTATACTTACAAAACAGAAGTCCTCACTGTATTTTGGGGATGAACACACCTATGGAGGCCTTTCTCAGGAAGCGACCAGATGTGAGTCACTTCCACATATTTGGATCATCAGTTTACTATCATGTGACCAAATATGCTCGGAAGAAGCTAGACCAAACAAATAATTTGAGGATACTTGTGGGGTACGTAGATACACCCCACAACTATTGGGTGTTTCTGCCTGCCAGTCAAAGGATCGTAGTGCACAAGGATCTGAAGCTCAATGAGTAGAGAGCCATGTGAGTGTCCCTTAAGAGGGAGCTCAAGTTGCATGTAGAGGAGTAACTTTTGGTTCCAAATGAGGAGGAGCCTCTTGATGATGCGGAGCAGCCACATGAAGAGAATCTGAGATTGGAGACATCCACTCATGGAGAGTCTTCGAGAGATGGGTGAAAGCGCTTGAGGGAAGGTGATAGGTTGATGCTAGACACGTGAGAGAATGTGGGGTAGCCATCCTCTCAATGCGGATAGAGGAGATCTCCCAAGTGATATGCTAGTTACATGGCCCTAGTTAGGGAGTGTGTAGCGACCGAACCTTCTTCTTTCAAGGAGGCAGTGTAACAACCAGTTTGGGTTGATGCAATGGTAGAGGAGTACAACCCTATCATACAGAACAGTGTGTGGGATGTTGTCCCAAGACCTGGGGACAAGTCAGTGGTTAGTTCCTGATGCCTTTACAAGGTAAAGTGGGAAGCTAATGGCTGTGTTGATAAACACAAGACAAGTGTCATTGCTCGTGGTTTCTCACAGGTCAAGGGGATCAACTACAATGAGACTTTTTCTCCTGTAGCAAGGTACTCATCTATCAGATCAATGTTAGCTCTATCAACTCAAATGGGTTGGAAGATCCATCAGATGGATGTGAAGACGACGTTCCTCAACGGGAAGATTGAGGAAGAGGTGTACATTGAGTAGCCCGAAGGAGTTGAGACCTTCGACTGTGAGTCACATGTTTGCTGACTTAAGCGAACATTGTATGGGCTGAAGCAATCACCCCGTGCTTGGTACACCAAGATCGACAACTATTTCACCAGGTTGGGCTTCATGAAGAGTGAAGCAGATGCGAACCTTTACCACATCGTGGTAGAAGGTAAGCCATTGATCATTGTTCTTTATATAGATGATCTGATTTTGACAGGTGATGATTAGTTAATCAAATCTTGCAAGGAGGACCTCGCAAGAGAGTTTGAGATGAATGACATGGGCCTCATGCACTAATTTCTAGGCATGTAAGTGTGCTATAAATAATGGGAAGTATTTATGTCTCAAGGCAAGTATGCCAAAGAGATACTTAGGCGCTTTCACATGGAAAAGTGTAAACCCATGCATACTTCTCTAGTAGGTAACTGGAGGAAGGAGGATGCTACTTTAGGTGAGGTAGTAGTAGCTACTTTTTATCAGTACCTTGTGGGTTCACTAATGTATCTAGTGAACACAAGACCAGATTTGTGCTTTGTGGTGAGCCAGCTGAGTCAAGATATGCTTCAGCCAACCATGCTGTTTTGGAAGGCAACGATGCATGTGCTGAGATACCTCAGATGCACATCTTAGTATGGATTGTGCTACAAACGGACAAAGGAAGTGAAGCTTCAAGGCTTCATGGATGTTGATTGGGCAGGGAGTCCATCAGACCAAAAGAGCACTTCTGGAGGAATCTTCAACCTTGGTTTAGCTGCATTTTCTTGGTACAATAGGAAATAGAGGTCATTTCACTTAGCTCAACAGAGGTTGAATAAATGGCTCCCAATCAGGCAACATGTCAGGCCATTTGGACGTGGAAGATTCTAGTGGGCTTATTTGTTCAGATGATGGATCTGACGATGATATACTGCGATAACCAGAGTTGTATCAAACTCTATGAGAATCCAGTGTTTCATGACAGGTCCAAACACATAGATATCCATTACCATCATCTTCGAGACTATGTGGTGAAGAGGATCATGTCATTGCTGTATGTTTCGACCGAGGAGAAGGATGCAGATATTTTGACTAAGGCATTAACAAAATGCAAGTTTGAGTTCCACATAGACAGGATTGGGGTGACTGATAATCCCTTTATTGTTGAGAAGGAGTGTTGAAAATAGCAACAAGAAATGCTAAATATAAAAGTGCTATTTTTAGCACTGCCATAAATAGCATTTCAAGATACCTTCCTATTTTAGTTAGTCCCCGGACTAAAATAGAGAAGTAAAATTCGAATTTGTTCTTAGTAGCTATTTGATTAATAATTAATTAATTCATCTTGAGTTAATTAGTTGGAGAAAATCAAACATGAAGTCTATGTGAAGACATGCAACAGTTTCTCCATTAATTGAGGAATTTATCCCTTAGTTAAGGAGATGAGTGTGAGTTGTACTTTGAGATAAAATTAGTTAGATCAGTTAATTGAGTTAAGTCTAGTTAGATTAATTCTAACAGTTTGTAGAATTAATTATGAGTTCATTTAGTTAATTCTTGCATGCATGTAACTACTGCACTTCAGATAACTGAATATTCTCTCATAAATAACTCATGCATGTCAGTTCAGACAGAGACCCAGTTGAGATCAGATGGAGGGATAGTGTACTATCAGTTGCAGGAATATTCCTTTATGAATATCTCTTGCATGCAGAAGGAATTATCTCCTTCAGGATTGTGAAGTTATTTCTGAGTTTGGTGAGTTGTGCGAGAGGTGAATTCACATAGGTGGTAGCCAGAGGACCCAGGAAAAATTGTGCAAGGAAATAGGAGGCTTGGAGGACTGAGGGAAGGCACATTTTGTGTCTATTTAGTCTATGAGAAACATTGAGGGATTGTATTGATATCTCGATAGTTTGTGAGCTAAATCTTTATGTAATCTAGAGATATTTCCACTTGTATGATAATACAGATAGCAGGGTTTTCAAGCTGAGGCTTTCCCCAGAGTTATCTTATGTGTTCATGTGTGTATGCTTTCTCTTCATCTATTATATGTGTTCCATTTGATCTTGCTCATATTTGATTAAGCTTCCACAAAGTTTGTTGTAGAAGTAGATCTAGTATTATGCTTTAGGATATTGCATTATCAGTTGATCTCCAGGTGAAATTTCTACACCTGGTTGTTGACAATTTTGATTGAAGGTAATATCATTATGTGGACTACGGATAGTGATGACCCTTGAAGGTTGGTTCAAGAGGGAGAGGATCACCTATCATTGAAGATAATTACTCCTTGACTTATGATGTTTTCTTTGTGTCTTTACTCTTGTTAGGCTTATGGATTTTATTATTATGATTTTTTTTTATATCATTGTTTATACGTATTGCATCTATATTAGATAATATGGATGGATATAACCTCCTTGATGATATGTGATAAGCATATCCCTCTTGAGGATCATTACATATGTAGGAAAAAAAATCTAGATCTAAAAATCAATAAAGAGGCACTTGATGAAAAGTTGAGAAGTAATAAAAGTTTCCTATGAGAAGGTGCACAGGTATTTGAACACTACATGGTATGAAAGTGTTGATAGTGCTAGACCTATCAACATGTAATGGGATCTCCCCAGTAAGAAGTCGCAATTAGACCTCATACAGTTTGGTCCAAGAGTCCTAGCAGTGGGTCGTATGGTAATTCCTTGATTGCGATTTCACACAGAGGCAAGTAAGATAACTCTATTGGTAGCAAGTGTGTGACAGCTGTAGCAAGACAAGGAAGGTGCATGAAAGGTTCTAACACACTGAGGGTGAGGTGAGTGCACCCCTTGGAGACCTGTAATAGTACACGGCTTGGAAGGGAACACACGAGCGAAGATACATCACAACATGGAAGGAAAGTTAGCGAGCAATCCAAAGTGATGGTTAAAACAACAACACATTTCAGAAATATTCATACATACTTATACGTAATAGTCTATACATGCATGCGTAAGAAATAAAATACATATATCATTTAGAGTAAACTAGATAGCATAGAATACAATACAACATATGCATGAAACGTGTTGGATCTTGTTATATTAAGAAGTGTAAGTTTTGGTCATACACTACAACCATGTCCACCACTAGTTGCAATAGTGGAAAGTTACAGCCACAACTACCTACTCCTCTAAAGAGATGTACTAGCTCTAGGCAGTGGAGAAGCCAAGGCTCATTACAATACTTTCCAATCTCTCCCCAAGATAGTCGAAAGCTTGGGTGACCAAAAGCCTTTACAATGAGTTATGAGGTTCTATTTATAGCAAAGGGTGGTGTGACCCTTGACATTCCCCTTTGTGACAATTCATCTACCCTCGTGACTCTTCATCTACTCTCTGAGTGTTACATCCAACTATTGACACTTAACTTCTACTTGACACGACGTTACATTATAATGCACATGTGCTCATGTGAGACAAAATGGCTTGAGAAAGCAATGCAAGACATCACTGACACTCGGTCCGTTGTGGTGAGACCAACCCTTTGACATGCATGTGATGGTGAAGGTGGTGAGTTGATGCGAAGCTTGGTCATCCATGATGGTGTGCATGCACCCCATGGTGACATCTTGCTGAAGCAAACTCTTACCTCCATTACATCTGGGTGCATTGGTGTGGCTCCTCATCCAACTCATCTGCTAGCATGCGCATGGTCTTCTTGGTGTAACCAAACTGGCAACACACTAATGCATAGTTTCCATGTTGATCTTCCAGTGTGTGTTGGTGGTCATGCACATCAACTCTCAACTACATGCTTAGCACTAGTCGAACTTGCTTCTTGTCTTTGCCTTCATGAGTGTGTTGAATGGGTTGGATCACATGCATGCGCACAATGACATGCATGTTGTTGAATCTCTTGCATGTGATCAACAACACTGCTCACCATGTTTGCTCCATGCCAACTGCTAGGATGGATCTATAACTTGTACAGGCATAGTTTCATCCGTGAGTGCATGTTGCACCCCCTGTTGTTCCTGTTACTGATGCAACTCATTCACTTGTCTGTGCAGCTCATGTTCTTCCTTGAGTTGCTACTTCACCACATGCAACTCCTTATTTGCTCCATTCTCTGTCTTCGCATGATCACGTCTTCACCTCATAGCTTGAGTCCCCAAAGCTTCTTTCATCTTCAGTGGATCTGATGAGCTTGCAAATTTGTTCCACCTCCATGTTGTCAACAACCTTCCTCTTGAATTTGTTTCATTTGGTATGATACCTTCAGATGTTGTTCATGATACTGCTCACTGTGATGCTGATGCCATCATATCTTGATGTATTTGTCTATGAACAACTTGATGTCTTCATGAGTAGGCAAGCCCATAGACACTTGATCGACTACATCCCCAAGTGTGCTCTAAACGATGTCTTCGACTCTTCTCTCCTGGAAACCATTGTAGTTGTGTTGCTGAGAGGCAAAAAACCTGTGATACCTTGAGACATGGCAACACTCATGGCAAGAAATCTTGTAGTCGAAAACCAAAATGAACTTGAGAAATAACTTGCAACATACCTGCGTGATAGATCATGAAGGTCATGCAATTTCGGCTGGGAGGTCAAGAGACTAAGTGCCAAAACTACACAAGGCACAGTCTGGGCTATTGGGAGGTTGACTGACTGCAGGGAGGCTGACTGACTTCTGGAACTGCACAATGTACAGTCCAATCTGGCTGCTGACTGCTCTAATTCGCAATTCCATCTGGGAGTGAGTGCAAGCTCAGGGACTGCATTGTATAATTTTCTAGGCCAACAGTCACACTCCCTCAGAAATGTGAAAAACAGTCCTAGAGGATAGTGCCTGGGAAGAAATGTGCATTTCTTGAGAGGAAGAGAGAGCCTTCCTTCCCCTAATTGTGCAATGTTGTCTTAGTGAAGGTAGAGTCTAGGCCAAGGTTGGCTAGACTCGCCAATGGGCAACTGAAAGTGAATGTGAATGTGAATTCATGGTGATATTGAGTGTAAGAATAAGTGAATGATCGTGCATGCAAATGGTGAATGAAAAATTACGAAAATAGAACAACATGCATGTGGGTGAGGTGACTCTCCAAATCGACGATCATTCGTGAAAAATAGTTTCATGCATGTGACAATAGTGAGAAGTTAATGAAAACTAAAATGGTGCTAGTATAAGCTAGTATGTATCAAAAAGACAGCAAGCGCTCACTGAAATCAAGCGGACAACATCCATACAAAGCCAAACATAAAAGGTGCCAGAAATGTGACACAAGATATGGAAAGTGGGCTTAGCCCAAAATTTCTAAGATGAATGTGCTGATAGCTCCTAGATGTGATATGAGATGTCAGAGATGCAAGGTTGATGTGAGGAATGAGATCTACAGCATCTGGTTGATTAGTTTTGATAATATCGAGGTTGGTATGTGCATGCCACAAATATAGGGAAAGCGATAATGGGTGGGAGGTTTCTGAAATGATCCTTGCATGTAACCTCCAAATGCCAAAAATAAATCCTTAAAATAAGGAATTCCTTTGCATACTGCCTTGGGAGAAGTAGCCCAGGAATGAAAGTTTATTTTGCTTAGTCTCAAAGGGAATTGATCAACTCAATTGCACATGCAATAAACTGCTCAACTTCTGGGATAAAATGTGCATTTCTAGCTGGGAGCTGGGATGGCTGCTCAGAATATTTGTGCAATTTCTGGGAAGAGAAGATGACTGCTGCCTAGACTTGTGCAAATTATGGGCTAAGCAGCCCAGCTAGGAAGGATTGTGCAGTTTTCTAGGTGAAGCTTGCTCAGCAAAATTGCGCAATTCTGGGACCTAGCAGGCTTCCAGTGAGGATTGCACAATTTCTGGAGGGAAGGTTGGTTGCCCTCTATATTTGCACAAATTCTTGAAGGAGCTGCTCAGCCTACAGCTGGACCAAGTCTGGAGGAACAACCTGTGAGGGTAGAGCATCAAGGTTTGATCGAAAAGCTTTCTTTTTGCAAGAAAATCATTCGAGCTTGTGTACTTGATGAAGCAAGACATGTTTTTGTGAAGGCTGGTAGGGAGGCTCCAAAATGAAGCTAAGGGAAAATTTTGGAGGGTGGTTGTAGCCGCTACAACACTTGGTGACACACTGGTAGAACTCTAGCTCTCTGAATGGACCTTGTTCGTGAAAACCAAGTCTAACACCTCTGGAAGTATTGTTCAGTTCTCAGCTTCTCTTGGTTTCCACACTACATTGATTGTATGATGTGGCATCTGCCAAGCTCTTGGTCAATTGAAACACATTCCAAGCCAAGTCAACGCAATTGTTTCGATTGGGGTTGAGGGGTATATTGGTTCATAAGTAGTATAGTCGTCAGAGTCTTAGTTTTATCTCTTATGTTTCTTTGTTTCCATCAGGCCTGGATAGCGTTATGCTCTTAACCTGTAAAATGATACCCAAATACAGAATATGCGAAGAAAAGTTACCCAGAACACATAATAGCAATGATTTTATTATTCAGAGAGTAATGTTCACTTGCCTCTTCGAGGGGGAAACCTCCAATAGAGCAGAGCTCGACTACAAAACAAGACATCATGCTCCTCGCAGGGAGTCTCTATCCTTTACATATGACTCATACATGCAATACCACGGGCCAATATCGTGGGTTTTATTAATACCATCTATCTAATACTACGGCCCATTTGCAACTATCTGTGGTTCCGTCATTGATTGTGGATTAACCACTTACAATTATTAATATGGGCTTTATTGCCTCTTGACTATGACATGATCCCATTACATAAATAAGGGGGTTAGGGTGGGACCCTAACATGCCCTCCCCCTTAAGACTAGCCTTGTCCTCAAGGCTGAAGCTGCGGAAACTGTTGAAGAATAGTGGCTGGTTCCCAAGTTGCATCTTCCTGAGAGGTGTCTTTCCATTTGATGAGGACTTCCTTAATCATGCGGCCGTGCAGTTGCTTGTCTCGTGTGTCTAGGACCTGTTCAGGTTGAAGCCAGATGGACCCTTCTTCGTCTAATTTAGGTAGATTGGTCTAAATTCTGCAATTTTTCCCAATCATTTTCTTGAGGCATGAGACAAGGAAAACTGGATGGATTTTTGCAGTAGGTGGCAAGGCCAGCTTGTAGGCCACTTCTCCAATGCGCTGAAGTAATTGATATGGTCCGTAGAATTTGGGAGAGAGTTTCTGACACCCCTTGTCTTTGAGTGATGTTTGCTTATATGGTTGTAGCCATGAAAAGACCTGATCCCCTTCTTGAAATTGGCACTTTGAGCGATGCTAGTCTACCTGTTGCTTCATGCGGTTCTGAGCTTGATGAAGATTCTCGCGAAGATGGGCGAGCATGGTTGCGCGATGTTGTAGGAGTTGATCCACTGCTTGTACTTTTGAGCATCCCTTGAGATACGAAGTAGGTGAAGGCGAGAGTTGACCATATACTGCTTCATAGGGAGTCATTTTGGTGGTGCATGATAGTTGGTGTTATACCACCATTCAACCAGAGGTAACCACTGTACCCAAAGGTGTTGCTTTTCTGAGGTGAAACACCTAAGGTAGGTTTCTAGACATTTGTTGACAGCTTCGGTTTGACCATCTGTTTGCGGATGATAGGAAGTACTGAGTTTTATTTGAGTGCTTTGTATTCTGAAGAGTTCCTGCCAAAAATTACTGGTGAAGATCGAGTCACGGTCAGACACAATAGAAGTGGGCATGCCATGCAATTTGAAGATCTGATCCATGAAATATTGAGCAACCAAAGTTGGTGTAAAGGAGTGGGGTAGGGCGCAGAAATGAGCATACTTCGACAGCCTGTCCACAACCACCATGATGACTAACTTGTTCCCTGACTTTGGAAGACCTGTAATGAAATCCATAGAAACCTCCGTCCAAATTGATGCTGGAATGGGTAATGGTTGTAATGTTCCTGGTGTGTTGACGGTTTCCCCTTTGTGGCATTGACAAACATCGCATTCTGCTACGAAAGTAAGGATGTCCTTTTTCATGCCTGTCCAAAAAAATGATCTTCTGGTGCGAGCATACGTCTTCTGAAAGCCTGAATGTCCTGCAATGGGAGATGAGTGCAATTCTACCAAAATGCAACTTTTGAGGGTGGATGTTGGTGATATTACGACTCTGTCCTTGTAGCGAAGAATATCATCCTGCCACGAGTAGCCCTTGGTGGAATTTGGATCTACCTGCAATTGAGAAATGAGTTGGGAGAGCCCAGGGTGTGAAAACCATTCCCTACGAGCCTCTTCAATCCATTCTGGAATGGGGAGGGAAATTGCTAGCAGAGTACTTTCCTCCTCAAATTGGCGAGATAATGCATCTGCTACACTATTGTCTTTCCCTTTCTTGTAAATGATCTCATAATCATATCCCGGCATTTTGGCTAGCCATTTATTTTGTTGTGGGGAGGATAGGCATTGCTCCAAAAAACATTTAAGAATGTGATGATCTATGACGTTGCCCCAATAAGTAAGGTCGCCAGGTCTCGACTGCATGTAAGATGGCCATCATTTCCTTCTCGTAGGTAGATTGGCCCAGATTCCTCCCATTGAGTTGTTGGCTTGTGAAGGCCAACGGTCGCCCTTCCTGCATTAAGACCGCCCCAATACCTGTACCTGAAGCATCACATTCAATGACAAGAGATTTGGTGAAGTCAGGTAGTGCTAAGACTGGAGTGGAACACATGGCATTTTTTAGTGCTGTAAAGGCCTGTTGTGCTTCCTCATTCTAGAAGAATGAATTTTTCTTTAGGAGTTGGGCGAGGGGCTTCGCTATGCGACCATAGTTGCAGACAAATTTACGATAATAGCCCGTGAGACCCAAAAATCCTCTCAAGCTCCTCAAGGTCTTAGGTTGAGACCGTTCCTACATTGCCTGGATCTTTTTGGGGTCCACCTTGACACCTTCACGCCCCACAATGTGGCCAAATACTCTACTTCTGCCATGCCAAACGAACACTTCGACATCTTGACAAATAATTTATGCTTGTGGAGCAGTTGCAAGAGTAGATCTACATGCTGAAGATGTGTGGCCCAAGTGCAACTATAGATGAGGATGTCATCGAAGAATACAAGGACAAATTTCCTGAGATATGGTTTGAGAATGTGGTTCATAAGGCTCTGAAAAGTATAGGGGGCATTACAAAGACCAAATGGCATGACCAGGAATTCATAATGCCCTTCATGAGTTCTGAAAGCAGTCTTGGGGATGTCAACTTCCTTCATGCGAATTTGGTGGTAGCCTGAGCGAAGATCTAGCTTAGTGAAGAATTGAGCCCCATTGAGTTCATCCAGCAAATCATCAACCACCGGGATGGGAAATTTATCTTTGACTATCAACTTATTGAGGGTCCTGAAGTCGGGACACATCTGCCACTCCCCATCTTTCTTGAGCACCATGACCACTGGGATGAATAAGTACTAATGCTGGGACGAATGACACCTGCTTCCAAAAGTTCCTTGATGATTTTTTCTATTTCATTCTTTTGGGTGAACGAATATTTGTATGGGCGCACATCTGGGGGTTGGGCCCCTGGAACCAACGTGATGCTATGATCATGTTCCCCTCGTGAGGTGGAAGCTCATGAGGCTTGTCAAAGACCAGCAGATGGTTATTTAAAATCTGTTGCATCTCAGGATGAATTGGCAGAGGCTTGGTTTCGACTGCCTGGATGGCATTAAATTGAGCTACAACTCCATGATTGCCCTTTTTTAATAATTTTTCCATCCTATGTGAGCTGATGATAGAGGGGGCTCCCGCCTGGAGTCCACGGAGGGTATGTGTGTAGTTGTTCTGCTTAAAACTCATATATAACTCCTGGAAATACATTGTGATTGGCCCAAGAGTGCGGAGCCATTCAGCACCGAGGACAATGTCACAACCCCCCATGTGTATGGAAAACATGTGGGTTTTCAACTGATAATGCCCCATTTGAAGTTTGACATTTTCACAGCGGCCTTCACATTTCATTGTGCTTCCATCTGCAATTTGAACTTGGAAGTTAGAAACAGCTCGTACAAAACAATGCACTCCTTCTGTGACTTTTTGATGGATGAAATTATGTGTACTTCCACTATCAATCAAGACTACTACTGGGCGATGTTTAATAAAACCTCTGATTTTGAGAGTTTGAGGGGAAGAAATTCCTGCCAAAGCATGCAACGAAATAATTGGTTTGTCAGAGACATTGTCCTTTTGGTTGTCTTCTTCTAGCGGCTCATGTTCCTCCAGTGGTGGATCTTCCTTTGTTGAGCTGTAGTTAGTGGCATCAATTTGAAAAAATTTGGGCTCCTTGCATTTGTGACCTGGGGAGTATTTTTCATCACAGTAGTAACATAGGCCTTGCTTTCTTCTTTCGGCCATTTCTAGAGGTGACACCTTTTGGACCTTAAGTGTTTGAGTCGTGTTGTGAGCCTATGGGGGGCGACCTTTAGTGGAGAAATTTGGGTGACTGTATTGGGCTGCTAATGTACGTTCCACGTTACGGGCTACCTTGCAAGTCTCCGTCCATGTGGGAGGGTGGTGTAATAGGAGTTGGCTTTGATAGCTTCTTTAAGACTGCTGATAAAACATTCCGTGTAGAACACATCTGAGAGACCCCAAGTGCGGAAGGCTAAGGCTTCAAAAGCTGTAATATATTCATCCACTGTACCAGTCTGTCGGAGCTTAGTAAGATGACCCAAAAAATATGATTCCTGGTCAAAGCGGTCATGAAGAGCTTTGGGGAATTTGGTCCAAGTCCTAAAAGGTCCAGTGCAACGTTGATGCCATTCCCACCATTGCCACCTTTCATTGTCCAAGTACATGCTCCCCAACATAAGCTGAGTCGCATCATCGAAGATGTGATTAAGTTTGAAATACTACTCCATTTGTGCTATCCATGCCGACGGGTGAGAACCGTAAAATTTATGCATATCCAACTTGGGAGGTCACTGACTGGGTTGTTGGTGGGTGTGCCAAACGCGAGGAGAGTGGCTAGACTTACCCTCATTGTGTTCATTGCCATTATACGCCTCCTCGTGGGCTTGCTCCTTGCCCTTCGGGACTATTTTCTCATGTTAAAATTGGCAATGAGGGCAAAACTTCATGTGGGTCATCTTATTCATGGCTAATAATATTTTTATTAGATTCCTCTCGTCAAGAGGTGTAGGATTGATATAAAAATCATCCAATTCCAATAAGTATTCATGGAGATATGAATTTATTTTGATTATGGAATTATTATCAAGCCGACCTACAACTCATGTAGGCTCAGAAGCCCAACAGTCGCATCTATTCACCCACCAACATTGTGTATAAATATAAGAGGAATTTTTCTCATTTAGACTCACTCATCTCATCACATCTCTCTCTCTCTACTGCGCATATATGAGTCTCTTCTCTACTGCGCTGAAATGGGTCGCTCTCTCTCACACATGTGAAGATGGAAGCTATTGAATTTGAAGCTGCAACTGCAGAAGTAAAGATTGACTTGCGTGGCTTAGAAGATCTCTTCTTTGGAACTGTGCTATAGTTTCATCTGAATCTCCTTTGAAAGCTGCAACTTTTGGTGGTGGAATGAAGTCAATCCGATGAATGGTTTGCAAGATATCGATTGCCCTAGTTTGAAGCCGGAAACTGCTGAAATTGAAGCTGCAACTGCAGAAGTAAAGATTGACTTGAGTGGCCTAGAAGATCTCCTCATCTGAACTATGTTGTAGGTTCATCTGCACCTCCTCTGGAAGCGGAAACTTTTGGTGGTGGAATGAAGTCAATCCGACTGTCGGTTTGTGAGATATGGTCTGCCCTAGTTTGATAATGAAGCCGCTAATGTTGATGCTACTGATCTAGGGTTTGCTACTGTTGATATGAATCAGATTTATTGTACTATTTCTCTCTGCTGAATTATTGAAGATAAAAGAAGATTTGATCAAAGGGTTTCCCCACACATTGTGGGGTTTGTCCCTAGCTAGCCGCCACATCTTGTGTCTCTTGTCTTTGCTTGTTTTTTGTCGATCGTTTAATGTTCTATCTGCACTTTACTTTATGTACATGTGATTGCTAATCGGTGGAATATAATAAGAAAAAGAAGTAAATTGTTATAAGCATAGAACATGCAATAACTTAACATGTTATCAGAGCTGAGGTGAAGACAAAGCCTGAGTAAGAGCAAGAGCAATCATTGAAGAGAAGATTGGCAAGGCTATCCTAAAAGAACTATGGGGTCCTCAACACTCTTTCCTGCCGAAGACAAGCTCCGTGAGAAAGCTGACTATCACGGATGGAAGATGTTTGTCGATCTAACCCTTGAAGATCAAGGAGTGCTAGACCATGTAAGAGGTAATATTGTTGAGCCTTCATCAAATGCATCTGCTGCTGCCTGGAACAAATGGAAAAATGGAGAAGTAAAAACAAGGAATATCATCCGGGACTCTATCGACAAGCGCTTGGTGGCCTACATCTCTGATCTAGACACCTCCAAGGAAATCTACGACAGACTGGTGAGTTTACTTAAAGTTAATGATGCAAATCAAGTTTTGTTTCTTAGAAATAAGTTGAGGGAAATCAAGAAGGGTAAAGATGAAAGTATGCAAGCATACTTCTTAAGAATCGCCGAGATCAATAACGATCTCCTATCTATTAGGGAAATCATTACTAACAGAGAAATGGCACTCACAACTCTTGGAGGATTACCATCTGAATGGTATGCGTTCAGGACTACTCTTCTGAACAATAATGTAATTCCTAGTTTCGAGGAATTAATGGCTAGATGCATTCAAGAACAAACAAGGGTAGGAGAGCAGGAAATGCCCTTACCTAAAGGTCCTCCTGCTACTTTTTCTTCTCATGCTAAGAAAAGAAATAATTCTGGGTCTAAATCGAAACAAAAGGCTGGATTTAAGGGTGGAAGAAAAGGATGATGTTTCATTTGCAATAAAGCAGGTCACTATGCAAGGGAATGCCCTGATAGAAAGGACTCTCACCGTGGCGATGATCAAAATCCCTCTCATGGTAATCGAAGGAATGGAAAATTCAACAACAAAGGAAAAAGGAATGTCGGAAATCAAGGAAGAGGGCAACCATTCAAGAAGGCTAGAAATTCGAGGTATGAATCTAACACTGTTGACAATAATCAGGCTGAATATTATCTACCATCTGCTGTATCTACCTCCGCTCCTTCGGACTTAATGGGAATTTGGCTCATTGATAGTGGTGCCTCAAGACACTTCACTGGTTACAAAGAAGTACTCTATAATCTGGTATAGAAAGAAATTACCTGGAAATTGTCCTTGGAGATGACATGAAATACCCAGTGAAAGGTGTAGGAAATGTTTCTCTTAAACCGAATCAAGGTAATACGATTCACTTACAAGATGTATTATATGTACCTGATCTCAAAAAGAACTTGGTATCCATCTCGTCAATGGAAGACAAAGGCTATAAGGTAACCTTCAGCGATGGTAAGGTATGCATATGGAAAAATAATGTTAAAGATGCTTTCACACTTGGGTTTCGAGTTGATTCTTTATATCAAGTCGGTGGAAGTCCGCTAGGTGTCATGTCTTGTGACACAACTCTTTAGTCCAAACTTTGGCATCGGAGGTTTGCCCACCTTCATTACAAAGCTATACTTGATGTAAGACAGATGGTAACAGGGATGCCTGAATTCCAAGTAGAGAAAGAAGGTGTATGTCCGGGATGTGCCGAAGGAAAGCTCAAAAGGGGACCATTCCCTTCAAGTCAGAGCAAGACCTCCGATATATTACAACTAGTTCACTCAGACGTATCAGGTATGATGACTGTCAACTATTGGGAGGATACTCATATTATCTCACTTTTACAGATGACCATTCTCGAAAGACCTGGATATACTTCTTGAAAAAGAAGGATGAAGTGTTCCCTTGGTTCCGACACTTCAAATCCCTAATCGATAATCAAACCAAAAAGAAGATCAAGATCTTAAGAACTGAGAATGGGACTGAATATGAATCTAATGAGTTCCATGATTTTTGTAAAGAGGCTGGCATCAAGAGGGAGACTACTACACCATATACTCCTGAACAAAATGGTGTGGCAGAAAGGAAGAACCGCACAATTATTGAAGATGTCTAGGCCATGCTACATGATCAAAGTCTTCATAAGTTTCTATGGGATGAAGCTGCAAACACTGTCGTATATGTACAAAATCGATGCCCTCATCAAGCATTGGGTTCCAAGACTCCTAAAGAAAAATTCACTGGTAAGAAACCTGATGTTTCTCATTTTAAAATTTTTGGAAGCCCTGTATACTTTCATGTGCCGAAAGAGAAAAGAAATAAATTGGGAGCATCTGGAAAGAAGGGTATTTTCGTGGGCTATGGTGAAAATACTAAAGGCTATAGAATCTATGTAGCCGATCAAAGGGAAGTCATAATTAGTCATGATGTCACCTTTGACGAAGATATGGCTCTCAGCAAGGTGATCAATCTTCCGACTTTGAGGAGCTCTCAAGAAGCCGACACCAGGCAACCGAAAGAAAAGGATGATGAATCAATGCCTGATGTAGAAGAACCCATGGATCTGATTGATCCTCATTCACATGAGCCTTCCTCTTCTAGGAAGAGGCCTTCATGGCTTAGGGGGATACTTGATGATGTTGAAGGACATGTTGCACCCTGAGGAACCTTCCATCAAAGTAAGAAACTTAACAGGTATCAGGGATACCTAACCATCATGAGCACGATCATACAAAATGAGCCTTCGTCATTCTCAGATGCCGTCAAGCATCAAGTATGGAAGGATGCTATGACCAAAGAATATGAGTCTAACATAAAGAATGATGTTTGGGAAGTAGTTCCAAGACCCCAGAACAAGACTGTTGTTCTTCCAAATGGCTTTACAAGATAAAGCATGCAGCAGATGGAAGCACGGAAAAGTATAAGGCTCGTTTTGTTGCTCGAGGTTTCTCCCAAAAGGAAGGTATAGACTATGATGAGATATTTGCACCTGTTGCCAGATATACGACCATCCGCTCGATCATAGCCCTTGCCGCTTCACAAGAATGGAACCTACATTAGATGGATGTCAAGACTGCATTCTTGCATGGCTCGATCAAAGAAGAGGTCTACGTGGAGCAACCCGAAGGATTTGAGATTTATGATCGAAAATATCATGTATGCAGGTTGAAAAAAGCTCTCTATGGGCTGAAGCAAGCTCCCCGAACATGGTATGAGAGGATCGATAGCTACTTGATGAAGCTGGGATTCACTAGGAGTGAAGTTGATCCTAACCTTTACTTTAATGTTGAAGATGACAAGCCTCTCATACTGGTGTTGTATGTGTATGACCTCTTTCTAACAGGTGCAAACCCTCTCATTCACAAATGTTAGAGGGAGATGGCTTTTGAATTTGAAATGAAGGACCAAGGACTTGAAGTGTGGCAGAAGCCAACGGAAATTTTCCTATCTCAAGGAAAATATGTGGTAAATATATTGGAAAGATTCGGTATGATGGACTGCAAGCCTGTGACTACCTCGAGGATCTTAACTTTTAGAAGTTATATGGTAGTGATGTCGAACTAGACTTGGGAAATGCCTCTGAGTTTCAAAAACTCATTCACATTGATGTTCTTGATGAACCTCTGTCCGAACATATGTTTTGCAGTTAGCATTGTGAGCTCATATTTGGTTGAGTCTCATTGGATTGATGCCAAGAATCTTCTGATATGTCTTCAGGACACAATCTCTCATGGATTAAGATACACTACCGGAGATGTGAGACTACTTGGATATACTGATGTTGATTGGGCAGGCAGTGTGGTGGACCGTAAGAGCACTTCTGGGTACTATTTCACCTTGGGATCTTCTTCGATATCCTGGATGAGCAGGAAGCAGAAGTCGGTAGCTTTGAGCACCGTCGAAGCAGGATATATTGTTGCTAGCATAACCTTGTGTGAGGTAGTCTGGTTGCGAAAGCTCTTCAGTGAGTTGTTTGGATTTACATTGGATACCACTGTGATTCTCTGTAACAACCAGAGGTGGGATTTGATTATTGAGGAATCCCATATTCGTCAATTGCTCTAGTAGATAGACATCATCTGGGATATGGTAAGTTGATGAGCAAGGAAGGTCCATCACATTAAGATGATGTACAGGTTGATACACCTTGTCAAAGCCCCGAGGAAAGATCTAATCTGTGATTTTCCAAAACGACTTGGAGTCGACAAGGAAACTTTGTACAATGGTCCTGCATGTTGCATATATTGGGCTCTGGGAGCTCTAAGGGATTGCGGTTCCTACTGGAGAAACATATGACCATAGGGTGACTCACCCTCCCCTAGTGGTGCACACTGGAACAAGATGATTCGCTCTCTTGTGGGACAAGATGATTCGCTCTCTTGTGGAACAGGATGATTCACTCTCCTGTGTAGCAGGACGATTAGTTCTCCTGTGAGGCCTGGATTGATGTGTTCTCCATGGCAGCCTGGATTGATGTGTTCTCCACGGTGATTGTAGCAGGATTGATGTGTTCTCCTATGAGGCCTGGATTGATGTGTTCTCCATGGCAATTGTAGCAGGATTGATGTGTTCTCCTGTGAGGCCTGGATTGATGTGTTCTCCATGGTAGTTGTAGCAGGATTGATGTGTTCACCTGTGAGGACAGGATTGATTAGTTCTCCTGTCGAGGCATCCTACCCATGTAGTATGGGACTCATGGGAGGTACCTCTCATCTGATCAATGAGCAGAGAAATGAATTTAGGGACCGTAGTAGTACCGATGGATGCATCGTTGTAACTACCGTGCTCCCTACGCTAGGATGACCTCCATTGATCTGGGATCAATGATACTGGTCTGGGACCAGTGGTAGGAGTTGTACCATACTATGACGCTGACTTCGGGTCGATTGAGACTGGTCTGGGATCAGTGGTACATACTCTGAGACTGATTTTGAGTCAGTGGAGGATGATATTGGTCTGGGACCATTGGAGTTGTACTCACTATGACGCTGACTTTGGGTTGGTTGAGACTGGTCTGGGACCAGTGGTACATACTCTGAGACTGACTTTGAGTCAGTATGATACATCCTCGATCATTTCTTCTTCTTCATAATTCAGACAAAAGCAGAGTAGAATAGAACAATGCAAGAGCAGAGCAGAACAGAACAAAACAATACAAATCAGTGTAGGGCAGAACAAGACAAAGAAGAACAGGAAAAATAGAGTAGAGCAGGGCAAGGGTTAGGCTGTACAAGGCAGTGCATTTGATGGATGAATAGTAACGACCGATAGACAGATTGCAGATGAAGTTCTCCATGGTTGAGAGGGAGTGTTAAACTTGGCATCCAGGGCAAAACTTCATGTGGGTCATCTTATTCATGGCTAATAATATTTTTATTAGATTCCTCTCATTAAGAGGTGTAGGATTGATATAAAGATCATCCAATTCCAATAAGTATTCATGGAGATATGAATTTATTTTGATTATGGAATTATTATCAAGCCGACCTACAACTCATGTAGGCTCAGAAGCCCAACAGTCGCATCTATTCACCCACCAACGTTGTGTATAAATATAAGAGGACTTTTCCTCATTTAGACTCACTCATCTCATCACATCTCTCTCTCTCTACTCCGCAGATATGAGTCTCTTCTCTACTGCGCTGAAATGGGTCGCTCTCTCTCTCACATGTGAAGATGGAAGCTATTGAATTTGAAGCTGCAACTGCAGAAGTAAAGATTGACTTGCGTGGCTTAGAAGATCTCTTCTTTGGAACTGTGCTATAGTTTCATCTGAATCTCCTTTGAAAGCCGCAACTTTTGGTGGTGGAATGAAGTCAATCCGACGAACGGTTTGCAAGATATCGACTGCCCTAGTGTGAAGCCGGAAACTGCTAAAACTGAAGCTGCAACTGCAGAAGTAAAGATTGACTTGCGTGGCCTAGAAGATCTCCTCATCTGAACTGCGCTGCAGGTTCATCTGAACCTCCTCTGGAAGCGAAAAATTTTGGTGGTGGAATGAAGTCAATCCGACTGTCGGTTTGTGAGATATGGTCTGCCCTAGTTTGATAATGAAGCCGCTAATGCTGATGCTACTGATCTAGGGTTTGCTACTGCTGATATGAATCAGATTTATTGTACTATTTCTCTCTACTGAATTATTGAAGACAAAAGAAGATTTGATCAAAGGGTTTCCCCACACATTGTGGGGTTTGTCCCTGGCTAGCCGCCACATCTTGTGTCTCTTGTCTTGGCTTGTTTTCTGTCGATCGTTTAATGTTCTATCTGCACTTTACTTTATGTACATGTGATTTCTAATCGGTGGAATATAATATGAAAAATAAGTAAATTGTTATAAGCATAGAACATACCATAACTTAACATCTCGACCATGCTACATAGTTTGCTAAGCTGAATGTGGAGGGATTGCACTGATTCTTCAAGTTTGTCCATCCTTTCATTGGCCATCGCTTGAGCTCTAGTTTCTACCATAAACCAACCTGATTTTTTTTAAAATTGGGACCGCCTAAAATTTTTTTCACTAAGAAGTGAATGGTACCACCATGCTCAGCTCGTCGTCCTGATTCTGATGGGCTAGATCACCAATAAGCACCCTGAAAGATCTCAGACTCTTTTTTTTTAAAACTCATAACGGATTTTTACTCCTTCCTTACTCATAAATTTCATGTGGCCAAAAGTCCTGCGAAAATTATACCCCAGTATAGGAACCCTTCACAACGACTCCAATCTGGTGGATCTGAGAGATCTGAATGGCGGATCTGATAGTTCTGGGCGGCAGAACAGACTACTTCTGTGGATCTGATGGATCTAATAGATCGGAATGGCTGATCTCCGAACTCGAGACTTCGGGACTGATGTCTGTTGCTGCTGCACTCCTTTGCACAAGCGGATCTAGAAGAGATGATGTGTGATCCCCCGATAAAAAAGGGAACTATGGTCTTGAGGAGTGTCAGGTGCTACAGATCGCAATATACATAAGGGTCTGGCAGTAGTACTCAGCCTGATGTTTCAGGGCTCTAACTAAGGAGGATCGACCATACCCTTAGCCGTACAACCCGACTACCCTATCATACGGGCGAGTAATCTCTCCGAGTGCTGTTCTTGGTGTACTGTAGCCGCAAGACGGCCGACGGTTTATCTATGGCGAGGTTTCAAATGAGCCTAGGGGGATTCCGATATACCCAGAGGGTACGTGGAAGACAGTCCATGCGCGGTTCTATCTAATGCGCTACTACTCGAAGGGGTACCCACGGGGGTTACAAGGGAGTCAAACAGACGTGACCACCTCTTGTATTTCCTGTGTGCATGCCTCCCCAAATCCGCAGGTTTATGCGCTCAATGACAGATCCCATGGTTTAAAGACGCTGGAACACGTCTCTAGCCAAAAAAAAAAATGCTAAGAAGTGGAGATCCCACCGGCCCTGGAAAGTGCTCTAATACCACTTGTTATGCTCTTAACCTACAAAATGATACCCAAATACAGAATATGCAAAGAAAAGATACCTAGAACACAGAATAGCAATGATTTTATTATTCAAAGAGTAATGTTCACTTGCCTCTTCGAGGGGGAAACCTCCAATAGAGCAGAGCTCGACTACAAAATAAGACACGATGCTCCTCGCAGGGAGTCTCTATCCTACATACATGTAATACCACGGGCCAATATTGTGGGTTTTATTAATACCATCTATCTGATACTACGACCCATTTGCAACTAACTGTGGTTCTGTCATTAATTGCGGATTAACCACTTACAATTATTAATATGGACTTTATTGACTCTTGACTATGACGTGATCCCATTACATAAAGAAGGGGGTTAGGGTGGGACCCTAACAAATAGTACCCCGACAGAATCACATAGGAACACAAGCATGGCTCCGCTGCCAGTGATCTTGGTCAGTACCCTGGAAGAGTTACTTGCATCACCTATCTGTGTAGGAATCCTTTATCTTTTTTCTCCTTATTCATTATTCATTTTTTCAAACTTTTTCCACTTTTTATTTTTTTCATTATTCATCTTCATAATTGTGCATATCACTTATTCCTTTCAGAGGCAGGAGAGGTTGTTCTTGCAGAGAAGTAGTTTATTATACCTGTGATGTTCTTGTTAAGGTTTCCCCCCTCACCTTAGTCTACTTGACTGAGTTGACAAGGATTAACCCAAAAACAACTGACTAGAGTAAGTGATACTAGTGAGCACACAATCATTGTGTTTTCACCAAGGTCCAATTCGAACAGTACATATTTTCCATTGATGTATCATGGACTGTGTTAACACCCAGGTTGTTCCCTATGACTCCCAAGGGAATACGGCCGGGGTAACCACTAACCAATCTTTGGGTTACAGTTCCTAGCCCAACTGCAACCAGAGAGGGCTCTCTCTTTATGATTTATCTTTATTATAATTGTGTTTTAGGCTAGCTATGATGCTCAGGTTTTGTTTATGTTTTGGTTGAGGGATCTCTTTCAGGTCTTATGATGTAATACTTTGATGGTGAGTTTCCATTGGGCAATGGAGTCTAGTTGCTGTGAGATGATCTTAAATGTTGAGTACTATTCTAACTGCAAGGCCTATTGTGTATTTAACAGACAAATTTAAACTTGAGTGATGATATGTGTCAACCAGTGAAAATCTGTTAAGAATTTTCTGTTATGTTGGTGAAATGAAAATGAACGCAGAGCACAGGAGCAAAGTATGAATTCCTGTGTCAGTGGCCAATATGAAAGATGTATTCTGAAAGTGCAGCAGCTTAAGAATCACACTTTATATAGATTACACCTGAAGAAAACATTTATAAACAACACAGACTGAACTCAGGGTGCTCAGTGAGCAAATCCTGGGAGTTATTCTTTTTCTCTGTTGCTTAATATCGGAAATCAGATAGCGTATATGGATTTATAACAAAACAAACTAAACATGGAGAAGGTTACAGAGACTTATTGCATGGTAAGATACGCAGGGATCCAGCAGTCATGAACAGGAATAGAACATCTTCAACACATCAAGCATCCATGAAATTCCATTGCTTTCCTTTATTGACTTTCAGAAAACAATTACAGCATAAGAGACTCTTCAGGAGAAATTCACAACAACCCTTGCTATCTCATGCGAAGGGGATTTTATAGAAAGGTGTATACAAAATATCTCAGGCATTGAGTCATCTGAGAGAGAGAAAATATCTTCAGTAGTGTTCAGAAAGTAGGCAAGAAGTTATTACAATGTTAAATGCAGCGTAAATGCCCTTTATGTCTGTCAGAGGATTGTCTTGACTTTTAAGAGTCACTGAGTTGGTTGCATTACTCTGTATTAATTCTGGAGGTACGCATTTACTTTTGGCTGCGCAGTGCATTCTCGGGTTTGCCAGCTGTGGTTCTCTTTTTCTGCTTTGTTGGCCGCTACATCCGTTGAGTTGGCTCAGCTTTGATTTTATGATGCCTGCTGACTTTGTTGACTGTTCTTTTCATCAAAATTTGTAGAAAAAACAGAAGTTGGTGCATGAGTTACTATTTACAATATTCTCTGGATTGCATCTGTCCACCATTCCTGTGTAGGGAGCTGATGCTTGAGGATGGCCTCCATTGTCTCTTCAGCTTCTGTGTATTTGAAAAAAGTTGGGGCTACATCAAACAAGTGATTAATTTCATTCATTATAAAAAGTAGATTTTCTATCTTACTATAGAAAATCTGTCCTGTAATAGGCCCTGTGTCTTCTGAAGTGCTGGCCTTCTCATTGACCTGTGCTGAGGCAAAAACATTTACTCTTTTAGCATACTGTTCATGGGTGAATAATTTCCCTCCGCTGTTCAGTAAGCTAGGGAGTCCTCTACTCTACAACACTTGAAACTTCTCCATGAACTTATTTACCTCTGTCTGCATATCCTGGGTTCTCCTGTCCAATGTCTGCACTAGACTTCTGAGAGTAAGAACCCTCTTGCTCATTTGAATAGTCTCAGTTCTATTTGCAATTCCCATGGTGGCCAACTGAGAGCTTTTTTTGTGATTGAGCACATTGATCATTCTTGTAGCAACTTCAGGCATATTTCCCAATAAGGCCCTTGATGTTCGGATTTCCCTCTGTGCCTTGGGGATGAGCTCTAGTTGCTCATGGATTGTCTCAATATATGGCCATTGGTTGTTGATGGATTTACCAATATTGGACCATATCATTGCTCTGATCTCAGATATGATTTTATCTAGCTTGAGCTCATTCTCAAGCTCCTTGATCCTGTCTTTAAGAGCTTTGATTTCCTTGGCCTTTTCTCCCACCTCTCTCTTTGTCTTATCATGCCTTTCATTTACCTTGGCCAGCTTTTCCTTAGTTTCATTCAGCTCTGTCATCTGGGCTTCCAAAATTTGTATTTCATTCTTTAGCTTCTGCATATCTAGGCTCTGATCTGTGCTGATGGGTGCTACTGAAGTAGATGTGGCTGTTTGTTCAGCTTGCTGAGGTGGAGGCACAGTAGTAGGAACAGTCTCCTCAAGATTGATGACTTGAGGAGGGGGCTGAGATGTCTGCCCTTCTTGTGCTTGTTTTGATGATGCTTGTAGAGGTGCTTGTGTAGCTTCATATTGCCCCAATTTTTCTTGTGCCTTCACAAGCTCTTTGTAAATGGAAATTAGCAGGTCAGTAGAATCCTGCTCATACCTTTGCTTAGCTACCTCATCAGTCTGTGGATGGATAGTGGCTGGAATTTTGATCTTCTTTCTCAGTGCAGCCATGTCAGCATCTCTAAGTTTCAGGATCTCTTGTATCCCTTTGATGTCATTAGGATTGTGCCCAATTTCTACAATGATTTCCTCCAGGGCTCTTATCCTGTTGTCTTTGGCCTGAGAAGAGGCCCTCTCCAGTTCTAGCTGGGAAGCTGTGGCATTCAGACTGCTGGTTAGTTTGTAATTATCCAAAGTCTTGTCGGCCAATGAAGCATACACCATTTCTCCAGTTTGCTTATGCAGCTCAATTTTGTCCATAGGGTGTATGTCTTTGGCAAGTACCTCTAGGTTGGTCCTAAGGTAGTCAGCAGTGGATTGTGGCCGGAGTGCTGTAGGCATAAAGTGACTCATTGTCAATTTGCCTTCACTTACATCAAAAGCAGACATAAGTCTCTGCTGATTGGAAGGAGCCATGTTTAGCAGGTGATTGTACAGTTGTACTTTGATAGGATCACTCCTCCTTTTGATGTCTATAAACTGCTGCTTGATGCTTACGTGTCCTTCTTTCTGCTGGCTGGAGGAGCTGACCTCCCCTCCCATGGTCCTGTCTTGTTCCTGCTGGAAGGAACTTGCTGAAGTTTCTCTGCTGGGTGGGCCCATGCCCAATGCTTCTCTTATTGCTATATCCTCCTCTGGAAAATCATTGAGTCTCTGTCTTTTCTCTCCCTGGTCTATAGAGGATGTCAGGGGAGTCTCTCTGTCTCTTTTTCTAAAGACAAATGTATCCTCCTTTTGAGGGGTTTGGAGGACCGAGGCATCAAAGGTAGTGTCTTGTCTTGTAGGCCCCGTTTTTTCAGTGGTCTGAGGAGTCTCCACTGTTATCTTTTGCTGGGCAGACTGCTCCTGCCTTTGTTCTTCTTGATGTTGTTGCTCTTGCTGTTCTGGTTCTTCTTGCTGCCCTTGCTGCAGCCCTTCTGATTGCTGCTGTTGTTTTTGTTGCTGTTCCTGCTCCATCTCTTTGCCTTTGCCCTTTTCTGAGATGTTTTCACCAGTTCTTGTAGCTTGATGTTGGGCAGTTGAAGAGGACGCTGCTGCTCCAATTTGTGTGCCTGGCAGTGAAGGGACCTGTGAATAAAACTCAAGGTCAGCCAACTTCTTAAGGTTTCTTAGAGCTCTTTGATTAAGCTCTTCTTGGGTCACATTTTCTTCTAAAGTTCCTCTCCTCCACTTGCTTTGGTTAGCATATTTTTCTAAGTGAGGAAGGCTATAATGACCATAGGCAGATAATTTGTATTTGAGCCTCCTCATTGTAATGAAGTTATTGGGGTCATAGGGTTTCCATACGAAGCTGTATTTGAGACCAAGGCACCCAAGTATTCTATCTGCCTCTTTCCACCCTTCATCCCTTTCATTGAGAAGTAAATGGCCAAGTTGATTTCTGATTTTTAACTGTGCCTTCTTACCTTTTCCTGAAAAGTGGAGCATATCCACATAACCAAACTGCCTGAAGTATTCCAAGGCAAGTAGCCTCATAGGCACAAATTTAGGTAGTTTAAATGGGGGCAACTCACACCCATATAGTCTGATAACGGTGTGGTGTTGGTAGAAATACCAATCCCCAATACTGTATGCTTTTGATAAATGCAGGAGTCTTTGCATTTCATCTGTCAATCTGGGAGGAGGTGACCCAAACAGTAGAGTCAAGGCTGGATGGATGAAAAGATCAATAAATTCGCAGTAGGTGTATGGAGAGCAACTTACTATGTGAAAAACGGATGTCCAATACACAACTGATCTCAGATTGCCCTGTGCATCTACTCTCTTCTTTGGGAAGGAGAACTTATCATGCTGGAAGTATAGGAGCAGATGATATAGGTATGAGGTGTATCTAAATACCCTTTCTCTTGATAAATTCATCAATTGATCATGCATCTTATCTGATATGTATGTGGCATAATCATAGTGGATTGGCTTCTTTCCTGGGGAAAACATAAGCATCATTTGTATAACTGTTTCATCCACATGTTCTATTGAATCATATCCCAGGATGGGACTGATCATGTCAACCAGGTCTAGGCCCAATTGGCTGAGGTAAACCCAGTTGATAGGAGGAATTTGTAGAGTGTCAGCCTTGATGAACAGCTGGTTGATCTTAGTAATTTGGGCCTCTGTGGTTCTGGCTCCCTGTACTATTAAATCAGCTAATGACAGAGGGACCAACTTTTGATCTGTCTGGAACTGTAACATCTCCCTGATGGCTTCAGGGGTAATGAGGAACAAAATTGAGCCTGAAGAGTCCAGCACTGCCCTCTGGGATGCATCATAGTGGTCAGCAACTAAGTGTACAAGCTCAGGGAATTGATTAACCTGAGGAAGCTTGAATATTGGGAGGAATGAATCCCAAATTCCCAGGATGTCTGTCCCCCTCTCATGTTTGATCTTTATTTCATTTAGGATTTGCAAATGGAACCTGCTTCTGCTCAACATCTCCTCTGATATCTTGTAGTCCAAGTCTGCTAATGCTCTGGTGTCCAATGTTCTATTAGGGACATTCAGGGGAGCCACATTGAGGGCTATAGGAGCTACAAGGGGGTCCATGGCTCTTCTTTAGGATTTCTGCTTGCTCAAGGACTGTGTTACTATGCAGAGTAACACCAACAAGGTTTCTTTGCAGAGAATGTTGGTTTTGTAAGTGAAAGGTGGAAGTAAGGCTGCAGCAGTTGAAATACTGCCTCTGTGTGATTAGGTGGGTGGCGGAAATGTTCAGAGGATACTCTTTTGCGGTGTATTTGTCTCCTGCAGGTGACGGGTTCACGATTGCGCGAACCAGTGACAGTTTTCTTTCGAATTGCCTACAATTGGCTTGACAGAAGCTTAGTGATGGCTCTGGTTCAGTTCAAATGTCAATTCAGTGGCATTTAACGGTGAATTTCGGCTCTTAAGGTCTGCTACTCATTGATATGCGAAATGCAGTGAAAATGGAGTTTCAGAGCTCGGATGAGGAATACCTGTAGATTTGGATCGGTCAGAGCTTGTTGGCGCTGAAGAAATTGACGTTCTGGTGGTCAGGAAACTCTTTTCCGCGGCTGGTGCAGGTTTAAACGTAGTTTTGCATGCAGAACACAACAACGACGAATGCACAAAAATGGTAAAAAACACGAATTTTTGGCTAAAATAGACCTTTTGGTGCTTTTGGCGCGAATCCGTGCTGACGTCAGCATGACGTCATTGGTGGGGTCAAGGTCGGATGACGTCATGCTGACGTCATCGGGTGACGTGGCGGGGTCTGGTTGGTCCACAGGGGCAGTGAGATGGCAGGACAGGTGGACCAATGGCAGGGCAAGAGACTGACGGGACAGCGTACCTGGGTGACGGAGCGATGACATGTTGATGACACGGCGATGACGTGAGCAGGCGGGATGGGGAACCCGGAAACCGGCAGTGGTTTCGTATCGCACCGCTTCCGGTACGGGGGCGGTATTTGCAGTTGTACCTCCGACGCATTGTGGTGAGGGCGCGTGGCAGCGGAGTGACGTACTCAAAATACGGACGTCGGGAGATAAGTTTCGGGCATCGGATGGGCTCCGACGTCATGGTGATCGTTAGATCTACGGAGGTTGATCGGACGGTGGTCGGATGGCTGATATGACAGGGGGATAGTACGCATAACTGTCGGACGTCGGAAGGACTCCGACGCGATCAGGGCCGTCGGATCTGGAGGGCCTGATCCAACGGTCATCGGGGAGGTGACATGGGCAGTGTATACGGAAGCGGGCGGAGGCAATAAAACATGTTTTGAACGGGTTTTCAATGTATTTCGAAAAAACAATTTGCATGCGCTAACCTTCGTTATATAGCTGAAAGTGGGTTTTTTCATGTTTTTTGCCCTTTGAAGCGGGTAAAGGTGGAATTTAAGCCCTTTAGGGGTTTTTATGTGCAAAAGGGGTAAAAATAGAGGAATCAGCTCATGAAGGGGAAGGGGTAGTTGGCATAGGTTCATCAACATGACCTGGTGTCATTTGATCCCTGACTCGAGACTTTATTGGCTATAATGCCAAGGGGGTGGGTATGTATAAGATTTTGGGGTTTATACACCTTGGTGTTAGTAATATTAGGGAAAAAGGTGATATAAGGGATTTATATAATAGGGTTAGTGTTAGCATGGAGTAGGGGGTAAGTGGAGGAGGAAACCATTAAGTTTATGTGAAACAAACTTGGTTTTAAGAGTAGATCAAAATGAAAAGATCTTTTAGACAAGAAATGTGGCTTCTTAAAGATTTAAGAACCACCATGAAACCTTAGTCTTTTCCATGAATCTAGGCTGATGGGGGAATGTTAGAAATGAAATTGGAGGGGAGTGAGGGAAGTTAGTCATGCTTCCTGCTGTAATCTTTTGCTTTGATGCCCACCATCACCGTTCTTGCAATGATGGGGATAACCTTTCTGCAACCCCAACTACCTACCCAGCTACTTACCTAGCATTTTTATTTCTTCTTGGAGGGTGCACTTGGACTTGCAGACCCTTACTTGCCTTTTCTTTTCTTTGGCTTTTTCTTTTGCTTTCTCTATCTACTTCTACCCTTATCTCTTCCAAGGTCCCAGATTAGGCTGTTGGGAGCCTTTTCTTCTCTACCTAAACTAGTTGTCTGCCAAGATTCAGCTGTTTGGACAGACTTCTTTCTCTATTCTATAACTCAAAATTGAAACATGGCATGATCCAGGTTAAACTGTTGGGTCATCCATCAAAATTGAAATAAGGTCATCAACATTTGAAACACTTTACACACCTCTTGTTCTCTAGGAAATATGGGATCTTTGTGAACTCAAAGCAGAGCATATTTGGACTTTCTCTTGCCAATCATGAAATATGAAACCTATTGGTATAGGTATCCAACAGTGGCTCCACATGGGGATGGTTTTTCTTTTGAAAGACCAAGAACAGCAGGTCAGATTGCCTTGCTCTTTAGCTGCCCATACCAATCTTTGAAATTTGCTGCATTAATGTGTCAAAATTGTGTGCTTCTTTCTTGGAAGACCTCTGATTCTATTTGCCTTATTGCTGGTTGGTGAATTACTTAGAAAACTGCATTTTACAATCTAAAACAGAAAACAATATGTACATCTGCATATATACAAGGAATCCTTAGATTCCACTCATGGGGAATAGTCAAAATAGTGCTTCAGCATCCTGCCATTGACAGGACCTTCATCCAAGTCAGTTTCAGTCAGACTTTCAAGGAAGTAAGTGTTGTTACCTTGTACTGCTTGGACAATAAATGGTCCTCTCCATAAAGAATCAAATTTTCCATGTTTTCCTTTTTCTTCTCTTCTTGCATCCCACTTTAAGACTTTGTCCCCCACATTGAAATCTTCTGCTTTGGTTCTTCTATCAAAGGCCTTTTTCAATTTTTCTTGTAATATCTGCACTCTGCTGAAAACAGATTATCTGATTGATCCTCCTTTGCATATCATTGGGCTCTGCTTGACTCTCTTGCAGAAGCTTCATAACCGGCACTCCTAGTGATGAAGGAAATTTGGCTTCTAATCCATAGACTAACTCATATGGGCTTGTCCCAATTGATCTTTTTGTTGTTAGTCTGTCTGCCCATAAAGCATTGACTAGTTTCTTATGCCAGTTCTTTTTGTTCTCTTCCAGCACCTTCTTTATGATATTGATTAAACTTTTGTTTGATGATTCAGCAAGGCCATTTCCTTGAGGATAGTAAGCAGTAGAATGGCCCAAAGTAATGTGAAATTTATGGCAGAAGTTCACCATTTTCTTGGATCTGAAGGCAGCAGCGTTGTCTGTTATTATCTTGTCTGGACAGCCAAATCTAGCCAGTATATTGTTTTCCAAAAACTGAATGATTACTGAGTCATTTGCTTGTCTGCATGGGGCAGCTTCAATCCACTTGGTGAAGTAGTCTGTTGCTGTTAAAATCCATCTGTGTTGGCCTGAAGATGAGGGATGAATTTCCCCAATGAAATCCAAGCCCCATTGTTGGAAAGGTCTCTCTGTTGCAATGGGTCTTAAGGGAAGTGGCAGCAACTGTCTTTTGCCCTCAAAGAGTTGGCATTTGTGGCATGAGGCTGTGAATTTCTTCACATCAGAGAACATAGTGGGCCAGTAATAACCAGCCCTCAGTATCTTGTCCACAGTGGACTTCCAGTACAAATGTCCACCACAGTCTCCTGCATGGAAGTCTTGCATGATATTGTTAGTTTCATTCTCCATTAGACAGTGCAGCAATATCCCTTCATGGTTTTTCCAAAGCAGATTTCCATCTATCACACAAAATCTAGATGTTTTCATTTTTAGGAACCTACACTTAGTTCTGGACAGTCCTGGGGGAGCACACAGGTTTTGCAACACATAACAGATATCAGAGTACCAAGGAGATTGTTCAAAGGCTACATTGATCTTTGGAGTCGCCAGCTCTGTTTCACTGTCCAGCTGATTGATATCTAGGGCCTGGAAATTTGATTCTGTCATTAATTTGGCCAAGCCTTGCCCTTTTATTAGCTTTGTAGGTTTTATTTCAATGTCAAATTCTAGTATGTTTGCGATCCATTTTCCTCTTCTGCCCTCTAAGTTTTCTTGGGTGAGAATGTCTTTGACAATAGGACTTGGTACATAAGCCACAACATGGGAGTAAAGGATGTAAATCCTAAAGTCTTTAATAGCTTTGATCAAAGCATAGGCTTGTTTCTCCATAATTTGATACTTTAGAGGGGCATCTCTAAGAGCCCTGCTGAAGAAGGCAATAGGCTTCTCATTCCCTTGATCATCTTTCTGTAATAAAACAGCAGCAATAGTATGCTGGGAGGCAAAAGAGAAGATGATAAAGTCTCTGTCAAAGTGCGGATTGGTCAACACTGGAGTTTGGGTAAGGGCCAGTTTTATACCTTCAAAGGCTTGCTTGGCTTCAACTGTCCATTTTACCTTTGAATCTTTCTTTAGCATATTGTTTAATAATCTGATTAGTTCTGCTAAGTTTGGGATAAACCTTCTTAAAAAGTTAATTTTTCCTAAGAATCCCTGCAACTCCTTGACATTCCTTGGGTGAGGCATTTGTAGGATAGCTTGTATCCTGTCTGGATCAATTCTTATGCCATCTTTTGAAATAATGTGCCCTAAGAGTTTCCCTTCTTCCAAGCCAAATAATGACTTCTTGGGATTTAAAGAAATACCATATTTCCTGCATGTTAGGAAAATCTGTCTCAAATGTTTCAGGTGTTCTTGGTCAGATTTTGAAAAGGGTGTAAGATCATCTAAGTAAATGACCAAGAAGTCATGAATCTCTTTTGCAAAAGCAATGTCCATTGCTCTTTGAAACGTTGCCCCTGCGTTTTTCAATCCAAAGGGCATTTTTACATACTTGAAAGTTCCCCATGGGGTTGTAAATGCAGTTTTGTCTTGATCATCAGGGTGTACTAGGATTTGATTAAAGCCTGAGAATCCATCAAGCAATGACATCCTTGAAGCCCCCACCACTCTTTGGAGAATGTGATCCATTTTGGGTAAAGGGTAGTTATCTTTGAGTGATACTTGATTCAGATTCCTTAAGTCTACACAAAGTCTAATCTCACCAGTCTTTTTCCTTGTAGGGACTAAGTTGGAAATCCATTCAGAGAATCTGATTGGTGCTATGATACCAGCTTTGAACATTTTATGCAACTCTTTTTCAATAGAAGGAAGGAGCATAGGATTGATCCTTCTCAATTTCTGTTTGAATGGTTTTTTATTAGGCTTGAGGGGAATGGTATGCTGGATGACAGAGGTATCATAGGACTTTAGATCCTCATAACCCCATGCAAAAACATCTTGAAACTCTTTAAAGAGGTCAATGTATTTGGGTTTTTGATCAGGGGGCAAAGAAGCAGATAGCTTTATTATTTTAGGCTTGTCAATAGTACCAATGTTGCATTCTTCAACTGCTGCATCTAATGGCTGCATCTTTGGCTTCCTGGGGACATCATTTGAATCAAAAATGTCCTCTAGTGGGGTAAGGCCTACTGGAAGGAAGTTGTCTTTGAGTTGTATGATTTCAGCTTCAGCGTTGCTCACCTCTTCACAGTCAATTTGGTGAATTTGCTGAATGTTTTGATTATTGAAAATGGTTGGATTCAATAATTGTTTTGCTGTTCTAGGTGATATTGGCTGAGCAGTCTGTTGGAACTGTATTTGTGATTGACTTGCTTCATCAAGTATTTGTGATTGATTTGCTGATTCAGTGTCAATATTTAATCCTGCAAACTCTTGTTGTGAGGTTAGAAAATTGTTTATTTGCATATCATTCTCAAATACTTGCCATTCTTTGACATTGTTTGGAATAGAGGGTCTGTATCTGACCTCGGCTGTGAAACAGTTATTGGGTTCTAGTGGGAATTTGAAGGTGCTGGCAAATGTTGCCAAACTGTGTGCGTGGAGATTGTGGCCCCTTGAAATTTTTGTGATAAAGAACTCAGAGAAAGTCTCCAACATTTCAATTACAGCAGACCTGTAAGATCTCAACCTTTTGTCATTGGTGACAAAACTTCCTTTCACTTGTTGAATTACTAGATCAGAATCTCCCATGATGGAAAGCCTAGGAGCTTGTAATGACTTTGCTAGTTTGAGACCTAGTAACAGAGCTTCATATTCTGCCATGTTATTAGTGCATCTAAAATTTAATCTATAAGCCCTGCCTTCTGCATGGTCTTTCCCTTTGTTATGTATCCAAACTCCAGCTCCTGCCCCTAACTTGTTAACCGAGCCATCAAATTCTAGGACCCACAGGATTTCTTGTTGAAAAGGAGGTTTAAAAATCTGTTCATGGGATGGCCATGTAAGCAGGAGTTGGGGTTTCTTTTCCCGCTTGTTTTCTAGGACAGTTTCATCACTTGTTTGACAATCTTTGACAACTAGAGGAGGGATAATGTCTATTGTTGGACTGATTGATGTTTTATGGGTGCTACTTGCTTGATTAATGTTTTGTTCTTGCAAGAGTTTCTTAGTTCCAATATCATTGTTTGAGAGGCTTGCACTGTCATTGAAGAGAATGAAGGAGTCTATGTCTGAATGGACAGCATATATTGGAAAATTTTGAGGCTTTTCTTCACTGCTGACCATGTACTTCATGAGTGTCTCCCTGTAAAGTCTTTTTGGTTGTCCAAAGACAGAGATGGTGGCATATGACATATCTAATTGCAGGGAGCCTTGGAGTTTGGCTCCCCATGATCTTGATAACAGCATCCCATATTTAGGTGGGATATCAGCGACTACAACATCCATTAGAATGGTTTTATTAGGGTATTGAACCAGGGATACACATAAATCTTTTATTAGGCCTAAACATTTGACTTGGCTAGAATCAAAGGAAAACAGGTCTTTGTATGGTCTTGTTATATCCAAGTTCAATCTTTCCATGACTGCTTTTGGCATAAGGTTGTGAGAGGCGCCTGAGTCGAACATTGCATTATGCAGTATTTTATCATGAACATGCAAGCTGACATAAAAAGGTAATATCCCTGTGACCATTGTTTTTCCATCTACCTCTGGGCCAAACAGCAATTCCGGAGTGTCATCTAGCACATTTACATCATCTTTGCTATTAGTGAATTGAAGAGATTTCTTGATCTGTTGCTTATAGATGTCATGCTTGGCTAGCTCTGAGAGGGGAATTGCTATCTTTAGCTTGCCAATCTCTGTGCCTAGGTCAAAAGGTTTATCAGCTTGGGTTTTGGAGTTATGAATAGCAGCCCTTTCTTTGCTAATTTCATCTTCTTGTTGGTTTTCATCTTGACTTTGAGACCTGCCCCTTTTGCTCATGTCTGGAGGGGTGATATCTAAGTCAGGGTGAGAGGACGAGGTTGCCATAGGCCGTTGTAGTGGTGACAAAAGTGTGGTGACCTCTTCAACCACCACTTCTTCTGTAGGCAAGTTTGTTTTGTCATTAGGTTCTGTGACTATGGTTCCTTTAGACTGCTGTTTATCTTTTATCTTTTCAGGCTGATTTACATTTACAGTCCTACTCCTTAGCTTGTATTGTTTGTGAACTTCATAGACAGCACTATCATATCCTTGTTTAAAATCAAAGGATTCTCCTGATTTAGTTTGGAATATTTTGATTTCATCATCCTCATGGTCCTCTTGTGTTAAGAAAACCTGGCTTTTACCATCTAGACCCATTAGATTAATCTCAGGGTCTTCATTAGGTTCAGTTGATGTTGAAGTTTCTGCATAATTTTCTTGGAAAGGGGGTCTAATGTCTTGGTCAGCACTTGTTCTACCAATGTTTTGGTTTTGGGTTCTCCTAAAATTCGGATTTCTAGGAGGGTTGTTTTGTGGTGCTTCCCATGATGACTTTCTTTCAACTGATTCCACTCTTTCACCCAATCTCTTCATGCTATTTAGTATTGCATCCAGCTTTTGATCAAAGCCCGAAGGTTCTTCTTTAAAGGCAGTCCTTTTCTCCAATTTTGCCCTGTTTCTTTTGGCAATTAGGTTAGCTTCCACTGTGACAGCAACCCTTTGAGCTTCTTCGAGGGTTGGAGGATCTCTTTCCTTCAACTGATAGGCCATATCAGGGTCAAAACCATCAGGGAATTTATACAGGGCTAAATCAGGAGGAGGCCTTAAGTTCTGTGGAATAGCATTATATACATTGTTAAACCTAGCACAATATTCCAAAACTGTCTCCTGGGGACCTCTCTTAATAGTGTCATATTCACCAAGTACGTGGAGAGGATCTTTCTTCTTCTCCCATCTCTCAGTAAAAGCTTCGTAAAGCTGATCAGGTGTTGTAATGGAGTTTGCATTGAGGGATCTGAACCAAGTTCTAACATCCCCAGTTAAACTTTGAACAAAAATTCTCATTCTGACAGTGTCATCATCTATTTCATAGGTCTCAAAGTGGTCTTGCATCTTCTTGGCATGCTGGATAGCTGTTAGAGAGCCATTTGAGTCAAAATATGAGATTTTACTTTGATAATCTTGAGGTAAGGCCGCAGCATTAGCTGGTATCTGCAGGGGTGCATACCTGTTAGCCATATTTATGAGGTTTAGAGGGTTAATAGGAACAAATGGGAGAGCAGGGATCAGTGGTATAACAGGGTTAATGGGATGAGTAGCTAGTGGGAGACTGGTCAAAGGAGTATGTGCAGTGGATGCAGATGTGAGAGGAGGACTTTGCGATGTTGATGGTGAACTAGGGGAACCAGGGGTGGACCGGAAAAGAACTTTGCAAGGAGTGGGAATGAGACTGGGATGATCCGAACTTATATTTGCATCAGCAGGCTCTTCCTGCTTTTGCTGTCTCCGGGTGTTTCTTTGGATGGTATTTGGATTATCAACAATGATGGGTGGTTTAGGGTCAGGATTTGCCCTAGTATGCCGAGGATTTTTCTTAGGAGCCAGCTTCCAACCTGTTTTTGGGATTTTGTAGGAAGTTTTTATACCTGCAAGGACTGGATAAAGATTTTGGAATGGCTATATATTCTCAAAGCTAAGACGAAGATTTCCCAAACAAGCTCCTCCCTAAAGCTGTTAATGTGATGCAGAAACAGTTCTAAGGCCTCTTGGCTGATTTCAGGTTTGATGGTAACTTTGGAAAACAGATAGTAATTGAAAAATCCTAAGAAATCCCCAGTGGAGTCGCCAATTATGTTAACACCCAGGTTGTTCCCTATGACTCCCAAGGGAATACGGCCGGGGTAACCACTAACCAATCTTTGGGTTACAGTTCCTAGCCCAACTGCAACCAGAGAGGGCTCTCTCTTTATGATTTATCTTTATTATAATTGTGTTTTAGGCTAGCTATGATGCTCAGGTTTTGTTTATGTTTTGGTTGAGGGATCTCTTTCAGGTCTTATGATGTAATACTTTGATGGTGAGTTTCCATTGGGCAATGGAGTCTAGTTGCTGTGAGATGATCTTAAATGTTGAGTACTGTTCTAACTGCAAGGCCTGTTGTGTATTTAACAGACAAATTTAAACTTGAGTGATGATATGTGTCAACCAGCAGAAATCTGTTAAGAATTTTCTGTTATGTTGGTGAAATGAAAATGAACGCAGAGCACAGGAGCAAAGTATGAATTCCTGTGTCAGTGGCCAATATGAAAGATGTATTCTGAAAGTGCAGCAGCTTAAGAATCACACTTTATATAGATTACACCTGAAGAAAACATTTATAAACAACACAGACTGAACTCAGGGTGCTCAGTGAGCAAATCCTGGGAGTTATTCTTTTTCTCTGTTGCTTAATATCGGAAATCAGATAGCGTATATGGATTTATAACAAAACAAACTAAACATGGAGAAGGTTACAGAGACTTATTGCATGGTAAGATACGCAGGGATCCAGCAGTCATGAACAGGAACAGAACATCTTCAACACATCAAGCATCCATGAAATTCCATTGCTTTCCTTTATTGACTTTCAGAAAACAATTACAGCATAAGAGACTCTTCAGGAGAAATTCACAACAACCCTTGCTATCTCATGCGAAGGGGATTTTATAGAAAGGTGTATACAAAATATCTCAGGCATTGAGTCATCTGAGAGAGAGAAAATATCTTCAGTAGTGTTCAGAAAGTAGGCAAGAAGTTATTACAATGTTAAATGCAGCGTAAATGCCCTTTATGTCTGTCAGAGGATTGTCTTGACTTTTAAGAGTCACTGAGTCGGTTGCATTACTCTGTATTAATTCTGGAGGTACGCATTTACTTTTGGCTGCGCAGTGCATTCTCGGGTTTGCCAGCTGTGGTTCTCTTTTTCTGCTTTGTTGGCCGCTACATCCGCTGAGTTGGCTCAGCTTTGATTTTATGATGCCTGCTGACTTTGTTGACTGTTCTTTTCATCAAAATTTGTAGAAAAAACAGAAGTTGGTGCATGAGTTACTGTTTACAATATTCTCTGGATTGCATCTGTCCACCATTCCTGTGTAGGGAGCTGATGCTTGAGGATGGCCTCCATTGTCTCTTCAGCTTCTGTGTATTTGAAAAAAGTTGGGGCTACATCAAACAAGTGATTAATTTCATTCATTATAAAAAGTAGATTTTCTATCTTACTATAGAAAATCTGTCCTGTAATAGGCCCTGTGTCTTCTGAAGTGCTGGCCTTCTCATTGACCTGTGCTGAGGCAAAAACATTTACTCTTTTAGCATACTGTTCATGGGTGAATAATTTCCCTCCGCTGTTCAGTAAGCTAGGGAGTCCTCTACTCTGCAACACTTGAAACTTCTCCATGAACTTATTTACCTCTGTCTGCATATCCTGGGTTCTCCTGTCCAATGTCTGCACTAGACTTCTGAGAGTAAGAACCCTCTTGATCATTTGAATAGTCTCAGTTCTATTTGCAATTCCCATGGTGGCCAACTGAGAGCTTGTTTTGTGATTGAGCACATTGATCATTCTTGTAGCAACTTCAGGCATATTTCCCAATAAGGCCCTTGATGTTCGGATTTCCCTCTGTGCCTTGGGGATGAGCTCTAGTTGCTCATGGATTGTCTCGATATATGGCCATTGGTTGTTGATGGATTTACCAATATTGGACCATATCATTGCTCTGATCTCAGATATGATTTTATCTAGCTTGAGCTCATTCTCAAGCTCCTTGATCCTGTCTTTAAGAGCTTTGATTTCCTTGGCCTTTTCTCCCACCTCTCTCTTTGTCTTATCATGCCTTTCATTTACCTTGGCCAGCTTTTCCTTAGTTTCATTCAGCTCTGTCATCTGGGCTTCCAAAATTTGTATTTCATTCTTTAGCTTCTGCATATCTAGGCTCTGATCTGTGCTGATGGGTGCTGCTGAAGTAGATGTGGCTGTTTGTTCAGCTTGCTGAGGTGGAGGCACAGTAGTAGGAACAGTCTCCTCAAGATTGATGACTTGAGGAGGGGGCTGAGATGTCTGCCCTTCTTGTGCTTGTTTTGATGATGCTTGTAGAGGTGCTTGTGTAGCTTCATATTGCCCCAATTTTTCTTGTGCCTTCACAAGCTCTTTGTAAATGGAAATTAGCAGGTCAGTAGAATCCTGCTCATACCTTTGCTTAGCTACCTCATCAGTCTGTGGATGGATAGTGGCTGGAATTTTGATCTTCTTTCTCAGTGCAGCCATGTCAGCATCTCTAAGTTTCAGGATCTCTTGTATCCCTTTGATGTCATTAGGATTGTGCCCAATTTCTACAATGATTTCCTCCAGGGCTCTTATCTTGTTGTCTTTGGCCTGAGAAGAGGCCCTCTCCAGTTCTAGCTGGGAAGCTGTGGCATTCAGACTGCTGGTTAGTTTGTAATTATCCAAAGTCTTGTCGGCCAATGAAGCATACACCATTTCTCCAGTTTGCTTATGCAGCTCAATTTTGTCCATAGGGTGTATGTCTTTGGCAAGTACCTCTAGGTTGGTCCTAAGGTAGTCAGCAGTGGATTGTGGCCGGAGTGCTGTAGGCATAAAGTGACTCATTGTCAATTTGCCTTCACTTACATCAAAAGCAGACATAAGTCTCTGCTGATTGGAAGGAGCCATGTTTAGCAGGTGATTGTACAGTTGTACTTTGATAGGATCACTCCTCCTTTTGATGTCTATAAACTGCTGCTTGATGCTTACGTGTCCTTCTTTCTGCTGGCTGGAGGAGCTGACCTCCCCTCCCATGGTCCTGTCTTGTTCCTGCTGGAAGGAACTTGCTGAAGTTTCTCTGCTGGGTGGGCCCATGCCCAATGCTTCTCTTATTGCTATATCCTCCTCTGGAAAATCATTGAGTCTCTGTCTTTTCTCTCCCTGGTCTATAGAGGATGTCAGGGGAGTCTCTCTGTCTCTTTTTCTAAAGACAAATGTATCCTCCTTTTGAGGGGTTTGGAGGACCGAGGCATCAAAGGTAGTGTCTTGTCTTGTAGGCCCCGTTTTTTCAGTGGTCTGAGGAGTCTCCACTGTTTCCTTTTGCTGGGCAGACTGCTCCTGCCTTTGTTCTTCTTGATGTTGTTGCTCTTGCTGTTCTGGTTCTTCTTGCTGCCCTTGCTGCAGCCCTTCTGATTGCTGCTGTTGTTTTTGTTGCTGTTCCTGCTCCATCTCTTTGCCTTTGCCCTTTTCTGAGATGTTTTCACCAGTTCTTGTAGCTTGATGTTGGGCAGTTGAAGAGGACGCTGCTGCTCCAATTTGTGTGCCTGGCAGTGGAGGGACCTGTGAATAAAACTCAAGGTCAGCCAACTTCTTAAGGTTTCTTAGAGCTCTTTGATTAAGCTCTTCTTGGGTCACATTTTCTTCTAAAGTTCCTCTCCTCCACTTGCTTTGGTTAGCATATTTTTCTAAGTGAGGAAGGCTATAATGACCATAGGCAGATAATTTGTATTTGAGCCTCCTCATTGTAATGAAGTTATTGGGGTCATAGGGTTTCCATACGAAGCTGTATTTGAGACCAAGGCACCCAAGTATTCTATCTGCCTCTTTCCACCCTTCATCCCTTTCATTGAGAAGTAAATGGCCAAGTTGATTTCTGATTTTTAACTGTGCCTTCTTACCTTTTCCTGAAAAGTGGAGCATATCCACATAACCAAACTGCCTGAAGTATTCCAAGGCAAGTAGCCTCATAGGCACAAATTTAGGTAGTTTAAATGGGGGCAACTCACACCCATATAGTCTGATAACGGTGTGGTGTTGGTAGAAATACCAATCCCCAATACTGTATGCTTTTGATAAATGCAGGAGTCTTTGCATTTCATCTGTCAATCTGGGAGGAGGTGAACCCAACAGTAGAGTCAAGGCTGGATGGATGAAAAGATCAATAAATTCGCAGTAGGTGTATGGAGAGCAGCTTACTATGTGAAAAACGGATGTCCAATACACAACTGATCTCAGATTGCCCTGTGCATCTACTCTCTTCTTTGGGAAGGAGAACTTATCATGCTGGAAGTATAGGAGCAGATGATATAGGTACGAGGTGTATCTAAATACCCTTTCTCTTGATAAATTCATCAATTGATCATGCATCTTATCTGATATGTATGTGGCATAATCATAGTGGATTGGCTTCTTTCCTGGGGAAAACATAAGCATCATTTGTATAACTGTTTCATCCACATGTTCTATTGAATCATATCCCAGGATGGGACTGATCATGTCAACCAGGTCTAGGCCCAATTGGTTGAGGTAAACCCAGTTGATAGGAGGAATTTGTAGAGTGTCAGCCTTGATGAACAGCTGGTTGATCTTAGTAATTTGGGCCTCTGTGGTTCTGGCTCCCTGTACTATTAAATCAGCTAATGACAGAGGGACCAACTTTTGATCTGTCTGGAACTGTAACATCTCCCTGATGGCTTCAGGGGTAATGAGGAACAGAATTGAGCCTGAAGAGTCCAGCACTGCCCTCTGGGATGCATCATAGTGGTCAGCAACTAAGTGTACAAGCTCAGGGAATTGATTAACCTGAGGAAGCTTGAATATTGGGAGGAATGAATCCCAAATTCCCAGGATGTCTGTCCCCCTCTCATGTTTGATCTTTATTTCATTTAGGATTTGCAAATGGAACCTGCTTCTGCTCAACATCTCCTCTGATATCTTGTAGTCCAAGTCTGCTAATGCTCTGGTGTCCAATGTTCTATTAGGGACATTCAGGGGAGCCACATTGAGGGCTATAGGAGCTACAGGGGGTCCATGGCTCTTCTTTAGGATTTCTGCTTGCTCAAGGACTGTGTTACTATGCAGAGTAACACCAACAAGGTTTCTTTGCAGAGAATGTTGGTTTTGTAAGTGAAAGGTGGAAGTAAGGCTGCAGCAGTTGAAATACTGCCTCTGTGTGATTAGGTGGGTGGCGGAAATGTTCAGAGGATACTCTTTTGCGGTGTATTTGTCTCCTGCAGGTGACGGGTTCACGATTGCGCGAACCAGTGACAGTTTTCTTTCGAATTGCCTACAATTGGCTTGACAGAAGCTTAGTGATGGCTCTGGTTCAGTTCAAATGTCAATTCAGTGGCATTTAACGTTGAATTTCGGCTCTTAAGGTCTGCTACTCATTGATATGCGAAATGCAGCGAAAATGGAGTTTCAGAGCTCGGATGAGGAATACCTGTAGATTTGGATCGGTCAGAGCTTGTTGGCGCTGAAGAAATTGACGTTCTGGTGGTCAGGAAACTCTTTTCCGCGGCTGGTGCAGGTTTAAACGTAGTTTTGCATGCAGAACACAACAACGACGAATGCACAAAAATGGTAAAAAACACGAATTTTTGGCTAAAATAGACCTTTTGGTGCTTTTGGCGCGAATCCGTGCTGACGTCAGCATGACGTCATTGGTGGGGTCAAGGTCGGATGACGTCATGCTGACGTCATCGGGTGACGTGGCGGGGTCTGGTTGGTCCACAGGGCAGTGAGATGGCAGGACAGGTGGACCAATGGCAGGGCAAGAGACTGACGGGACAGCGTACCTGGGTGACGGAGCGATGACATGTTGATGACACGGCGATGACGTGAGCAGGCGGGATGGGGAACCCGGAAACCGGCAGTGGTTTCGTATCGCACCGCTTCCGGTACGGGGGCGTATTTGCAGTTGTACCTCCGACGCATTGTGGTGAGGGCGCGTGGCAGCGGAGTGACGTACTCAAAATACGGACGCCGGGAGATAAGTTTCGGGCATCGGATGGGCTCCGACGTCATGGTGATCGTTAGATCTACGGAGGTTGATCGGACGGTGGTCGGATGGCTGATATGACAGGGGGATAGTACGCATAACTGTCGGACGTCGGAAGGACTCCGACGCGATCAGGGCCGTCGGATCTGGAGGGCCTGATCCAACGGTCATCGGGGAGGTGACATGGGCAGTGTATACGGAAGCGGGCGGAGGCAATAAAACATGTTTTGAACGGGTTTTCAATGTATTTCGAAAAAACAATTTGCATGCGCTAACCTTCGTTATATAGCTGAAAGTGGGTTTTTTCATGTTTTTTGCCCTTTGAAGCGGGTAAAGGTGGAATTTAAGCCCTTTAGGGGTTTTTATGTGCAAAAGGGGTAAAAATAGAGGAATCAGCTCATGAAGGGGAAGGGGTAGTTGGCATAGGTTCATCAACATGACCTGGTGTCATTTGATCCCTGACTCGAGACTTTATTGGCTATAATGCAAGGGGGTGGGTATGTATAAGATTTTTGGGTTTATACACCTTGGTGTTAGTAATATTAGGGAAAAAGGTGATATAAGGGATTTATATAATAGGGTTAGTGTTAGCATGGAGTAGGGGGTAAGTGGAGGAGGAAACCATTAAGTTTATGTGAAACAAACTTGGTTTTAAGAGTAGATCAAAATGAAAAGATCTTTTAGACAAGAAATGTGGCTTCTTAAAGATTTAAGAACCACCATGAAACCTTAGTCTTTTCCATGAATCTAGGCTGATGGGGGAATGTTAGAAATGAAATTGGAGGGGAGTGAGGGAAGTTAGTCATGCTTCCTGCTGTAATCTTTTGCTTTGATGCCCACCATCACCGTTCTTGCAATGATGGGGATAACCTTTCTGCAACCCCAACTACCTACCCAGCTACTTACCTAGCATTTTTATTTCTTCTTGGAGGGTGCACTTGGACTTGCAGACCCTTACTTGCCTTTTCTTTTCTTTGGCTTTTTCTTTTGCTTTCTCTATCTACTTCTACCCTTATCTCTTCCAAGGTCCCAGATTAGGCTGTTGGGAGCCTTTTCTTCTCTACCTAAACTAGTTGTCTGCCAAGATTCAGCTGTTTGGACAGACTTCTTTCTCTATTCTATAACTCAAAATTGAAACATGGCATGATCCAGGTTAAACTGTTGGGTCATCCATCAAAATTGAAATAAGGTCATCAACATTTGAAACACTTTACACACCTCTTGTTCTCTAGGAAATATGGGATCTTTGTGAACTCAAAGCAGAGCATATTTGGACTTTCTCTTGCCAATCATGAAATATGAAACCTATTGGTATAGGTATCCAACAGACTGAAGATAACAAGTTCTTACATAGGAAAGCAGAAAATAGATAACCATATGTTGATAGTTGTACAAGTCGTCTCATACTTTACCCAACTTGTTTCAAGAGTCACACATGGTTTCATGTTAAACTAATCTACGAACAAAATAAGCAAACAAATGAAAATGCAAACAGAAGTAGAAGAAAAAGAGAAAGCAAAGAGAGTAAGAAAACAAGCAAGCAAGTGAACAAACCAACAAAGCAAGTAATAAAATAAGCATGCAAGCAAAAAAATTGAAATCAAACACTACTCCTACTCCTAAGTTAAAGGTGCATGGGCCATCTCACGTGAAGTGATACTTCCAATGCAACCACCGATGCATTGGTTGACCCATGTTGGTGGAGGTATGGTTCATGAACAAGACAACTATGTGAACCAACAAACAAGAAAGATATAAAAATGAAGACAAACACACTTCAAGTTTAGAAGCGACCATGGAACAGAGATGAGTGAAAGCACATGACATGCACTCTATGGGGCTACCATGGTGTTGTGCTACATTACATGTAGTTGTTGAGTGTGTGCATTCTCTTGACTGTGACATGAAAACAAATGTGAGAAAGTTAGACCACTTATGATGTGCATGTGTGCTTGTTGTGTAAGATTCCTCCAACACATGATTAATTGGATTGTGTAGTTTGATGGAGGAAGAAAAATCTGGGTGTTAGGTTGATCTTCAACGCAAAGTAGAGAGTGATGAGGAGCCCTAATTGTTTCAACAATTTTCTGATCGGAAGTGAAACCAAGCTCAGGATAGCGAGGGCATGACATACCATTAGCTCGGGCTGAAGTGCCTTGACATTCTGTTGGGTTTCCACTTTGTTGACACATAGGTCATTGTAGACCAGTTTCTTAGATAGATTAACAACGATTGAATCAACATCATGATCAAATGAGGAAGTGAATAGATCATAACAACCAAGATCAAAAAATTCAAGATGTTTGTTGGCATCCTCATGATTTGATGAATCAGGCAGAGGGGTAGATGGGAAGCAAAGATGTTCACCCTTTGTGTTTTCAGGAAAGATAGATAATAGATCAAACATATTTTCTAAGGAATATGTGTCCTCTCCACACTGTAATGACAGACTGACATCCAACGTGTCTTGTGAATGATTAGAAGTAGAAACATCCAAAAATGGGTTTTCACAGGGGAAATCGGCAGTGGAAAAATCACAAGGGATGTCAGGATGAAGAGGATGAGGCGGGGCTAGAAGGGAGTCATCCTTCACCACAAGTTCTTCATTAGATTCCCGCACACACTTGTCATGAATGATGGCGCAGGTTGGCTGCATAACACCAACTCCGTCGACAAATTGATCCTCGTTCACAGTGGGTGAGGAGTCTGGAATGGGAGAACAAAAGACAATACAATCCAAAGGATCAACAGAATGCGAGGACGAAGGTCGAGGGAATGAATCCATGTGAAAACCAACATGCTTGCAAGCCAAATCTCACGCAAATATCCAGAGCAGGTGGGGTGGGAGGATGTGACAGTTAAATATAGGTGTGTGCATGATCTCCCACATCACTCCATGGTAGTGGAGCTGTTTAATGAGGTGAAAGTGGAAAATCACTTGTGACAATGACTATGCCTTCCTATGATTGCACAACTCCATCACCGAAGTGTGTTGAGCGGGGTTTGAATATATGAAGAAGATACTCAAATCTTCCATAAAGAAATTCCCAATTAATTTCATCTTCAGGAAATTGTATGCAAGATTACAAAAGCATGTGTAAAATGGATCAATGGATTCATCAAATGCTTTTCGTAATTTCATAATTTCTTAGTCAAGTGCTTCATGGTCAAAGTGATTGAAAGCACAGTCTATCTCTACGACTAGATGAACAAGAGAATGAATATATTTTTTTGGGCAGCGTGGCACACCAGTGCATTAGGTGCCCTTGAAGCGTGTAGATGAACAATGTGTTGCTCATGTTTTCCTCAAAGAATCCATGTCTTTTGCATGAGCCTATGACTGCAAGCCTAACCAAGTTGTGTAGCCTCCACCATCATATGTTTTATGAGACAAGTTATCTGAGAGCTTTTTTGAGATAGTGAAATCGTTTCCATAGGAAATACATTCCAGAAGAGAAACTCGGTAGTTAGTCATGATAGATGTGTAGAGATTCAAAATAGATGTGAGGACTCAACTTATCATCTGGCCCTCCTTCTAGCGCCAAAATGTTGACAGTGCTGGATCCACCAACATGTAAGGGGATCTCCACGGTAATAAGTCCCAATTAGACCTCAGACCATTTGGTGTAGGAGTCCTAGCACTTGGTCTTATGGTAATGCCTTGACCGCGATTTCACACAAAGGCAAGTAAGATAACTATGTTGGTAGCAAGGGTGTGACAGCTGTAGTAAGACAAGGAAGGTGCATGAAAGGTTCTAACACACTGAGGGTGAGGTGAGTGCACCCCTTGGAGACCTGTAATAGTACACGAGTTGGAAGGGAACACACAAGCGAAGATACATCACAACATGCAAGGAAAGTTAGCGAGAAATCTAAAGTGATGGTTAAACCAACAACACATTTCAGTAAGATTCATACATACTTATACAGAATAGTCTATACATGCATGTGTAAGAAAGAAAATACATATATCATTTAGTGTAAACCAAATAGCATAGAATACAATACATCATATGCATGAAACGTGTTGGCTCTTGTTATATTAAGAAGTGTAAGTTCCTATCATACAATACATCCATGTCCACCACTAGTTCCAATAGTGGAACGTTATAGCCACAACTGCCTACTCCTCCAAAGAGATGTACTAGCTCTGCATAGTGGAGAAGCCAAGGCTCATTACAATACTATCCAAGCTCTCCCCAAGGTAGTCTTGTCAGAAGCTTGGCTGACCAAAATCCTTTACAATGAGTTATGAGGTTCTATTTATAACAAAGGGTGGGGTGACCCTTGACATTCCCCTTTGTGATAGTTCATCTACCCTCATGACTCTTCATCTACTCTATGATTGTTACATCCAACTATTGACACTTGAACTTCCACTTGACACGACATTACATTACAATGCACTTGTGCTCATGTGAGACAAAATGGCTAGAGAAATCCATGCAAGACATCACTGACACTCTGTATGTCATGATACCAACTCTTTAACATGCCTGGGATGGTGAAGGTGGTGAGTTTATGCCAAGCTTGGTTGTCTGTAATGGTTTGCATGCACCCCATGGTGACATCTTGTTGAAGCGAACTCTTGCCTCCATTTCATCTGGGTGCATTTGTGTGACTCCACATCCAACTCGTCTGCTAGCATGTTGATATCAGCCTAAGCCAACAATTCCCACAGTATGCATATAAGATGCATATATCTTATTTATCCCAGCAATTTCAATTACCCTGCCTAGTCAAACCTTCATAAATTAAAGTTTAAGGTCCCTTAATAAATCCTTATGTGGAAATGTTCCAAAGACTATTTAATGGTTTAAACCTTAATTAACTTTTCTAGTGGAATCTTACTCAACCCTCATAAACTTTGATTATTTCTTAAACCAGTGCATATTAACCTTACCTTTCCACTTTTTCCACCGCCTTGGCACATTCTCCGTGGCTCACCTAAAAATGACGCAGGAGGTCAATTGAACAGAAATTGAACAACAATTGATTGAACAACAATTGAATAGCAACCGATTGAACAACAATTGAACAACAATTGATTAAGTAGCAATTGAACAGAAACTAATTGAACAACAACCGATTGAACAACAATTGAAAAACAACCAATTGAACAATAATTGAACAGAAACCGATTGAACAGAAATTAAACAACAACCAGTCCCACTTTGACTTCAATGTTTACTTTCCATTTTTTCACAGGTGCTTCATTCTATATTGTTGATCAAAGCATGCTAGATCCAATGGTTCACAATGATATCGGCCATGGAACTTGCACGACACTTAGTCACCCTTACAGAGCTGACAAGGATTATAGATTGTTAATCTATAAATGTTCGGGTCCATTCTGAGGTTAACATCTGATCACCTTTATGGCCCAATATCCACTAGATACAGATCCCATCAAATCCTATGGTCTGCGACCCTTCAACTAACGCACGGGTTAAAAACAACGTAACCCCCACAGTTGACTATGACGTAAAAGGTTAAAAATGCGATCAATGGCTAGGAATTAGTACGACGCTTCAACCCCGATCAAAACACCTGTAGACTCCTAACCTCCATAGTTATGCATTTCACTTTGGCTTGCTTCACTTTTCTACCAAACTTCCTTCTCACCTCCAGATCTACTTGTTACCAAGTTCAACTCTGCCAACTCCTTTCTCTGCTTAGAAAGAGTGTGCCGAGACTTTTCTAATTTCTTTACTCTGCCTTGCAACTATACCTATGTTTCCTTAACACCACTTCGAATTGGAATACATAATACTCTCTATATTATTTCCCTTCTTCCAGATTTTGTAATTCGTTGTTTACTTGACCTGTACATACATCTATTAAATCCAAACCGGAATCACACGGATTCTACCTAGATGGTAAGTCTTTTGTCACACAGAAAGACTTCCAAAATTCAACTTGAATTCATTCATCATGGTTTAGCACACAAAAACCATAAATTCCCACTTATGGATCACTCAACACATAAATGGAATGACACAAATAGTCACAATGAATTCAATTTCCTCATTCATTAAATAAATGTACAGATACACATAAAAACCTATTTACAATATAGCTTTGGCCTGATCTACGTTTACATGGTCTGCATCGGTAGCCCTTTCTCGTTTCAATGCCCGTAGGCTCACAATCCAACCCTTCTGTCTACTAACTGCCTCACTATCTCTCCCTTTAAGTCTTCAAGGATTACAAAATATGCACAAAAGGATTCTGTTAACCAATTTTGGTTTAGATCATCAATCTTCTCAACTAAATCCTAAGAATCTTCTAGTCCTCATTTAGTTCCTAAAATATCTTCTTTATCCCTTGAGGATCTCAACTTTCAACTAATCCTAAGGATCCTCCATAAATCATGAACTACTTTCTAAGATTTACAATATCTCAATCCATACTAATTACTCATCATCACTCATGTTCTCCTACATTCGAGAACATTTACAAATATCCTCACAATATTTAATTAATTAAAAATCTCACATCCTATTAATTTAATACTTAAGAAACCAACTTCTTTAAAAACACAAGACCCCTAAGTCAACTAAAATACAATGAAATTTCTAAGCCAGATGCTCCTGCATCAGACTCCCAAGGTTGAAAACATTCATGATCTCCAGATCATGTGTCCTCAATGTTGTTGTAATTCCTCCTGGATCTAAGATTTTGTTTTGTAATCTGTCTTTGTCTATTTCTTTTCCTTTCAGCTATTTTGTTGTTGTTTTTGTTTGCTACTGTTTTCTCGATTTCCATACCTTATTCTACAATTTCCCACTTGCTATGCTCTCACATTCTTTTGTTGTCTTCCTCTTACTAATGCTTCTTTGATTTCATGTTGTTGTCTTCTTCTGAGACAACTTTGTTATTATTCTTATTATCAGTTCAATCTCTCTATTCAGTATATCTTCTTACTGTTGATTGCCTTCAACTCTTAATTGTTGGACTCTCATTCTTACCGCCACCCTTACATCCTTACCATCCGGTTCACTATTGTCTCGCACCTTTTCAGCTGCTCCCATATTGTCTTTCAAGATAATTTTCTGCTTCTATTTATGGTACCCATCAACTTCTTCCTCACTGTCATTTATGACAATTTCTTTGTCATCCTTCATCAACAATTTATTCTGAACATTTGCCCTCTGTTATTCTATCTTTCTCCTTTGAAGGTCTAATTTTCTATATAATTCAATAATTTTACTTTGAGTAAAAATTGGAAATTTTACACAATCTCCCATTTCTTCATTTACTATTGAGAAATCATTAGATGATCCTTCTTCCTCTGTTAAATATTCCTTAACATCTTTCAATAGATGTTCATTCTCTTCTTCTTTCATTTGGTTGTCCACTTGTGCCGAATATGTTCCAGTTTCTGAAACAAAATCTACAATCATAAGAGAATTATCAAAATAAAAATATAAGGCCTTTGTACCTCTTCTTCCTCTGATAACCTTTCAGTACGTTTCTCTAATCTTTCCTTTAACTCCTCTGTCATCACATTAGTATGCTGATTCAAACTCAAAGAATCCTTGAGACTGTCAGCAAGTCTCTTTCCACACCATATATTTTAATGATGCCTCTCTGCACTTGTTCACAATATTGAATTGTTTCTTCTCCCGTCTCATTGTCATATTCTACTTCAAAACTTTCGTCTTCTGGAAGATATTCTTTCATATTTTTGACAACTTCAAAACACTGCCTATCTTACTCCAACCATGCAACCATACACAAATCATTATTTTTTAAAACACAAGACCTTATGGTCTCATTTGATGCTTTAGTCATCAATTCTTCTGGCTGCTCTGAATCATTCATATGATTCAACTCCTTTGTCTCTTCATTACCTTCAAAAAGTAATGGTCCATGTTCTGGTTCACATACCAAAACTTCAACACCTTCTCCAATATTTTCCTTTTGATGTAGCTCAACTCCTTTGAGATTCTCCGTCTTCAATTTGACATCTATAATATGTTCAAGCTCCCTAAGCTCCTTTATTAATTACATATTTTCTTGTTGATTCCTCTTCTCTTGTAGCCTCTACCACTTTGCTTTATTTATCATGACATAACCATATTTCTGGTCCTTCTCATTTCTCTACAACATCTCCATTAATACTTCAAGCTGAACTGCCATCTCAACAATTTCTTTGTCATATTTTTCGTCACTCATTCTCATGCCATTTTCTTTGTCATCTTTCTTCTTATGTCCTCTGCTGTGGTCTCTTTCAGAACCTCTGCTATGAATTTCACTAGTCATCATCCTTTCCATCTCTATGAGTTCCTCACTCACTCACTATGAGTTGCGCAAGCCTCTGCAACAACAAGACTTCCCTGTTGCCACTTACTTCACCAAGCTCTCCTCTAGACTTGGTCTTTTAGCAAGTACTGGTCCTCTGTCTCGAATCTCCTTGAGCATTTCTCTCTGCTCCTTCTAGGATTCAACTCATCTGCACTTTAAGAAAACAACTATCCTTTTCTTCCAATCTTTAGTTGGGACATTTAGGTTCTGCCACATTCTCTTTCTTTCAGAAACTTTTATGAGTTTCCTTAATCTCTATTGAGATATTTCCTCTTTGCTTGCATTCTAAATTATGCAATACAATCTTAAAACTAGTTAAAGTAAAAACATATCATCTCATCTCAAGATCTTTGTCTGATCTTGTCCTCCCATTCAATTGCACTTTGAATGGACTATTCTTTTATCCAGCCTTCACCTATATCTTCAAACTCTACCACTATTCAAGAAATTGAAAAACTCCTCTTACAGTTTAGCTATTGTAATCCTGCTCCAAAATTTCACTCATTCAATTTCTACTAATCATTAAACAAACTTGCATACCATCACCTGTCTTCAGGATCTCACCACTCCTGCAAATCTAGTTCAGTAGATCTTCATGATTCCACTGCACAAATTTTCAACATTCGGCTACTGTCAATTAGATTTAGAATATGATTCTTTCTTTCAATCTCCCAGATTTATCTTAGTAAATCTCTATCTGTCAGCAACAATTACTCCTTCGTTCAGTTTTCTTTCGTTGTTTCATTCTTGCTCTAATTTCTTCAAATACATTTACTTGTTCCTGCTCTGATACCAAAATGATGCCAACCTACGCTGACAATTCCCATGGTATGCATATAAAATGCATACATCTCATTTATCCCAGGAATTTCAATTAACCTTCCTAGTCAAACCTTCATAAATTAATGTTTAAGACCCCTTAATAAATCCTCATGTGGAAATGTTTCAAAGGTTATTCAATGGTCTAAACCTTAATTAACTTCTCCAATAGAATCTTACTCAGCCCTCATAAACTTTGATTAATTCTTAAACCCACGCATATTAACCTTACCTTTCCACTTTTTCCACCACCTTGGCACATTTTCCGAGGCTCACCTAAAAATGACACAGAAGGTCACTTGAACAACAACCGATTGAACAACAATTGAACATCAACCGATTGAACAACGATTGAACAACAACTGATTGAACAACTATTTAATAACAACCGATTGAACAACAATTGAACAACAACCAATTGAACAACAACCGATTGAACAACAATTGAACAACAATCGGTCCCACATTGACTTCCACGTTGACTTTCTCTTTTTGCACAGGCGCTTCACTCTACACCGTTGATCAAAGTGTGCTGCATCCAATGGTTCACAACGATATTGGCCAGGGAACTTGCGCGATGCTTAATCGTGCTTATGGAGCTGATAAGGATTATAAATCCTCAATCTATAAATGTTCAGGTCCATTCTGAGGTTAACGTCTGATCACCTTTATGGCCCGATATCCACTGGATACGGAGGCCATCAAATCCTACAGTCTGCGGCCCTTCAACTAACACATGAGTTAAAAACAACTTAACCCCCGTAGTTGACTGTGACATAAATGGTTGAAAATGCGATCGACGACTAGGAATTAGTACAATGCTTCAACCCTGACTAAAACACCCGTAGGCTCCTAACCTCCACAGTTTCGAATTTCACTTTGGCTTGCTTTAATTTTCCACCAAACTTCCTTCTCACCTCCAAATCGACTTGCTACCAAGTTCAACTCTGCGAACTCCTTTCTCTGCCTAGAAGTAGTGTGCTGAGACTTTTCTGATTTCTTTACTCTGCCTTGCAACTATACCTTTGTTTCCTTAACACCACCTCGAATTGGAATACATAATACTCTCTATATTATTTCCCTTCTTCTAGATTTCAGAATTCGTTCTTTACTTGACCTATACATACATCTATTAAATCCAAATCGGTATCACATGGATTCTATCCAAATGGTAAGTATTTTGTCACAGTTAAAGACTTTAAGAAATTCAACTTGAATTCATTCATCATGGTTTATCACATAGAAACCATAAATTCCCACTTATGGATCACTCAACACATAAAAGGAATGACACACACATTCATAATGAATTCAATTTCCTCATTCATTAAACAAATGTATAGATACAAATAAAAACCTATTTACGATCTAGATTTGGCCTAATATGCCTTTACATGGTCTGTATCAGTGGTCCTTTCTCGTTTCAATGCCCGTAGGCTCAAAATCCAACCCTTCTATCTACTAACTCTCTCACTATCTCTCCCTTTAAGCCTTCGAGGATTACAAAATATGCACAAAAGGATTCCGTTAACCAATTTTGGTTCATATCCTCAATCTTCTCAACTAAATCCTAAGAATATTCTAGTCCTCATTTAGTTCCTAAAATCTCTTCTTTATCCCTTGAGGATCTCAACTTTCAACTAATCTTAAGGATCCTCCATAAATCATGAACTACTTTCTAAGGTTTACAATATCTCAATCCATACTAATTACTCATCATCGATCATTTTCTCCTACATTCGATAAAATTTACAAATATCCTCACAATATTTAATTAATTAAAACTCTCACATCCTATTAATTTAATACTTAAGAAACCAACTTCTTTAAAAACACAAGACCCCTAAGTCAACTAAAATAAAATGAAATTTCTGAGTCAGATGCTCCTGCATCACATTCGGATGGTCTTCTTGGTGTAACCAAACCGGAAACACATTGATGCATAGTGTCCATGTTGATCTTCTAGTGTGTGTTGGTCATCATGCACATCAACTATCAACTACATGGTCAGCTCCAGTCAGACTTGCTTCTTGTCTTCGCCTTGGTGAGTGTGCTGAATGGGTTGAATCACGTGTGTGCACACAATGACATGCATGCTGTTGAATCCCTTGCATGCGATCAACAACACTTCTAACTATGTCTGCTCTGTGCCAGCTACTGGGATGGATCTATAACTTGTATGGATGCAGTTTCATCCATGAGTGGATGTTTTGCCCATTGATGTTCCTGTTACTGTTGCAACCCATTCACTTGTTTGTGTAGTTCATGTTCTTCCTTGAGTTGCTGCTTCAGCACATGAAAATCCTTCTTTGTTCCATTCTCTATCTTCATGCGATCATGTTGTCACCTCATAGCTTGAGTCCCCAAAGCTCCTTTCATCATCAGTGGATCTGCTTGAACTTGCAACTATGTTCCGCCTCCGTGTTGTCAACGAACTTCCTCTTGCATTCATTGCATTTGGTATGTTGCCTTCAACTGATGTTCATGACGCTGCTCCTGTGATGCTACTACCATCATATTTTGATGTCTTTGTCTACAAACAACTTGATGTCTTCGTGAGTAGGAAATCTCTTAGACACTTGATCGACTTCATCCCTAAGTGTGCTCTGAATGGTATCTTCAACTCCGCTCTCTTGGAAACCATTGTACATGTGCTACTGAGAGGCAGATGAACACCTGCAATACCTGGAGACATGGAAACACTCATGGAAATAAATCTATCAATTGAAAACCAAAATGAGCTTGATAACTGACTTGCAACTTACCTATGTGACTGATCATGAAGGTCACACAATTTCGGATGGGAGGTCAAGAGATTGAGTGCCAAAATTGCGCAAGGCATAGTTTGGGATGTTGGGAGGCTGAATCACTGCTGATACTGTGAAATAAGCAGTGCAGTCTGGCTGTTGACTGCTGGAATTGCACAATGCGCAATTCCAGCTAGGAGTGATTGCAGGCTCTGAGACTACATTGCACAAATTTCTAGGCCAACAGTCACTGTCCCTCAGAAATGTGAAAAGCAGTAATGGAGGATAGTGCCTAGATAGAAATGTGCATTTCTGGAGAGGAAGACAGAGCCTTCCTTCCTCAGATTGCGCAATGTTGTCTCAGTGAAGGCAGAGTCAGGGCCAAGCTTGGCCAGACTCGCTGATGGGAAACTGAAAGCGAATGTGAATGCGAATGCATGGTGATACTGAGTGTAAGAATAAGTGAATGATCATGCATTTAAATAGTGAATGAAACATTCAGAAAATGAAAAACATGCATGTGGGTGAGGCGAGTTGCTGAATTAGCAACTGTTCATGAAAATGAGTTTCATGCATGCGAGAATAGTGAAATGCTAATGAAAACTGAAACAATGATAGTATAATCTAGTATGTATGAAAATGATAGAAAGTGGTCATGAAAATCAAGCAAACAACATTCATATGAAGCGAAATACAAAAAGTGCCAGAAATGCGACACAAGACATGGAAAGCGGGCTTACCCAAAAACAGCTGAGTTGAATGTGTTGAAAGCTCCTAGATGTGACTTGGGATGTTAGAGCTACAAGGTTGATGTGAGGAATGAGTTATGTAGTGTATGGTTGATGAGTTTTGATAATATCAAGGTTGTGATTTGCATGCCACAAATATAAGGAAAGCGACACTTGGTGGGAGGTTTCTGAAATGATCCTTGCATGTAACCTCCAACTCCCAAAAAGAGATCCTTGAAACAAAGGATACATTTGCATGCTACCTTGGGAGAAGTAGTCCATGCATGAAATTCTATTTCGCTTGGTCCCGGAGGGAACTGGTCAACTCAACTGCACATGCAAGAGACTACTCAAGTGCTAGGAGAAAATGCCCATTTCTAGCTAGGAGCGGGGATGGATGACCAAAAGATTATTTTCTGGGCAGAGCAGCTGAGTGTTGCCCAGATTTTCCCAAATTTTGCACTGAGCAACCCAACTAGGAAGGATTTCACAATTTTATGGGTGAAGCTTGCTCAGCAAAATTGTGGAATTCTAGGGCCTAGCAGGCTACCAGTCAAGATTGAAATTTCTAGAGGGAAGGTTGGTTACCCTCTATATTTGTGCAAATCCTTGAAGGAGGTTCTCAACCTATAGCTGGACCAAGTCCAAAGGAACATCTTGTGATGGTGATGCATCAAGGTTTGATTGACAAGTTTCCTTTCGGCAAGAAAATCACTCGAGCTTGTGTGCTTGACGAAGCAATACATGTTGTTGTGAAGGTTGGTAGAAAGGATCCAAAATGAAGCAAAGGGGAAATTTTGGAGGGTAGTTGTAGCCGCTGCAATATAAAGGTATATTGTTTCAATGTTATTTTTTATCTATGACATTGGATGACTAGGTAGGCTTTATGGTATGTTGAGAATGTGTCCTTTACAAATGGCTCATGATTGCATATGAAAGAGATATGGACTTATGTTTCTTATGATGAAATGATGCACCTGGTATTGAATATTTTGATCATGTTGATCTTCTTGATTCTATAAGGCTACTTATTACTGATCTTCGATATAGTGGCATAACTTGGTGTTTGACTAAGATCTATTGTTCTTGGAGATCTTGATTCTGTGAAGAAGGCTAGTACCTTAACTCTAGTAAATGATACGCTTGACACTTGACAAGTAGAAGACATGGTGGATCTCTTATAGAAGGTTACTTCATTGATATTGATAATGCTTGTGATAAGCATGATAAAAGTATGTTGACACTCTTGTTGTTTTCGTAAATTTTTATTGAATGACCTGACTTGGTCTTATGGTAACTTTTATGATCGAACTACGAGTTTGATACTCTAGATCTCTTATTTGCCGTGGTCATGTCTTTGATATTAATTATGGCATATGGTGAAACTGAATGCCCTGACTTAATGGATTGACTTGATATTGTATTCATGATATTTGAACTATGTCGTCACACCTATACGTTGTTCCTATCATGTGAATCTAACCATTGATGAAAGACTGATGTCATGATATGATGTAGTAGCTGATGTGGTGAGCATGATATGGACATGATGGATATATTTTTGATTTTAATATATAACAGATATATTGTTGCATGACTCTAGTAAATACATGTTGATGAAATGAAATAAGTCGAATGTAGTAGATTCCCAGACAGAGGGAGAATCTCTTCTCAAGATTCTTACTCATTACTATTTGCATTATGTATTGTTGGAATATGATTTATGTGCATCTGACATTATTGATTTGTAGCAAGGTCTCAGATCGAAGCCTATATAAAAATTAGGGTTTCTAATCCAGGCACAAGCATAGAAATGGGAATACTCGTCCATGGACGCACACAGACTAAGGCCTAGGTAGCATCCATGCATCTAAAGTTGCTCCCATGCTAACTTGAGGGAGAGACCATAGATTTAACTATTTTTTACCATCATCTCAATATTTGTGAATTTGTATGAACTCTAAATCAAGATTTTCACTTGAAGGATGGAAGTTCTACATATAAGTAGTAGATAGAAATATTTGAAAGCAGGGAAGTTTAAATTTTTGCAGGGTTCCATGACATAAATATAGTTATGTCATTATGTTTGAAGTTTGTGCTACAAGAGTTTGACATATTTTGGCTGATTGATATATATGAGTTGTATGATGTCTCATCATGACCTACATATTTGACTCAATTATTGAGACGTGCCTTGGAATATAGATCTATCTATGATAGAAAATATGGATATAGACATGATGTATACTATTTTGAATCAACAAATAATTATTTTCCTTAACGATATATGAGCATAGTGACTTCCTATGACTTGTATTATGGGAATATCTTGATTGATATTATGTGGTTGATGAAAACCTACTGGCATGCTGATAGATCATGACATGACTTGATGAAAACCATACCTGTCATCTGGTTCATAGAATTGACACTCATGTATTGATGACTTTTGATATTAGTATTGATTTAATTTCTAAACTTTTATGAACTTATTTAGATTTGATTTCACAATAAGGATTTATGAAAGGTTAATATTTTGGTAAATTGTTATGGTTACAATGAGCATTGCATGAAGAAATCTCCCCTGATCTAGATATGTATGCATGGATAGGTATATGATGAATCTGGATGATGTGTTGATTCAGGCCTTACCTTAGAAGTGTTCTAAGGTATGACTTTGATTTTTATTTTTGTTTTTATATACTAACGATCTGTTATTGTTACATAAAGAGCCTATAATGATATAAGTAAGAGGGAGATGGATTCTGAATCTCGTAATGATGTATCATGGCATGATGAATCGATTTCTGATGTTGGGAAAATATAAAATATAATGTGAAACTATTAAAGAAGAATTGAGAAGAGGAAGAAGAGGCATTCCATGGCCACTAGGAGGAAGAGGCATTCCATTCTTTCAAGAGAATCTGTTCCATAGATGAGAAAAGATAGCTAGGAGAGATAGGAGGTAGAGAAAACAAACAGTATCTATGCACTGTGGCAACCCATTGTCCACAGACATTACTTGTTTGTACTTGTAACCATATTTCTAGACAAAGAAAGAGAGTGAAACGAACTCACTTTCTAGCTGGGTTTTCTTCGAAAGGGTTTCCCAGAGAGGATATCTTGTTTATTATGTGTGTGTGAGATTATTTTTTTGTTCTCTAATTTTCTTCTTGATATAATTTTACATGCATGCACTAATTACAACTAATTTTATGGATATAGAAATTAAATAAAACTGTAATAGTGTAGAATCTCATATATTTAATATAATATTATCAGATTCATTGTGATGAATTGTACAGTGGAATATTCATGGAATTTTACGGATCATTTGGTATTAGAGAATGTTTCTTTGGGGTGTTTTGTGGATATTTCAAGGATTTATATCGGTGACACCAAAAAGGTAAAACCTAATCATGGGCGACGAATCTGTAAATGAAGCTTGTGATCCTGCAAAGGTGAGGTTTTTGCGGCTCGAAGAACAAGTAACAGATATAAACCACAATGTAAACATCCTCATGGAAGCCCTAAGAAATACATTGGGGATATTTGGAGAATAAGGGGGTTAGAATGCAGAGGGAAAATCAGAAGGGGGATCAGGAGATCGAGAAGACTAATATAACCAACCGAAGAAAGAACCCGAAAAATATCAACCTAGTTCGAGTGTCGTCAACCAATCCCTATTTAAAGTGGAAGAAAAAGTCGATATCAAGCCATACCATAGACTTATCGGCACTCTAAATCTGAATTAGTGGTTGCAACAAATGGAAGTTTATTTTAGTGTCCATCAAAGCGTGGAAGGCTAGAAGATCTCATTTGCACGATTGGAATTGGAGGGCCATGCACTGACTTGGTGGGAGAGCCACATGGAAACCCTGAGGTTTGAGGGAGAACCTCTAGTGACTAAGTGGGAGGATTTCAAAACCCTCCTTAAGTAATTGTTTTATCCAATTGAGTACATGGAAGACCAATGGATCTGGTGGCATTACTTCAAGCAAAATTCAGGCCAAAGTGTGTAGGAGTACACCACAGAATTCAAAAATATGGCCATAATGTTGAGTATCTATCCAAAGAACTCATATGTACTCCTCAAGTATTTGGGGGGTCGACACTGCCATATGTGTGAGAAAGTGATGTTATTCAAGCCACAAAATAGTGGATGAGGCTTGTGTACAGCCACAATACCTAGAAAACATAGGCCTGAAAAGAGCGCAATCAAGTGGATCGAAGCAAAATGAGAAACAAGATGCTTCTAAGGGTGGGAAGAAGAAGCAAAAAGGGGGAAATGATAAAAATACAGAAACCACATTTCACTAGTGCAAAGATCCTATCAATCACTGCAACCACAACAACATTGATGGCCATTCAGAGGAGAAGTACTGGAAGTTGCATCCAGAGCTAAACCCAAAGAACAAGAAGAAAGATAATGAGAAGAAGAATCTCATGGTCACTAATTCAAGAAAGCAAGTTGAAAGTAGCTCAGACGTGGATGAGAAGATCATTTATACATCAGTACAGAAGGAGGTGAATCTGAGTAGCCTTCTACAATAGGAAGCGAAATAAACAACCAAACTCTTCCATGTAAAGATACAAGTCAAGAAGACGAATATTTATTCTCTGTGTGACTCAGGATCACAGATGAATATCATTGCATAAGATATGGTCAAGAAGTTGGTGTTGGAATTTTGTGATCATCTAAACCCATATCCACTGAGATGCGTACATAAGGATGCAGAGATGAAGGTAACAAAACAATGTAAAATTAGATTTTATATTAGTGTTTATTTTGTTGATGAAGTAGATCTGGATTTGGTTCCCCTTGATGTATGTGGAGATTTGTTTGGGAGTCCATACATGTACATGTGTGATGCAATATTCATGAGGATATCTAACTAGTACCATCTCATCAACGAAGGAAAATCATTCATCAATGCACACAAAGCCAGGTCAAAAATCTCACTAGTAAGTGCCAACCAAGCCAAGAAATTGATTAGTTCCAACAAGAAGAATGTTTTATTTTTTTTAAGAGAAAATTAGTTTGTAGAGGAGTCAATAAGAGGCAAGGCATCCCTAGAGGGGTGTACTAAGAAAAAAAAACAACAATTGTGGGAGTTGTTACATGAATACAAGGATGTGTTCCAAGAGACTAAAGGCTTATCCCCTAAGAGAGAAGTGGAGCATGAGATCGATTATTTCCAGACTCCCCATTGCCAAATATTGGGTTTTATCGGAAGTCTGTTATCGAAGCAAGTGAGGTGAAGAAAAAAATGCAACAACTTCTGGAATAAGGTGTCATTCGACCGAGTACATCACCATGTGGGTCACCCATCATCATGGTGCCAAAGAAGGATGGGACTTGGTGGATGTGTATAGATTACAAGGTGTTGAATAAAATCATGCTTAAGAACATATATCCTCTGCCTAGGATAGATGATCTATTAGATAAGTTGCAGCAAGCAAAGTATTTCACCACGCTAGACTTGAAGTCTGGATATTACTAGTTCGAGTCAAAGAAGAATATATATGAAAGACCACCTTCAAAATGAGTCAAGGTTTGCATGAGTGGTTAGTTATTCCATTGGCCTATGTAATGCACCAACTACATTTATGAGATTAATGAATGATGTATTGTGCCCTTTCATAGATTCATTTGTTATTATCTATTTGGATGATATACTAGTATATAGTGCTACCTTGGAGGAGCATATTTCACATTTGACACAGGTGCTCAAAACATTAAAGAAACTCTAGCTATTAGAAAATATCAAGAATTGTGAGTTTGCACAACAGTCCTTGGTTTATTTGTGATATATGATTGGTGGAGGAGAATTGAAGAGAGATCCTTCCAAGATGGAGGCCATCATGAAATGGATAATGCCTACTAATGCTACTGAGGTTAGGAGTTTCATTCTGGCAGCACGGTACTTGAGGAAATTCACAGCCTTGTTTTCAGTGGTAACAACACCTCTCCACACCATAACAACAAGTGGAAAGGGTTTCCAGTGGAAAAAATGACAACACAAGGATTTCGATGAGTTAGAGAAGAATATCAGTGAAGCACTAGTTCTAGAATTACCAGACTTGGAATGACCCTTTCAAGTGGAGACAGATTCGAGTGGGTATGTTATGGGAGTTGTCTTGATCCAAGGAGGAAAGCCTGTTTGTTACCATTCTAAAGTATTTCATGCAGCAGTTATTAACTACCCTACCTATGATAAGGAGCTCTATGCCATGGTGTAAGCTATGAAGAAGTGGAAGAACTATCTAATGGGAAAGGAGAAAATAATCCACATGGATCACTAGCTGTTAAAGTGCTTGCAAGCCTAGAATAAGCTACAACAGACCAAGAATTACAAGTGGATGGGATTTTTATAGTAGTTTCATTTGGTGATCAAGTATAAGAAGGGCATCACAAACAAGTTGGCTGATATGCTTTCAAGGCCACCCACATCAAATATAAAATATTTGGGGACTCTTATGCACATGGATCCATTCACCCATGATGCATACATAGAAGCATATTCAGAAGATGAGGACGTCAAGGAGGTGTATCAACAGTTGCAGAGTCAGAGTCATGTGCATAATGGCGACAACATCATTGACTACCATCTCCAAGAAGGGTTACTCTATAGATTAGATAAACTATGTGTTCCTAAAGGTGAGTGTTTGCAGCTGATTAGAGAGGCTCACACCTCTAAGGTTGCAAGCCACGTTTTGTGTAGGGAAGACTATGGCTAACTTGCATAGGTATGTGTAGTGGCCCAAGATGCAAGAACAAGTAGATAGGTTCATAAGAGGATGCATTCTTTGTTGTACCAACAAGCCTAGAAACAGGAAACAAGGCATGTATCATCCCTTACCTGTACCTACTCATCCTTCGAAAAGTATTTCCATGGACTTTGTGGGAGGTTTACCAACAACCAGGAAGGGACATGACTACCTGTTTGTGGTAGTTGACATGTTCAGAAAGATGTGTGTTCTAATGCCCTCTAAAAATACCATCAATAGACAAGAAGAAGCAAAATTGTTCTTTGGACAGGTCTGGGTACACTTTGGGATACAAAGGAGCATCATTTCCGACAGGGATACAAGATTTATGAGTGCATTCTGGACTAAATTGTGGGAGAAGATGGACATGAAATTGAAGAGATCTACAACATTCCATCCACAGATAGATCGAAAGACAGAAGTAGTAAAAAGGAATTTGGTGCAGCTTCTGAGGGGTTACAACCAGAAGCATCTGAAGACCTAGGATGAAAATCTGGTATATATACAACATTATCATAATAGAGCAGTCCAGACTTCTATAGGAATGTCCCAATTTGAAACTTGTTTTGGATATTTTCCACCATCACCTTTGGATATTGCATATGGGAAGCAAGGATGATGAAGGAATACATTACAAGAGATGCTTTGAGGGCTGAAAATTTTATAGAGGAGATCAGGAAGATCCATCTACAGGTAAAGGAAATGTTGCAGAAGTCACAGATGAAGTATAATGCCATACATTATCAGCACATAACAAATAAATCATTCAAGGTGGGAGACAGAGTATGGATACAGTTGAACAAGGTGAGGCTGCAAGGGCCTGGTAAGAAAATCAAGGCTCTAAGGTATGGTCCTTTTGAGATACTGGAAAAGGTGGGTGACAATGCCTATCGAATCAATTTACCACCATAGATGCACATTTACTCAGTTGTAAATGTGAAGAATTTGAAACTCTATGAGCCTTCCATGCTAGATCACGAAGAGGAATAGGTCCTACCTTCAGTGGGGGATTTGGCACCAGATGCTCAGGTAGAGTTGAAAGAAGATACATTTTTGTAAGAGAGGTCTGGAACTACAAGACAGGGGCAGTATGACCTTTGGCATATTGGGTTGAAGGGACAACTTCCAGGTAAAGCTAAATGGTACACTGGAGAGAAGGTGGAGGAAAATTTTCCTCACCTCATCAAGTAAACTCTTTTGGGGACCAAAATCCTCCCAAAATGGGGAGGTGTGATCCAAATTATATCTTTATATTGTTTCTCATCTATCTTGATGCATTTGGAGTGGAAAAAGTGGAGGAATTATCTCACGCGACTATTTTTACTGATGGGACCCAGTTGGGAAAAGCGGGGTCTAAAACCTCCCAGGAGTGTTTTGATGCATCAAACAAAGTTTTTTGGGGGTAAAACATTATCGCTTGAGTGCCACACCTTTTCATGCTATTCTACACACAAAAATATTTCCAACTACGTAAGAATCATGTCAATTAGAGTCCGTATGAAAACATTATGCCACTCAGAAGTTGACATTCCTGTTTTCACACCTATAGTTTAGGAGGATGCCACATCTGGCCCCATTATTCATGGAAAAGGGGAGAGCCACGTGTTTATGATGTATAATACTCTAGAAGATTCTATTTTGTAACTCTAGTTAAGAGTTGATGTCATCAAACTTAACCACTAGTAGGCTATTGGGCTATGTTATAACCGGGCGACTAGGAGGAAGAAGCATTCCATTCTTTCGAGAGAATTTGTTCCATAGATGAGAAAAGCTAGACAGGAGAGATAGGAGGTAGAGCACACATAGAGGATATGTGCACTGTATCAGCCCATGGGCCACAAGCATTACTTCTTTGTACCTGCAACCATATTTCTAGAGAGAGAAAGAGAGCGAAGCAACCTCAGCTTCCAACAGGGTTTTCTCCAGAAAGGGTTTCCCAAAGATAATATCTTGTGTATTATGTGTGTGTGATCTTATTTTTTTGTTTTCTACTTTTCTGTTGGATTTACTTGTACATGCATAGACTAATTACAATTAATTTGTAGATCTAGAAATTAAATAAAACTGTAATAGTGTAGAATATCACATTTTTAATATAGTATTATTAGATTTGTTGTGGCGAACTATCGAGTGGAATACCCATGACAGTTTATGGATCATATCTCCCCCATGAGATTTTGGGTTGCGTAGAATCTCCCCGATGAAAGATCTAGGTAGTAGCCTAATGGTATTTCCAAGTAGTGGCCAGATGACATTTACAAGTAGTAGCCCGATGACATTTTGGGTAGTACTTTGTTATGACCATAAAAGTTTTTTTTTTTTTAAACCTGAACAAGTTTACATTGTTCCTAATCATGGTCTTAGATAAGTGTTAAGTAATTTTATTTTTTTATGGGTAGGTGATAGGTTAAGAGTCTCATTTTCATATCCAAATAAAGTTAAATCAGCCTTATTCCATGTCCTAGAAGTCTCACATGCTGTTTAGAACCCATATCTTTAACCATTTTGAAATTTTTTTGGAATTAACCCCGAAACCACGTTTTTGTAGCACAGACAGTGTAAAATGTCTGTTTTGCGCTATGAAAATGCTGCTCTTTCTGTAGCAATCTTCCCCGAAATTACACTACGCACACTACGAAAGCACAAAGTTGTAGGTAGTCTTGTCAAAACATAAATTTGTTCAAATACAGTTAATCCTTCATTATTAGGTGTCAACCAGGAGTCAATTCTTAAGCACATAACCATCCAAATTCATCATTTCAAATTTAGGGGTCATCATGATAGGTAATTTCAAATTCGAAAGGTCTGGCTAGTTTCTTATTGCAGTTTGCATGCAAACCTTCAAACATACCATTTTCGACTGATAAGCTTATGCTAATTCCTTACCAAAGTTTCTCTCACCTATAATTCAAGCGAGGATAATTACCTTTAACAAGTGAGGTTGATTTTTTATAGGAAATCAGAGGTAAATATGACAAAAGAAAGGAAGAAACACAGGTCTGGTCATTGTTTAAGAATAGATCCTGAAAGCACCGAGGTCTTGGCCAGAGATAAATCAATAATGGAAGCCTTCAAGAAAACAGGGTGTTGGAAATTTTGTGAAAAATTGCAGGGAGGACACACTTAGTTGACAAAGGAGTTTGAACTACATTTCACTGGATCAGACACAAAAATTGGAACCCTAAACTTGCCAATTACTCCTGAGGTCATAGCTTTGGTGATAGAGATTCCTAGGGGACAAGATAGATGGTTCAAAAACTTCAGATTTGACATGGAACCATGTAAAGTGTCTCTAAAGCGAGAGTTTGTAGAAACAGACTTAACCAAGGCAACTTCAAGGAAATACATCAAAGACATCTATGCCAACTTGCTCATCAACATTCAAAGGTATTTTACCTGTGAGGGAAGATATCATAAAGTAGATTCATATCATTTTAAACTCCTGTTGCATTTTACTTGTATGATTTCTTTAGATTTTCCTTTCTTCCTATATCGAAGTATAGCTAAGAAGGCAGATAAAGTGCAAATGAAATCTCAAGGATATGAAACTTCCCTTTTTCATAATGGTCTAACTAAACTGATAGTTTTACATGAACTCAAAAGGATCAACAGAGAATGGTCTTCATTTTTTTTCTTATTTGGTTTTGGAGTGGAAAATCAAGATATACGCATTAATCCTAAGGCTAAATAAACTCCATTAGTAGAAACCAGTAAGCCTGTACCAGGTCAAAAAGATTTGTTAAGCTGAAACCTAGAAAGTAGGTGAAAGAGAAAGTGAGTAAAACATCAATGGTTATTCTTGAGACTCCTTAATATACAAAGGAAAAGATAGCTAAAGTTAAGGAAATTACACAAGAACAATCAGCTAACAAACCAGCTCAAAGGAGATTGAGTAGAAGTCAAATTGCAAAGGAGAAGGGTAAATTAGTGATCTCGAGAGAAAGTCCAGGCTTGAAGGGTTATTTAAATCATATTTTAAAAGCCATTGATATTGCAAAATCCCCTTTGGTGTAGGCAAATGTCATAAAATTTGATGAAGGAAAATAGAAGAAGATGAAATCTTCTAAGAAACTAGAATTTGAGGATGACGTTACAACATTTGTGTTCAAGCCCAGAAAGCCCTTAACCAGGAAATATAAAAAGATGCAAGAGTCCAATATTGAGTTAGGGAAAACAAAAGAAGATTACACCATTCAGGAAGAGTTGATAGACCTTTCATCACCAATACCTGAAGGTGACAAAAACAGAGTTTTTTCCACTCAAATAGAAAAAAACAGTTATGAAGAAATGGAAGAAAGGTTTAGAGCAGCTAATAATGAAATTTCTAGACTAAGGATGAGAGTAAGAAGGCATGGTGCTGAGAAGACAAATTTCAAAAGGATAAAGGCTCTCTGGGAAGTGAAAAAGTTTCCAAACCATAAATAGTCAGCAATGAAATTCAATACTTTACTTGGACTATTCCTGCAATTAAAGAAGCCAGATTTTAAGGATGATGAATGTTCAGTTGAAAGCTACTAACAAGAGATTGGAGAGATAGGTGGAAGGCCTAAAAATAAAGTTAACAAAATTTGGAGAAAGGCTACAACAATAATGAAATAGGGTGATGAAAAAGGGCAGTAAAGGATATACCTTAAATCAATTTTGGTATTAAAAAGAAGGTCATTTGTGAATAAGAACATCTTATAAGATTAATTTGTTTTGATTTTTGGTGATCATATAAGTCTTTATGAAAATTTTGAAAATCCCCAAACTACAGATTTCTGAAAACTCTGTTGAAAAAAGAGCATACATGGCAGTTTCGTAGCATGCTATGAAACTGTTGAGGGTAAACTTTTAGCAGTTTATAGATGTATTTTGAAGGTAAGTTCTGATAAGTTTCAAGTTTTGATGTTGTTGGTAGACATATGAATATCATAGATGAAGTTTCAGATGGAAGAGATGCAGAAAGAATGGTTCAAAGAAGTATTTCACAAGTGATATAAAAGTTGTGCTATGAAAACAGACTATTTTCATAGCACAGTCATGTTTCATCCTCTTCTCCATCTGTTCGAGGTTCCATTTTTTGCACAGGTGGAAAACTGAAGTTTTAATGGATTGCTAACACATGCCACATATATGAAACAATCATCAATGCTAGCAAAACAGCTCGAAGATAAGCATAAAGGATTAAGGGCTTAAAAGGAGGAACTTTGTCTCCTTGTTTTAAGGACAGTTAGGTCATGAATCAATAGCGTTTGCAACAATGCTGGAGACATCGTAAAGCTCGAAGACATGGATTAATAGCTATTAAATAAGGTATTTAAGTCATAGATAAGGTTGTTGAAACATGTTTAAGGAGTTTCACTCCTATTTGTATTAGGACTCCTAAAGATAGTTAGCTGTCAATTTGTAATTAAGAAGTTTATTTTATGAATAGACAGGTGTCAATGTTAGAAATTCAAATTCTCCTAAGGATGGATCATAGAATCCAAGGTTGTAAAAACTCTATATAAAGCATGAGAATCGAATTCCTCAGGGTTGACAATTTTATTAGCAAAAGAAAGTTGTGTTATTGTAAGAGATTGTGTTTCTTTCAAAATTAATACAGAGATCAGTTTTACTACTCAATATTCACAAGGGGTTTATGTGTTTGATGTTTCTATGGCCTTTTTCAATTACTTATTTGCAGTGGTATGAGCTTGTAATGCTTAGAATTCATTGGAAAATGCTCTAACTTCCTTCACATGCTTGTAAATTGTGTTTATTCATTGTGTTACTGTTTCACTTATAAACCTAAACTCCAAGTGCCTCGAATTTCATGTTTTGTTGATCATGATGTTTTGTTGAAGACTATCTTGACCCCATAGCCCAATAGATGTTTGTTAATATTTGATTCAACCAGTCATTCATTTTTGTCCATTTTATTCCTAGAGTTAGCCATCTAATCATTAATCAAAAATCTTAAACCTATTGAGAGATCCCTCTCAGGTCGAGGAGGCTAAGCCTCAACCAAAAGATTGGTTTGAAAGAGTTACTCAGAGTCTACTTGATCAGTAGCCTATTAGGGTCAGATTTTGTGATAACATACCTGATGACATTTCTAGGTAGTAGTCTGATCACATATTTCCTGGTAGTAGCCCGATGGTGTTTCTGGGTAGTAACCCATTGATATATTTTCAGGTAGTAGCTCGCTGACAAATATTCTGGGTAGTAACTCGTTGACTGATATTCTGGGTAGTAGTCCGTTGATAGGGATTCTAGGTTGTAACCCGATGAAGAGAGGATGGTAGCTTAAGCTCCCCTCTGGTAGAAAATTCTTCTTCTTCTAGATTTTATAATATTTAGCATATGGGAAGGTAAAATCAAGAAGAGAAAATAAGCAAGACATGTACAAAGATGATCCAGGATGACAAGATACTTGAGATGGGACATATGTCATGTTGATCAATGGTCTGATATTGAAAGATAGAATTCTCCCTAGTTGAGAGGGAGTGTTAAAATATGAAATTGTGGTAAAATTCCACTTGGGACTACTCATTTGATGGAGATGATGATGGCCTCAGATCCTCTTTCTGTTGGGTGTGGAGTCTGATTATCTTCTATATTCAAAGGTATCGCCACATTGGACCCCAGTTCGTAATGGGGGAGCAATGTCGCCCATAAAATATTTTTTGCAAGGGGGGTCTTAGGGGGGCGGCTGCGACCTTTGGGAGACCCCCCCTGGCGGGGGGATCTGGGGCAATGCCCTCGAAACTAAGAATAAATGTAAAATTGTCTTGTAAAATGTTGTAATTTCGTAGTCAATCTGGGCTATTCTTTAGGCAGAGATATGACGGTAAAATTTATGTTTAATTTAGGGTTTTTTGTCCTAGAAGGCAACCCCTCGCTCTAGACGAGGGAATTGTATTGCGCCTATGTATATCTGTATTCTGAGTGAGGAAGAGAGAGGAGATTGAGAGTGAAGAGGGAATTACAACGAATCTGTTGTAGGTTGTATCTCATCAGTTTGCTGGATAATATAAAAACAAGGACTGGCTGTTTCTCTGCGGATGTAGCCCAAACTTGGTGAACCACATATATCTATGTCTCTCCTATTTTATGCATTTTATGTGTTTATATTTCTGAAATATTTTATGTGTTCCATTGCTCTATAATATATAATTTTCTAGAAACTGGTATCAGAGCTAAAGGTCTGTTTGGCTGATAAAATCACAGGAGAGAAGGGTTCCTAGTTCGAGTGGGAGAAATGGCAGAAGATGGTAGGTTTAGGGTCAAAAAATTTAACGGCCAAAACTACCAACTGTGGAAGATGCAGATGGAATATTATTTGTACTAGATATATCTATACCAACCATTGAGTGGAAAGATAAAGAAGGTGATGAGTATGACAAACACAGAATGGGATATTCTAGACCAGAAAGAACTTGGAACAATATGGTTGTGCCTAGTGTCGTCGGTAGCATTTAATATTTCAAAGGAAATGACAAAAAAGGGTTTAATGTTGACATTGGCCAAACTATATGAAAAACCCTCGGTGTCAAATAAGGTATTTCTTATGAAGCATTTATTTAATATGAGGATGTCAGAAGGTGGATCTGTTGTTGATCATTTAAATGAGTTTAATATAGTTACCAGTCAGTTAAGTTCTGTAGGGGTAACTTTTGATGGTGAAGTTAGGGCTCTGTTATTTCTGTGCTCATTGCCAGAAAGTTGGAATGTTTAGTTATGGCCATTAGTAACTCTGTCTCTAGATATAGTACTTTAAAGTTTGATGATGTTGTCGGTGCAATCCTTAGTGAGGAAATGTGACGAAAAAGCTCCGGTGAGACATCAGGTAATGATTTGACTGTAGAGACTAGGGGAACAAAAATGGAAAGAGGAAAGAGCCCTGGATATCACAGTAAGTCAAGAAAAAGTAGATCCAAGTCCAAATCAGGGATAGTGTGCTAGAAATATGGGAAGAAAGGACACCTGAAGAAAGATTGCAATTCTCGAAAGTCAAAAATATGGAGACACACAACAAGAAAATAATCATGAAGCGAATGTAACAGGTGATGTGTTGCAATATGATTTGATTCTTTCATTAGAAAATATTATTGATGCCTAGGTGGTAGATTCAGGGGCCTCATTCCATGCCACACTTGATAGGAAACATTTTTATGATTATGTTGAAGGAGATTTTGGTCAGGTTCGATTGGGTGATGATAAACCCTATATAATCATTGCAAGGGGTACATTCTTCATAAAACAACAAAATGGAAATCAGTGGCTATTGAAGGAGGTAATGCATGTTCCAGATCTAAAGAAAAATATGATTTCAATAGGATAGGTGGGAGGTGAAGGTTGTGTAACTAATTTCACAAATAAAATGTGGAAGGTCACTAAAGGATCCCTGGTAATAGAAAAAGGAGGAAAGGTTGGTACATCATCTTTATGAAATGGTATTTCTAATTTTGTTAATGCTTTAACCTCTACAGGAGAAGATATGGCATTGTGGCATCATAGGCTCGGGCACATGAGTGAGAAGGGGATGCAGATTCTTCACTCAAGCAATTTGTTGTCAGGTTTGGAGCATGTTGATTTAAAATTCTATGAGAAATGTGTTTATGGAAAACAAAAGAGGGTTAGATTGATTAGAGTTGGGAAAGAAAAGAAGAGTGAAAAACTAGAGTTTGTGGATACAGATGTATGGAGACCTGCTCAGGTATCATCTCTTGGTGGATCTTGTTATTATGTTACTTTTATTGATGATGCAACTAGAAAAAAATGGATTTATTGTGCTTGAAATAAATATGATGTATTTGAAGCTTTCAAGAAATGGAAAGCTTTGGTTGAAAATGAGAAAGGAAAAAGGTTGAAGTGTCTCGGATCAGACAATGGAGGTGAATATTGCAGCGAAGAGTTTGATAGGTACTGTTCAGAGAATGGAATTCGCAGAGAGAAGACAGTTCCAAGAACACCACAAGAAAATGGTGTGTCAAAAAGGATGAACATGACAATCATGGAGCGTACCAGGTGCATGAGATTGCACGCAGGATTGCCTTTATAATTTTGGGCTGATGCTGTAGATACTGTTGTTTATCTAATAAACAGAGAGCCTTCAAGTTCCTTGGATGGTGGTATTCCAGAGGAGGCTTGGACAGGTAAAAAGGTAAACTACTATTTTTTAAATACTTTTGGTTGTGAAGCCTTTGTCCACATTAATAAAGAAAATATAACAAATATTGAGGCAAAATCAAAGAAATGTACCTTCATTGGATATGGTGTTAATGATTTTGGATATCGCTTTTATGACTATGAAAAACACAAAATCATTAGAAGCAGATATGTCATATTCAGTGAAAAGGTTTTGTATAAGGATCATTTGCAGGAAAAGAAACAAGAAAAATAAAATAGAGAATACAGAGTGTTTGATGAGATCATAGGAAAAGTGATGGTGCTCGAAAATCATAATGATCAACAACTATAACAACAACCACAACAGCAACAAGCACCTCAAACACCTGAAAGTGGTGTTATAAGATCTACCAGGATAAGTAGACCCCCTGAACGATACTCTCATTCATTATATTATGTATTGTTGACTAATTTTGGTGAACTAAAATGTTATGAAGAAGCAGTGTAGGTAGAACCCAGGAAGAAGTGGGAGCAAGCCATGAAAGAAGAGATGGACTCCTTAGCACACAATTAGACTTGGGACTTAGTCATGTTGCCTACAGGTAAAACAACATTGTAGAATAAATGGGTTTACAAGTTGAAGAAAGAATATGGAGGCAGAAAAAGGTATAAAGCTAGACTTGTGGTGAAAGGGTTTTCATAGAAAAAGCGTATAGACTTTGATGAGATATGTTCTCCTGTTGTTAAAATGACTTCAATTAGAACTATTTTAAGTCTAGTGGCAGCTGAAGATTTGCATCTTGAGCAGTTATATATAAAGACAACCTTTCTCCATGGGGATTTGGAGGAAGAGATATATATGCAGCAACCACAAGGATATGAGGTAAAGGGAAGGAAAACTAGTGTGCAGGGTGAAAAAGCGCTTGTATGGCTTAAAACAGGCTCCAAGGCAGTGGTATCTAAAATTTGAGAGGTTTATGTCTGAACAAGGTTATACTAGATATCATTATGATCATTGTGTTTATCTCAGAAGGAAAAATGATGGCAGCTATATTATATTGTTATTGTATGTAGATGACATGCTTGTTGCAGGTTCTAACATGCAAGAAATAAATGTGCTCAAAAGAAAATTGGCAAACTCATTTGCAATGAAGGATTTGGGTGTTGCAAAACAAATCCTTTGTATGAGAATAACTAGAGATAGGAAGAATCACAAGTTAACATTGTCTCAAAGTGAGTACATAGAAAAGTTGTTAGAAAGATTTAATATGCAGAATGAAAAACCAGTTAGTATACCTCTAGCTAGCCATTTCAAATTAAGTAAGGGGGAATGTCCCAAGACTCAGGAAGAAATGGCTCATATGTCTAAAGTTCCATATGCATCAGCAGTTGGAAAATTAATGTATGCAATGGTCTGCACAAGGCCTGATATTGGACATGCAGTGGGAGTTGTAAGCAGGTACATGAACAATCCATGAAAATAACATTGGATGGCGGTGAAGTGGATTCTCAGGTATTTGATAGGTACCACAAATCAAGCATTATGCTTTGCTGGTTCAAACATTTCTCTACAGGGATATGTTGATGCAAATATGGTCGGTAATAGAGATAGTAGGAGGAGCACAACAGGGTATGTGTTTACTATAGGTGGAACAACTATTAATTGGGTCTCAAAACTGCAAAGTGTTGTTGCAATCTAAACTACAGAAGCAGAGTATGTTGCTGCTACAGAGGCTAGTAAAGGAATGATTTGGTTACAAAGGTTTCTGGATGAATTGGGTAAGAAGTAGGAGTTGGGTAAGTTATATAGTGATAGCTAGAGTGCCATACATCTTGCAAAGAACTTTTCATTTCATTCCAAGACTAAACATATACAAGTCAAGTACCATTTCATACGGTCACCATTGGAAGATGGACAGCTGAAGCTAGAAAAGATACACACTAGCCAGAATCCTACAGATATGTTAAAAAAAGTTGTAACCAGGGAGAAATTGAGAATTTGCTCAGTTTCAATTGGTCTTCAAGAGTTATCACTCAGATTTTCCCAAAAGTTGTAAGAAGAGGGGAAGGGGTCTTAGGTAACCACAAACCAACTTTTAGGTACAAAATCTAGCTATCTGTATCTAGAGAGGGCTCTCTCTTTAAGGTTTAGCTTTGTTTTGGAAGATATTAGGCTAGTTATAGAAGCTTGGGGGTTTTGATTGTATTTGGTGGTGGAATTCAAGAGCAGATGGATAGAAAAAGGTTTTTCAGGCCATTGGCTATGGAGTCAACCGAAGATGCTTAACAGGATTGGTTGCTTCACAAAGGAGGGCTTCAAAGGGAAAGATAGTAAAACAAGAGGCACATGGGAACTTTAAAGGGTGGAATGGTCTCAAAAGGGATGAAGGGCAGTTAAGAATCCTTCAACATGTTTCGAGGGGAGGGAAAGTGGTTGATCACTAATGAATAGCAATTAAGAATTCTTTACTAAGTGATCACAATGAAAACTAATAAATAAGAAGCAACTAAGAATTTCTTATCTATAATATTTTGAAGAAAACATTAAGAAAGATATACCTTTTAAAACAGATTGCACTGAAGCACTTTCTAAGATTTCATTATTTTGTTTATCATTCAGATTTATGGAAACAAATGCAATTATTAATAAACAGAGGAAAAGCAATACTAAACAAGAGATATAGAATACTTATTGACAATTGCTTTGCACGAGAATCCTTGTGAAAGTCCTTTGCTTTATTCAATGCATCCATCTAGCCATAAAAGAGTTGTTCCAATAGCACTTCTTTTTCAAAATAACTTAGTTTATAGAAATTTCAGTGAATCCACCCAAAATACTTCAAATGAAGAAGTATTTATACTAATTGTAAACCGAAATATCTTGAAAAAATATCAATATTAGTTTCGCAAATATGTCCAACTGTTTACATTAATAGAACTTAAATAAAGGACATTCAAAACTAATGAATCTATTTGAGACTATGTTTATGGATTTATGGTGACAAAAGAATAGAAAGTCGAATTTGATAGCAACTCTTAGTTGATGATGAGGCATCCCAGTCACTAACTGCATCCTTCCTTTGTGCATTCTGCCCTAGAAATTCTACAAACTTAGGGTCCAATGATATGCTTTTATATCTCAATCCGTGATAGATATGTAAAACGTGAAATAATTTTTTGTAGATAGGAATTTTCAGGAGATAAAACTCTCTCAGTTTCCCAAAATTCATCTCCAGCTGTTCACAATATTCTCTGTAAAAAGATGTCAAAAACAAGACCTTGCACAAACTGAAAAATAGGTTGTGAAGACATGCACTTATATCCCTCTTGGTAATACCTGTGTAAAAAGTGAGATAGGTTTTTGTAGATTGGCCCGTTAGGAACAAAAACCTCCTCCATTTTCTAGAAATACTTTGTGGATTGGCTACAATAGTTTCTGTACAACTATGACTTAAACATGAAATTTCTGAAGAATGTACCATTTTTTCTCTAATTTCATCTTTTAACCTTAAACTTCTTTTGACTATTTTTCACTTTTACTTTGGATAAAATTCATTGCATCTGGTGAAAGTGTTTTCATATTTGTTTAACTCTTAATGCCTTCATGTTTACTTTTACTGTTTACTTTTTACTTTTTACTTTTACCACTTTGCTTTTTCATCTGTCTTCACTTTGACATGAATTTGTATACTCTGTTTTGTAACTGTCTTCCCTACTGTTTATCTTCATGGTAGCTGATTTACTTGACTTTGTCTTCAATCTAATACTCTTTAATCTTGATACACTTTGACTGTTCTTTACTGTGTCCTTTTACCTTCAATGCGTAGTTTAGGTTTTTACTATCTGTTTCAACAGTAAATCCTTTTAATTCCATGTTTCCTTTGCTTGTCTTTTAACTGCATGTTTTATTTTCCATCTCTATTTCAATAGATTTGATAACAATATTGGAGTAAATAGGTCTTATGACTAGTATTAAGACTGTTTATCCAAGGATGTGGTCTTCTAATCACCTGTAAAATAGAACAAATTGTTAAGAAAGCATTGGTTTGGAGGGGAGGTCGAAAAGGTTTCATTAGAGCTTGAGAGGTCTGTGGAGTGAGTATAGAATGATTTTCGGGAGGTAAACCATGCTCAAATCAGTTAACATAGGCTTTATGTGTCACAGCTGGGTTACATAGGTTTTACTGCACAATTAAGCGAAAACAAGCAAAACTAGGGGTTTTGTGTTTAAACGGGTAAATGGTTGATATTGGCGGGTAAACGAAAATGAAAATTGGTGGAAACTAAATGACGAGACATTTTGTCGTTTAGTAGAAGGCGATAAATGGTTTCTATCGCACCGCTATTGGAGGGAGGCAGTATTTGGCCTCAAGCCAACGATTCCATAGATCACTCGACGCGTGGCGGAGGCACTATACAAAACCGCTTTGTGATCGTGCACTAACGCGTAGTCACAAAGGGTCACACAATATGGATAATAGCCGTTAGATCTCAAGGACCTGATCAGACGACTATCAGGGCTCTGAAGTGATGGGGATATAGTGGAGGTGGGCCCGATACATTTAAGGATTAATTAATTATATCGGGGTTGACGGGATTGGATGGGGAGGCTTTTAATTAATCGTGAGGGTTAATTAATCCTTTATTAATGTGGCAGGGGATTAAGGGCTGTTAATTAGTTACTATTTAAATAATTAAACCCAGTTAATGATGTATTATGGTTATAACTAACCAAAGGAGCGAGATATATAGAAATTCAGGATCTTAATAGTTTAAATAATACGGGAGCGTGTTATGAAACCAGCTCAAGAAAATATATAAAAGATAAATCAACACCTTAGAATTCAGCCTCTTCGAGGGGGAAACCTCCTTTACATTACATAAATGAACAATTCTTGGATGATACAAATGAAAAGACCTCCTTTCTATATATAGGAGTCTAAGGGGTCATAACATAATCAGAGCCGACATAACAATAATAATGTAAGGGCACAATAATAACAATAGTGGGCTTCTATGGGGCACAATAGTAACAATATGGGCACTACATGGGTACAACAATATAATAAGTGGGTTATACTAATAACAATAAGGGGTTACGCTAGTAGTATAGGGGCCTAACATGCCCCTCTCCTTCAAAAAGTGTTGTCCTCAACGCTTGAGTAGTTCTTGATGCTTCTGTATAAAATTCTTGTCCTCCCAAGAGGAATCTTCAGCGGGTAAGTTCTTCCACTTGATGAGATACTTTGAAATTGATCGATTTCGTAGCTGTCAGGTTCTTGTTTCTGTGATTGCTCCAGGTTCCAATATGATTTTTCCTTCCTCTTCAATTTCTGGAAATATTGTTTGAATTGGGATCTTTGCAACTTTTGAATAAGTGGCCATACTTCTTCGTCCTTCTTCCATTCATCCCTTGCTTCATTTATCCAATCTGGTTGGATAATATAAATAGCACAAAATGATGCTTCCACATCCTCATCCTTGAAGAGTCTTCCCATTCGGTAAGGTCGCCATTTTTTAAGTGCATGTAGTATTGCCAACATTTCCTTCTCATAAATAGCTTGCTTGAGATGTAGTAGTAAAAATACCCAATCACCTACATCAAAACATTTTTCACTACAATGTTTATCTACCTGTTGTTTTGTTTGCTTTTGCACCGAAGTGGCGTTATCCTTTAAAAGTTGGAGAACTTGTTTTTGATGCTCGATGTGATCTTTCACTTCTTGAACCTTTTCTTCTTGATATTTCCTTCTATCTCTAGAGTTTGAGGAGTGGTAATTTCTTGCAATCCTTTACAAGATATGGTCGGATTCATTTCTTGATGCTCGATGTGATCTTTCAGTTCTTGAACATTTTTCTTCTTGATATGTCCTTCTATCTTGATAGTTTGAGGAGTGGTAATTTCGAACAATGAATTACAAGATATGGTTGGATTCATTGCTTTTTTCTCGATGTGATCTTTCACTTCTTGCACATTTTTCTTCTTGATATGTCCTTCTATCTTGAGAGTTTGAGGAGTGGTAATTCTTGCCAATGCTTTACAAGATATGGTCTGATTCATTTCTTCTTTCTCTGGGGTGGGGTCCTGGCGTATATCTTCTTCTTTTGATGTTTCTTGATCCTTTTCTTCCTCCTCTTCATATTATATGTAAAATAATTTCTTCTCAGCACACTTATGACCTTTAGTGCACTTGATATCACAATTGTAACAAATCCCTTTTTCTCTTTTTTCTTCCAATTGTTGTGGTGTAACCCTTGTAGGTTGTGGAAGGCTAGGAGAAACAACAATTCCATCTTTATAGTTGTGAGGGGTACGCTTCCTGGTTTCCATAATTTTTCTTTCCACTATGTCACAATGCCCTTTTACTCTTTCCAATTGTTGTGGTGTTGCTCTAAAGAAGGTGTTTCTCTTTGTATCCTCATAATGTGCTATCATTTCCTCCGTGAAAATTGACCACGTAACAAGTTATTTACAAGAACAAATCCCTTTGTACCATAAAAATTGATCTGGTTCTAAATATGAAGATGCAATACATACCTTTTGTAATAGTTGTACACCATGTAGATCAAAATATTGCTCCATCTGAAGTATCCAATTTACCGGATCCTTGCCATCAAACTTCCTCATCTTGTTTTTTCTTGATTTTAGGAGCTCGACCTTGAAATGACTATAACTCTGTACTTTCAAATCTTTAAGTTCTAAAATTAGGACCTGTAGTAGTCCTCGGTGTCCTCTTTCCAATGCCACCAGTCTGATCCAAATTGGATTCTCTAAGAAAGCGTTATACACAACCTCCCACGATGACCTGATTATAGACCTTTCTAGAAGAGCGAACTTGTATGAAGCACCACGTGTCACTGTTTTGACCTATGGATCTGAGAAAGATATACAAGAAACTACAGTCCATCCTTTTTCTGTACCTTCTTATGAAATTTCAATCCGATCCCTAGAGAGAAAGTTATGACGATTTTCCCCAGGTCACATGTTTTGAATGTAATTCAGGAGTCTGCAAAAAGACCAACTTCCTCAGATCATATCTCTGCAAATATCGCACGAAAAGCTCTAAATTTCAGACCCAAGGTTCTATGCGATTTCTTCTCAAATGGGTTTTTTTTCTCGACTTCTGAAATGTCACAGAAAAAAAAAAGTTATAGTGAAAATGCCACTATGACCTGTTTGGAGCAGCGAAACCCTGGAATCCAAAGCTCTGATACCAAATGTTATGGAACCAGCTCAAGAAAAGATAGAAAAGATAGATCAATGCCTTAGAACTCATGCTCTTCGAGGGGGAAACCTCCTTTACATTACATAAATGAACAATTCTTGGATGATACAAATGAAAAGACCTCCTTTCTATATATAGGAGTCTAAGGGGTCATAACATAATCAGAGCCGACATAACAATAATAATGTAAGGGGACAATAATAACAATAGTGGGCTTCTATGGGGCACAATAGTAACAATATGGGCACTACATGGGTGCAACAATATAATAAGTGGGTTATACTAATAACAATAAGGGGTTACACTAGTAGTATAGGGGCCTAACAGAGCGGGTATATATGGGAATTACTTAATAACGTAAATTAGTAGTTAATATGACTTTATGAAGTGGAAAAGCGCTAAGCATAAAACATTAAAGTGTGTATTTAAACTTAGGCTAAGGTGAAAAAAGGGTTTTTGTGGAAATATTATAATTTTCCTAAGTAAAATCCTATTTTACTTAGGAAAAACTTATCCAGGGTATGAATGATTTGTATGAAGGGCTATGATGATTAATGAGTGGTCTTAAGTACTTAGGCTTTATAAATTATTGGTCTGAGAGTCTGGTCCCTCTAGTAGTCAGAGAAATGCTCTGAACTCCTCTAATTTAATAGACACCTTGGTACTTAGGGGAAATTAGTGAAAATTTTAGGGAAAATGTATAGGGGAGTTAATTACTTGACTTTGCTTGCTTGATGTGCCTTCCATATGATGCATGCCTTTGCTTTTTGATGAAAGTAAACATATTTACACATTTAGAAATATCATTCATCACATATTATTCTGCAACCATCATCTACTTACCCTACTTACGTTATCCTAGCATTTTTACTTCTTTATTAGGGTGCACTTAAACTAGAAAACCCTTATCACACTTTCTTTTCTCTTACATGTACATATCTATCTAAGTCTAGCCTTATTACATCTAAGGCCTCAGATTAAACTGTTGAGCTCCTTTTATTCACTCTACCTATCTACTTATTTACCAAGATTAAATGTTTTGGTTAGATCTTTATTCTCTATTTCTACAACATGAAATTGAAAAATGAACTAGCCAAGTTTTAACTGTTTGACTAATCATGAATTGTGGCATAGATGACAAGATGCACACAATTTTTTATTATACAAAAGTGAAAAAGTAGTGGTATTTTGACTTGCACACTTTCCTGGTCTTTTCTTTTTGTTGGGGTTCATTTTCTTTCATTTTTTGACCTTTTTCATTCTTTTTTGCCCTTTGATTTCTCTTTTATGGCATACCCTCTTTACATTTTTTAATTTTTAATTTTATTTTTTTGAAAATATGGAAAACCTTTGCAACAAGTAAAGGTATGAACATATTACATAGCTCATCAAGTCAATCATGATATATGACACCTAATGGTATAGGAGCATAACAAATTAAATAAGGGGGAGTGTCCCAAGACTCAGGAAGAAATGGCTCATATGTCTAAAGTTCCATATGCATCTGTAGTTGGAAGCTTAATGTATGCAATGGTATGCACAAGGCCTGATATTTCACATGCAGTGGGAGTTGTAAGCAGGTACATGAACAATCCAGGAAAGGAACATTGGATGGCGGTGAAGTGGATTCTCAGGGATTTGAGAGGTACCACAAATCAAGCATTATGCTTTGCTGGTTCAAACATTTCTCTACAGGGATATGTTGATGAAGATATGGTGGGTGATAGAGATAACATGAGGAGCACAACAGGGTATGTGTTTACTATAGGTGGAACATCTATTAGTTGGGTCTCAAAATTGCAAAGTGTTGTTGCACTCTCAACTACAAAAGTAGAGTATGTTGCTGCTACAGAGGCTAGTAAAGGAATGATTTGGTTACAAAGGTTTTTGGATGAATTGGGTAAGAAGAAGGAGTTGGGCAAGTTATATAGTGACAGCTAGAGTGCCATACATCTTGTAAAGAACTCTGCATTTCATTCCAAGACTAAACATATACAACTCAAGTACCATTTCATATGGTTAGCGTTGGAAGATGGACAGTTGAAGTTGGAAAAGATACACACTAGCCAGAATCCTGCAGATATGTTAACAAAAGTTGTAACCAGGGAGAAACTGAGAATTTGCTCAATTTCAATTGGTCTTCAAGTATGATGAAGAAGATCAGAAATAGCCAGGTCCCAAGTGGAGTCATTTTCTAGCAAATTAAGTAGTGATGGAGTTTCTATAATCAGTCTCCAAGTGGGAGATTGTTGGGTGTGGAGCCTGATTATCTTTTGTATTCAAAGGTATCACCAAATTGGACCCCAGTTCATAATGGGGCAGCAACACTGCCCATAAAATATTCGTTGCAAGGGGTGTCTAGCAGGGCGGGCACGACCTTCAAGAGTCCGCTCGGAGGGGGATCAGGGGCAGCGCCCCCGAAGCTAAGAACAGATGTAAAAGTTCCTTGTAAAATGTTGTAATTTCATAGTCAATCTAGGTCATTCATTAGGAAAATATCTGACGGTAAAAGTTATGTTTAATTTAGGGTTTTTTTCCCTAGAAGGCAACCCCTCACTATATATCAGGGAATTGTATTACGTCTATGTATATCTATATTCCGAGTGAGGAAGAGAGAGGAGATTGAGAGTGAAGAGGGAATTACAGTGGATCTACTGTAGGTTGTATCTCCTTAGTTTGCTAGATAATATAAAAAGAAGGACTGGCTATTTCTCCGTGGATGTAGCCCAAACTGGGTGAACCACGTAAATCTGTGTCTCTCTTGTTTTATTCGTTTTCTGTGTTTATATTTATGCAATATTTTATGTGTTCCATTGCTCTGTAATATATAATTTTCTAACACTTTCCAAGTGGACTAAAATCGACCTAAATATAACCTCCTTTGGACAAGAGGAGGTTGAGTTATGAATTATTTTATTCATACATATATTTTGGATAAGGTCGGCCCTATGCTCATGTACCAATGGATAGGTCAAGTGGATCATCATGGAAACCTATAAATAGAAGAGACCTCAAGCTCATTTGGACAAATATCAATCTATCTTCTCCTCTTCTATCTAGTCTTGGCTTCCACAAGTATGATGAAGGAAGCTCGCTCAAGGGTATAAAACTTTTGGATGACGCTTGCACTAAACTAGGATTTCCTAATTCAAGGTCACTGGATAGAACTAAGCATTTGAGTCTTTGGATACTAGAACATAGTGGTCACGCGAGTGAATTTGGGTCCTTGGTCACTGGCATAGAGTCTTCATGAGATAAACTAGAAGTCTGGGTTAGTTTGGTCCCTAATCGCTAACACATAATGGTATGGGAGAAATCGAGTTGCCATAGTTGATATGATGTAGTTCACAAAGAGTGACCCTGTTTGTCCTAGTCACTCACACAACTCCTCCTCCCTGCATCTAGGACTACAAGATGAGATTTCAATGTTTTGACGATTTCTCTCAGTGACAAAAGTATTCAGAAGTAGGCTATAGGAAGTGGAAGTACATTACAGTTATTTGAATCATAGTTTTGATGTTTAGGTGCATTTCATGTATATTCTAGTTGTTGTTAAGGTATGGATCATCGTACTCTCTTTTCCTGAATCATTTGATGACAATATATTAAAAGAAGACTTGCAAGGGTTTTCCCCATATGCATTTTTCGCTGGTCTCTAACCAATCTTGGGGTTTCTATGTGTGCATGTTTTTCTTCTATTGTTCCTTTATGTTCATTGCATTGATGATAATGTTATTCTTCTTTCTACATAGTTGCATATGTTGATGAATAATGATGTAAATATGAATAATGTTATGATTTTATGGGTGAACTTAATGTGTTAATGGAGAAATGCAATTATCAAAGAAAAGAACAATATAGCCCTATGAAAAATTAATAGAAACATGGTGATAGAAGGACTTCAAATCCATATTTCCAAAGTATTTGACCCCTTTGAGGTAGTACAAAAGTTCATCAATCGGTGGAATCAAGTAACCATTCTTATCTATGATTCTTTCCAGGGCTCGATAATCAATGAACAATATCCAAACCCCTTCCTTCTTCTGCACAAGTACAATTGAGATCCCATAGGGTGAGGAACTTGGTCAAATGTTCCATTTTTGTAGCATCTCCTAGATATGCTACTTTATTTCCTTGTTTTCTATAAGAGATCAACAAAATATTGGCCCATTAGGTAGAGGTGTGCCTGTGGTCATATTGATTGAATGCTTGAACTCACAGTGTAAAGGTACCCTTGTGGGTGAAGAGAAGACGTCTTTGTACTCTTCCACAACCTTATCCACTTAAATAAATTACATAGAGGAGCCCTGTGTGGAGGCCATGGATGTGTCCAAAATCTTCCCCTTACTTTCAAAGAAAATGAGGAGGAAGAAAAAATTCCTCGTCTCCGAAATGATATTGCTACATTTCTTAGCAAAGATCAAATAAATGGTAGCAGGTGGGGCCACCTTTAGTATGTTTTATAGTTTTATTCTCAAAGGTATAATAATATTACAAGGTCTGGAATCATACACAATATGACACTTCCAAACGTAGCATTGGCCTAACAGAAACATCACAAACTTCAAGGGGAGAAACACCACATAATAACCTGTCCTTGAAGGGCTTGATGCTTTAGGGTTGGTAACATTGTTGGCTGATATATAGATATTTCCCTTGGTGGATCCATGTGATGGTGTATAGCTATAGGTGTGGTGTTGTTGGTAGGCCCAACCACTTAATGACCTCTATTGAGATGAGGTTCTTCTAACTCCTGTTGTCGACAATGAAATGAAACAGAGAACCTTTCACCCACATTTGTCAGTGGAAGAGATGCTCATCTTCCTCCATATCTTCATTCTCACTTCACTAGAACTTGGTGATAGAAATAGTTGCCTCCGATTGTGCATCAATGATCTATTTATCCTTTTCAAGGTCTAGCTCAGAGTCGAAACCTATGTCATACTCTATAACTTTCAACTCTATCACCAATAATTGTTTTGTGAGACATTCATTTGTTTTATGAGTAGATCTATTGTGGAACTCATACCACTATCCCATTTCTTTCTTCATATTCCCATTATTATTGTTTTCTTGTGTATTTTGTGGGTTTTTCATCTGGGTTTCACCCTAGTTTTGTCCTTTGTTATGCATATTTGGGGTGTCCTTATGCTACTTCATATTTGTAGATTGAAAGTCTCACCTCTTCTATTTAAATGATTGCTTGATTATGGAAGAATATTGGTATGTTGGTCTAAGTGAGGAGATGTTGACGAATTCCATTTCTATTTCTATGTATTTGTGCAAACAACCACGATACTTGAACAATAGATGGTGTTGAAGGTCCTTGAAACCCAACTTTATGCGTGAGGTATGAAAGATATTTGATAACTTTGTCGCTTCTTGGTTACTTTCTTATCAAAAAGTGGTCCATTTTATATACTTGTCTTTGTAGATTTCCATGGGTGTAGCATACCCAATACTAACCCTAGCTAAAAATAAGGGCAGAAGGAGGTAGTTATTGAAGTGAACCAACCTAAAATGTACGGTTTTGGAAATGTTATGAGTTTTTCTGACATTCTCTAAAGGAGAAATGGATGAAATCATTGTGTTCATCTCTTTAAGACCTTTCAAATGATATAAATTGTGTTCCAATCCAAATCTTGGATTAAAAGATATGGCCATTTAGATCCTTGGCCAATTTAAGTGGTTTCACATCATCATGCATGCCACGTGGCACCGATTTGGTTATCTCAGTCATGTGCCACATTATGGAAAAACAATAGTTTTCAACCCATTCATACTAGGTAACGTATCATCCCATTTCCATGGTCCACATAGGCTAACCTGTGTCATAATATGTGTGTGTGTGTGTGTGCTTGTGTGAGCCCTTTTGGCCATGCCACCCACCTACATAGAATTGTAGCAAGTCTCAACCTACTTCCCATTAAGTTGCAAGGGGAAGCCTCCCAAGATTACCTAGGGATACATGCTTTCTGACGAGGCTTTGTCACGACCTTTTCTTATACATAGAATCATAATTTTGTGTAACAAATAACCCCACTATACGAGCCACACTCGCTAGGTCACCCAAGGACTTAGATCCTGAAAGATTCTATCATGTCCTCTACTCATAATATCTAGGAAAACAGGGTCTAGGGTGATGTCACTACTCCTAAGCACTAAGGTGACATCATCCTCCTCACTTTTAGGAGAAGAAAGTCCAAATCAAGTGAAGTTTCAATAGTGTATAAGGTATTAATAGGTAAAAATATCACCTCTTCTGGTGGTTCATCAATGCTTCAAACACTAGAGCTTTATCCCCAAGGCAACTCCTAATGGTTCATCAACGCTCACAAGTACCTAAGTGTCTCTTCCCAATGCAATAGGTTCATCAATCCAAAAGCTTCTGGTGGGTTCCTCATTGTTGTAAGAAATCCATTTCTCTCTATAATATATTCACCCATCAAGCCTTTTGTGAGGTTTCTTCAACTCGTTTAATATTTCTAGAGGTTGATAATAGTGAATTCTAATAGCTTCCCTATATGTGCTCTCACCTCCTCCCTTGGAGGAAATTTTATTCTAGTGCTCTTCACTGTGTGGAATCTTCTACTACCTATTGAAAATAGCAAGAAGAAATGTTAAAAATAGGATGTATAAATTCTAATTTAATTTTTCCTTCAATTAAATTGTAATTATTTTCTCATGGAAACTTGTAATAGTTAACTAAGTTAAGTGGACTTAGTTAGCTTAGGAAATTTGGGTTGGAAGTCTATCTGGAGTCATGTAGAGTGGTCCCTAATTTTTAGGGGTCCAAATTTAGTTTATTGGAGTTGTAATTAGATAACTCAGTCTAACTGAGTTATAGTGAGTTAAACTAGTTATAACTATTGGAGGAATAACCAATTGAGATTAGAGTGTAGGGGAAGTGTACTATCAGTTGTATAATTTTCTGAGTTGTACAAAAGGTGCATGCAATCAGTTGAGGACCTAAGTTTGGATTGCATAGTTATGGATGAGGAATTTCCATATTAAATAGAGGTTAATTCCTCTAGGAATTGCACAAGGAAGTAGGGGCTCCATAGGTAGCAAATTTGGCTAAGTTTTGGCTAGAGAAGACTTGTGAGGGAGAGAGTTAGATTACACTTGTGCAGGAATTGTTCAGGAGGAACAAGAATTGTATTTTCTTCTTGGATATTCTGGTTAATGCAATATAGATAGTCAAGGTTTTTAGCAGTTTATTTCCCTAGAGAAATATTGTGTTATGTGCCATTGATATTCTTCCTCTTTTTTCTTATTGTTTTCATTGATCATTTTTGGTTTCCTCTGAGAAAAGTATACTAGATTCTTATATTGTGTATGCGTGCAATTTCCCCCTCTTCTTTTTGTCGACCTAATTTTTCCAGCTTCCAAAATAAACCCATTATCCATCTTTTTCCCAACTCTATGGAGGTCAACCACCTAGGACAATGCACCCCATGTTGCCTTTACATTTTTGTCATTTTTTTCTTATGGTTCGAGCTATAGGACACATGGGCCTCTAATTCCTCCTTTTAGTTAATTTATGGCTTAGTATTCCCACTTAAACTAGACCTACTATTTAAAACAACCCATTCCTCACGCCTTCTCCCTCCTCAATCAATATGGAATTTGTGTACCTTTCTCTCAGTCTTCTTGCTAATTAGAATTTATTTACGATGGGAAAAAATATTAATCATGGGATGTCACAGCCTCCCTATTAAATTATACTCATATGTTGAGATATGGAAATATTGAGAGAACCTAGAGGTGGATCAATGCATTTGTATCATCACACAGTCATAACCCTTGATTATACACATGGCTGAGTCATAATATAATATTGGATTTCAATCATTAGGGAACCATGACACACAGACACTACACAATATTCATTGCAAGGGCATAGTGAGTGATTCAACATGGAAATGTGGTGGTTAAAACATTTGGGTGCAAAATTTGGTATTGGATCCTTAGCTAACTGGTTTTGAACATCTCATAAAACTCTCAAAATGTATGATGGAATGCCACATAATCTCAAGGTGACATAGGAATTATTTTAGGTACTGATACTTTTGGGAAAATTAACTCATCTTATTCAAAAGTATTAGATCATGCCATGTGGCAAGCTATTTGTTTATAGAATTAGGGAATCCATCTTTGTATTCATCGAAGGTTTAATGCATGTGAACATGCACACACACACACACACACTAAATTGAGTTGAATTAAAATGAAATATATGTAACTAAATATAAATCAATTTAATTAGAGCCAATAGATGTCATGGTAGGCTAGGTGGCTCTAATGCTATTTGGGCATTTCTCTAAAGGTGACACTACCGATATTTAACATTAGATAGAAGGTTATGTTGCAAATGAAAGAGAAACTATGTAGAAAAAACTCATTTTTAAAGGGGGATTCACACCCTGAAGGATATGTTTCGATGCTAAAAGACATTAGTTCTAGTTCCATGATAGGTTTGATAGGTGGCTGAGGCATTTTTTCCTAAAGTGAATAGATAAAAGGATGGTGTTAATATTAGGTAATGGATGTGAATAAATTAGAATGGATTTTATTTATAGAAGAATAAAAAGTCTCCCATGTTAGAGGGCTCTAATAAGTGAATAATAAATTGATGTTTCTAGAAGGAAATAGATAGGTAATTTTACTAGCTTGAGAGCATGAAGATGAAGGTCAATATTTTCTTCTTATATTTAACATATTGTTAAAAAAAATTGGTTTGCACAATAGGAGTGCTATAGTTATTAATGCACAGGTGTTTGTTGATGTAGAAATCCCTCAAGGATCTTCTCGGGATCCTCGACAGACAGTCAAATTAGCTGCATCTGTCACAAAGATACGTGCATATCTATGTTTAACAAACGAATATCAAAGCAAGAATGAAATATTACCTCGAGTCTTTGTGTGGTGTTGCTAGAGAGTGAAATGCAGCAAGGTAGAAGACCCCTGAGCCAGCTCCAAATCAAAACCTGCACATAGCAAAGACAAGCGTAATATCACAACATAAAACCTTGATAAACAAATGCATGAACATATAAAAGATATCTAGTTCCATATAACTAAGCCACTCATGCTAGAAGATATTAGATAAGCATCTAAACAAGTTATACTAACAACATCACGGAGTGGAAAACACAAATGCAATTCTATATTGATGTAGAAAGAGTGATTACAACCATCAGTTGCATCACCCTTCCCTTATCCCTCCAGCTCCTCTCTCTCTCTCCCCCTTCTTAACCTCTTTTGATGCCTTAGTCTGAGACTCTTCTCAACAGTCAAATAGGCAATCCTTTCAAATGGTTTCACCTCTTTCACAATGGCCCAAGCCTTGCATATATAGCATGTAGGGTTAGGGTTTCCAAGTGCCTCATGAGTTCCCTTAGGAAAAAGAAGTGATGTTTCCATGATTTAGTGCTCTTTCCTGTTTGCATACTCCATTAGCAATTAGTAATTCCCCTAAACAGGCCGAGTTATGATGTTTCCCTACTTTTATGAGCTGACATAGGAGAGAATCTAGGGATATTTTCTCTGTCAATACGCTCCATTGACCCATAGAAACTGATGTAGGGTCACTAACATTGTTCCCGAGGTATCAAGTAGAGTTACCCTAGGCACTAACATACCCTTAGGCTTGCTAAGAAGCTTTATAAAGCATGTTGATGGTGTCTATACAATGTTAGCTTGACCACTAGGCCTGTGAACTTGGTCAGTCCTTCAGTCATCATGTGTTTGTCCTCTGAGCTGATGAGGAGGTCATTTTCCTATATAATAGATGCCCCCTAAAGTGTGAGATCAGAGGCTGCGATGATGGCCAAAATACTTTATATTTAACTGTCCTTTTCTTTGGAAAAAAGAGAGAGAGGATCGGAGCTTCGGGCTATACAAGAAACCTGATACACACACACACACACACACACACACACACACACATATATAAACTAAAATCATGTCCTGAGTCGGGCATTCCCATGCTCAGTAGCTATTTCAGAGTGATTTTCTCATAAAAGAGATATGGTGATGCTCTCTGCCAATAAGCACAATGCGGAACTTATGTCATAATAGGGTCATTTTGATGAGTTGTCTCCAAAAAATAATAACCGCAACTTGGGAGAGGAAACAAGTTTGAGTGATGCAAGCCTCTACCCAAGGTATTGATTTTCGCTTCACCAAACAACATAGATCAATACATGTGAATATTAGTGTTGATGTCAAACATGCACGAAATTGTTTGATTACCAGTCAATAATGGAGACCATTAACAGACATGAGGATGGCCACCAATAATGTTGATGGTCTCCAAGATGCACAATACAATATAGCGAGTGCGAGAAATATTTTTGTCATCGAACACTCATAGAATATTTTAACCTGGAGTCAATAATGAAAATCCCTGATCAAACACAAGATGACCTGCAACTGATGTCTGCAAGTACCAAGGTACTAAAATGTTTCTGGGTATTCTTCCTAGAGTGCTGAAGTAGATAGGAAGAGACTTGTCAAAAGGTAGGAAATAAGGTTTCCTACATCAGTCGACATGAAATGGGACAAGAATGATTTTTTTTTAGGAATATTTTAAGCATTGGGTCAATGAGACAAAGGGCATGATGGTAGGAAATGCTTGATAGTTTTAAGGAGGAAACAAAAGATAAATGTTTTCCCTTGAATAATAGAAGGAAAGACAACAATTTTAACCATGCAACACTAGACTCATGAACACCAAAGAGTGTTAGGATACAAATATGCAAGGACATCGGGGTATATAAGCTAAACTCATAATATGGTAAGATTCATATTGAGAGGCCATCACAAGGAATGTTTATCTAAGGGAGTGCCATGTTCAAGGGAGTGACCGCTGCCAAAAAACTCTTTCAAAATATGGGACATAACGCAGTTGTATTTTCCACTTTCCTCATCTGATTAATTTAGTGAGTCAAGACGGATAAAATCATCGATATTTTCATGTTTTAATAGTCTAAAAAGGACCATAAAAAGAACAACTCTATGCCATATATGATTAGTTTAATGAGTCCAGTTAGGAAAAATCGTCAATCTTTTCATGTTTTAAGAGTCTGAAAAGGATCGTAAAAAGAGCGACTCTATACCTCATCTATGTAATTTAATGAGTCGATATGAGATAACTCGGTGGTATTTTCATATTTAGAGAGTCTGAAAAGATTGTAAAGAATGACTCCACGGTGGTCCCTTTGTCATAGTTTTTAACCAGGTGCGACAAAAGTTTAATAGTATACTCGGAATGGTTCCTTTTCCGTGAGTTAATATATTGAGTCTAGATAAAGAGAAATCTACGCTCAATAGATGTTTACCTCATTTTTTTATGAGTAAGATGAGATGGAGTAAACTGAATATTCATCGTGAAATTTTAATGAGTCACGCGGTGACAAACTCAATACCTTCATCAAATTTTAACGAGTCAAATGAAGAAAACTCAGGGTATCTTTTTCAGTTTAGTGAGTGAGGAAAAAGAGGTAAAATAGCTGCTCAGTCCTTCTTCGTTGATTTAACAAGCCCAAAGAAGGGAAAAACTTGGGTATTTTTTTATTTAAGAGCAAGAAATAGTCCAAAAAAGAAAGCACTCATATCATCATCGTAAGTGTTTAACAAGCCCAATGAAGAAAACTCGGGGTTTTTTCTATTTAATGAGAGAGAAAAGTTCCTAAAAAGAATACTCAAAGCTTCTTCATAAGTTTTTAACGATCCTAAAGAAGGAACTTAGGGTTTTTTCAGTTTTATGAGCGAGAAAAAAGTCCCAAAAAATAATGCTCAATCGATCTTTTTCAGTTTAGTGAGCTAGAAAAAGAGGGAAAAAGAGTTGCTCTGACTGTCGTCGTAAGTGTTTAACGAGCCCAACGATGAAAATATTGGGGATTTTTCAGTTTTAGAGTGAGAAAACATCCCATAAAAGAAAGCGCTCATATCTTCTTTGTAGTAGTTTAACAAGCCCAAAGAAGGAGACTCGAGGTTTTTCAGATTAACAAGAAAGAAAAATACCATAAAAAGAATGCTCGATCTTCTTCGTGGTAGTTTAACAAGCCCGAAGAAGGAAAATCAAGGTTTTTTCAGATTAACAAGCAAGAAAAATACCATAAAAGAAAGCTCAATCTTCTTCGTGGTAGTTTAACGAGCCCAAAGAAGGGGACTCGAGGATTTTTCGGATTATCAAGCAAGAAAAATACCATAAAAAGAAGGCTCGATTTTTCTTGATCTCATGCTTGAAAATAGAAGGGTCTATTCCATGCATGTCCTCATAAGACCAAGGGAAAACATTGCAGAAGTCCTTAAAAGGGTAGGTGAAGCTCGTAATTTCCTCAGGATTGTGATTGGCTCCAATCTGTATATTTTCCATGATGCCTATCTTGACTGAAATATCGATGAGCAGTGCCTTGGAAATATTGCCCATGTTCCCTTCCGGATCCAAAGTTTGGATAGTCTTATAAGGTGAGGGAATGATTTCACGTGCATCATAAGACATGATTTGAATGGGCATCATGTCCAAATAAGATATCGAGACATGATGGTGAGAGTCCTCCCAAAGTCACTCTTCAAAACACATGATCTCTTGAATAGCTTCGTCTGTAGGTAGGAATTGATTGAGGAGATCAAAAGAAGGAGCATTTATGGGAGGGGTAGTGGTACCATTGGTCGTGACCAAAGTGACCAGAGATTTAGATACAGATTAAATAGCCTGGTAGGCCAATTCAACTGGTGATAGTGGCATTTGTTCTTCGTAAGTGTTAATGTCTGAAGGGGCCAGTAGGATCCAAGAATTGGTCAGTTCGTCAAGAATGGATGCAACCATATTGACCATCTGTGGAACTGAGGGCAATGGAAGAGTGAAACAACCCATCAGGGAAGATCCCTTCCAATGATTTGTTTTTGAGTAGGGAAAGGGTTATTCATGATAACCGAGGTTCTTCCAGTGTTTTTTTTAGAAATGAAATTTGTGCATTCCTGAAGACACGGACAATGATAGGTCATGTCATCTTCGACATAGATTTTGCAAGGGAATATGGAGGGTTTATCCTTTCCATCATTAGAGGACGCAACAACCTTCTTCTTTGGGTTGTGCTGCTTTGTTGGCTGCTCTTCAGAAGGAGCGATATTTTTCTTATTCTTCTTGTTCTTACCAATGGGTTTTTGTGTAGACTGCACAGAGTTTATCATGGTGGTAGGAAGAGTAGTCGATTTAGTAGAGGGGTCAACTGACATCTGGGAAATGTGACCACTGATTTGTTTTACAGCAGCCATGGAGGTTGCGCTGATAATCCCATCAGCATGCGCTCTAGGTTGCTGAGTAGAGGGAGCATTGGAGTTGCGAGGGGAATTGGGAATTACATCGTATAGAGTGCCAGACTGTGAATATATCAGATCTAAGTGCTGGGGATAATGAATGGATTGGTCTTCTGTGACCGTACCACCTAAGGCAACATATTTAGTGATTTGGGGGAGTAAAGACTTGTAGAAGCAATCCGTTAATAAATAGCTTAGGAGGGGAGCCTTGAATAACCTTCGCCTATGTCTCAATTCATGTATATGATCAGATATGTGGGTGGTGGTATCCTTACGTAATGAAGTTAGGAGTTCTGTCCCAGTTTCATAGTGGATGGGTATCTAGAAGTGCTTTAAGAATTCAATCACTAAAGCGCCGAAGGTATTGACTGACGCGTGTGGTAACTCGATGTACCACTTGGCTGCATTGCCAGTAAGGGTGTGAGGAAAGAGACATAGCTGATACTATCATCCACCATGGAGTTAGAAACACACTATAGATGATAAGTGGTGATGTGTGTACCCAGATCCTCCCTTTATTTCCCTTCGAACATCGGGATCTCTGTCAGTGCTTTATGCGGGATTGGTGGCCAAGGTAAGTTATGATAGATGGGGTTATTTGTAAGTTTGTACAAGTTGGGGATATCAAGTGTTGCCAAGAAAGGAAAGGTGTTTGATGCCCCCAAATCGGACCAAGGCGGTGACATATGACTTGAGGATCCTTGTGGTCCTCCCATCGTGTTGTTTCCAATATTATACATAGGTTGCATGGTATAGTAAGTGCCTTGGGGTATGGTATTGTATTGTGGGTTTCCATAGAGATTGTTAGGTTGGGGGATGGAAGTGCCCCCAGGATCAGGAGTACCCACTTGAATCATTTGAGGTTGTGAGTAGGGTGCCCCTATGGATTTATTGGGACCTTGACTGACATAAGGATGGTTCATGTCAATCAATGACTGACCATGCATACCTGAAAACAAAGGGGGAATTGTGATGCTCCCGGCTGGTATATGCATATTGGGAACAATGCCCCCAGATACCTGAATCTGGGAGTTAGAACTACATAATGGATGCCAACCATATTGTTGGTTGAAGGGACTTGTGCTAACCATGCTATATTGAGCGTTATAAGGAGTGCTATATGTAGCACTTGTCGAAGATCCAGGGGCTGACACAAAAGGGGTGGAACCTGGAATGTACTGGGTTCCACTCATGGTGGGTGTCACCATAGGGTTTGAACATGGGATAGATGGGATAGTGGGGCTTGCCATCAGAGGTGTGGTACTGACTATCGACTGGGGAGGTAGTGGTGGACCAAAAGTGTCCACAAAATCCCACGACCTGTTAGTCGTCGACAGGATGGGTGGAAATTGTCCAACTGAAGATAATGAAGGTACAAATGCAATGGGAACCAAGAGTGGTCCCAACAGATTCATGATTAGAGGATTGTATGGAGGAAGAAATCCTTCAATAAAGAAATCCTTAGGTAATCTTGAATCGTCGGATGTCCAACCTAATTCTGTGTTAGATCTCGGAGACTGGTTTCTCAAAGATGAGTTATCCAATTCACTAGAGCTCAGCGGATCCTCCACATTGAGTGCGGGAAGTGTAGAAATTCCCACTGTAGATCACCTGATAATGTAGTGTACTAAAGAAAAATACTTGATCTACCTCTACAAAAAACTTTGCGAAAGCTTAATAAATTTGAGCAAGATCAAATAGAACACATATAACAGAGAATGAGAAATCAATCACACATGAACACAAAAGAATACTCTGTGGAAATCCTAACCTAAAAACCCTGATCTCTGTATTATCATACAAGTGGAAATATATTTGGATTACACAAAGCTTTAGCTCACAAGCTATCCACCTCTCAATACAATCCCTTGAATACAGTTCACAGACTGAATAGACATAACATATGTCTTCCCTCAGTCCTCCAAACCTCCTATTTCCTTGCGCAATTTTTCTTGGGGTCCAATGATGCCACCTATGTGAAGTCTGGCCTCACACAACTCACTAAAATCAGAAATAACTATGCAATCCTCAAGGAATGAATTCCTTTTGCATGCAAGAGGTATCCTCAATGGAATATTCTTGCAACTGATAGTACACTGTCCCACCATTTGATCTCAACTGGGTCTCTGACATAACTAACATGCATGAGTTATTTATGAGAGAATATTTAGTTATCTGAAGTGCAGTAGTTACATGCATGCATGCATTAACTAACTGAACTCACAATCAGTTCCTCCAACCATTGGAACTAATCTAACTAGACTTAACTCAGTTAAACTGAGCTAACTAATTACAACTCAAATTACAACTCATCCTTATTTCTTTAACTAAGGGATAAATTCCTCAATCAAAGGAATAACTGTTGCATGTCCTCACATAGACTTCATGTTTGACTTTCTCCAACTAATTAACTCAAGATAAATTAATTAATTATTTTTCAAATAGCTGCCAAGATCAAATTCAAATTTTAATTCTCAATTTTATTTTAGGGACTAACTAAAATTGGAATGTATCCCGAAATGTTATTTATAGCAATGCTATTTTTAGAACTTTCATATTTATCATTTCTTGTTGCTATTTTAAAAACTCCCTCTCAACAAGAAAGGGATTATCAGTCACCCCAATCTTGTCTCTGTGGAACTTGAACTTGCATTTTGACAATGCCTTAGTCAAAATATCTGCATCTTGCTCCTTAATCGAAACATATAGCGACAACATGATCCTCTTCACCACATAGTATCGAAGATGATGGTACCAGATATATTTGTGATTGGACCTGTCATGGAATATTGGATTCTCAGAGAGTTTGATACAATTTTGATTATCGTAATATATCACCATTGGATCCATCCTCTAACCAAACAATCCCATTAGAATCTTCCGCTTCCAAATGGCCTCACATGCTACCTGACTGGTCGAGATGTATTCAGCCTCTACTGAGTTAAGTGCAACTAACCTCTGTTTTGTGTTGTACCAGGAAACTACAGGTGAACCAAGGTTGAAGATTCCTATAGAAGTGCTCTTCCAGTTTGATGGACTCCCTTCCCAATCAGCATTTGTGAAGTCCTGAAGCTTCACTCACTCTGTCCGTCTGTACCACAATCCATACTGAGATGTGCCTCTAAGGTATTAGCACATGCTTCGTTACCTTCCAAAATAGCTTGGTAGGTTGAACCATAGCTTGATGCATTTGGTTCATCGCAAAGCACAAATCTGGTCATGTGTTCACTAGATACATCAGTGAACCCATAAGTTGTCGATAAACAGTACCATCTACTACCTCACCTGAAGTAGCATCCTCCTTCCTCCAATTACCAGCGATACGAGTCTACATGGGCTTGCACTTCTCCATGTAGAATTGCTTGAGTATCTCGTTCGCATACTTGCCTTGAGACATAAACAATTCCCCATCCTTCTGCCACACTTCTGTGCCTAGAAAGAGTGCATAAGACCCATGTCTTTCATCTCAAACTCTCTTTCAAGGTCCTCCTTGCAAGACTTGATCAACTGATCATCACTTGTCAAAATCAGATCATCAACATAAAGTACAATGATCAATGGCTTACCTTCTACCATGATGTGGTAAAGGTTTGCATCTGCTTCACACTTTGTGAAGTCCAACTCGGTGAAATAGTTATCGATCCTGGTGTACCAAGCACGAGGTGCTTTCTTTAGCCCAACAAAGCTCTCTCGAGTAAACACACATGCGACTCATGATCGAAGGTCTCAAGTCTTTATGGCTACTCAATGTACACCTATTCCTCAATCTTACCATTGAGGAACGCAATCTTCACATCCATATGATGGCTCTTCCAACCCATCTGAGTTGATAGTGCCAACATCAATCTGATAGATGAGTACCTTTCTACAAGAGAAAAATTCTCATCGTATTCGATCCCCTCGACCTATGAGAAACCACGGGCAACAAACCTTGCCTTATGTTTCTCAACACTACCATCAACTGCCTTCTTTACCTTGTAAAGCCACTAGGAACTTACCACTGACTTTTCCTCCGATCTTGGGACAACATCCCACACATTGTTTTGAATGATAGAGTCATACTCCTCTACCATAGCATGAACCCAAACTAGTTACTGCACTTCTTCCTTGAAAGAAGAAGGTTCAGTCACTACACACTCCCCAAGCAGGGTCATGTAAGCAGTGTGCCACTCGGGTGATCTCCTCTGTCTATGCTGAGAGGATGGTTGTCCCACATTCTCTCTCACATTCACATGGAAATAAATCGATGATCCAAAGATCCTGAAGTGACTCACATCTGGTCGCTTCCCAGAAAAGGCCACCATTGGTGTCTTCATCCCCAGTATACAGTGCAGGCTTTTGTTCTGCAAGTATATTGTTGTATTGCATGCCTCAGCCCACAAATGAACTGGTAGGCTTTGGTCATGCAACATTGCTCGAGTTGCTCCCACAATCAATTTGTTCTTCCTTTCAGCCACCCCATTCTGTTGTGGGTTATGGGGTGTTGTCAACTCCTGTTTAATTCCTTCTACTGTGCAAAGTCCTTAAACTGTTGGGAGACATACTCTCCACCATTGTCACTTCACAAGGCCCTTATTTTCTTTCCAGATTATTTCTCTGCCAAGGCTTTAAACTCACAAAACCTTAAGAATGTTTGATCCTCATTTTTCATAAAGTAGATCCAACATCTACGAGAAAAATAATCAATAAAAATAACATAGTACCTGTGTTTAGTGGTGGAGGTCGTACAAAATGCTCCACACACATCTGTGTGAACTCACTCTAGGATTGCTCCAGCTCTATTGTCTCGATCTTGAAAGGACGATTTTGCATACTTACCCAAGGTGCAACCTTTACATGTATCCACTTACTCCAGTTTTCCCTTGGGTAGTCTGGTAGAAATCTGTTGCATGATCTTCAAGACCCCATGGTGCAAGTGGCCCAATATTCTATGCCATATCTCACCAACATCTTGGCTCTGCACCAACTCTGCTTTGGAACTCAGTGAAATATAGTCATCTACTTCTAGCTTGTAGAGATTATCTATTCGAATCCCAATTCTCTTGGTCTGTCCAGTGCCGATATGCCTCAGGAATACCTATCCTTTACTGAAGACTACATCATAGCCTTTATCTTCCAACATAGCAATGGACACAAGATTCTTCTTTTGATCCAGGTGGATATTGGTGGCCACCTGCCAAGTCCACCTGGACCCCCACCAATGTCTTTCTCAGCATTTTCAGTTTCCTTAATTGTAGCACAACTTACTATTTTTAGCAGTTTTTCGGGTCCTGAACTTCCGGAGCCATTTTGAGGCCCTAAACGACGTTTTTTTTGGGAAATCTGGGGGCAACATGGGTCCATGGACCGATGTTGCCCTTCCCAAAGTGGTAGTGCTCGGATAGATCTTTCTAAGGAGCTATTGTACGCGTCAAACGGAGATCGTATGCCAAAGTTACGACCCCGGGAAGTTGATGTACCAATTTACCCAAACGGGGCCCACAGTTTGGCGTTTCATCTCCTAGGGTTAGGTTTTGGAATGTTAAGGGTTGTCCATTGTTTCTCAACAATAAATAGGCCTTCGAGCCTCATTGTAACACAGTTCAGAGGCATGTAGCCATCACATCTCTTCTCAGAGATAAGCTACCATCGCCCTAGCTAGTTTATTGCCATTTCTGTTTGTAAGCATATTTCAGTATTTTCCATTAATGAAATGAAGTATTATTTCCGCTGCATCTTTGTGTATATGGTTATCTCTGTAATTTGTTGCGTTCCTGTTTAAATCCGGATCAGTGGTATCAGAGCAGTCTGCTTTTTCTCTGTTTTTCTTTGCATGTCCCCAACAAGGTCGGGATATAAGGAGTTAGGGCTTGAACTGGTTGAACCTTTGCAAGACCAGCCTCGCAAATCCCGACGGCCTCCCATGGCGGACGAGAAGAAAGACGAGGGGGCAGGAGATCCCATCAAAATCTTGCTCGAAGAAGCGCTCGAGCGACAACGGAACGCGATGATGGATAGCTTTGCGCAGATCCTTCAGCGGCTACCCAGAAGCGGCGCATCGGCTTCCAGTAGCTCCTCTGGAAACGCCACACCCTTTAAGGTATAAGTTAATTTTGAAATCCCCATATTCGAGGGTCAGATAGACGCCGATGCCGTAGATAAATGGTTAAATTTGCTAGAGGGTTATTTTTCTGTTCATGAATTTTCGAGTCGGGAAAAGATTGTTTTTGCTCTTCTCAAAGCAGCCCCCCACGTCAAGGACTGGTGGGAAACCTACTACGAGCAGAAGGATGAAAGTACTGGCTCACTATTTTCAGCCGCACCCACCTGGGATTCTTTCCGGGATGCCATCAAGGAGCAGTACTACCCTGTCGGAAGCTATGAGGATGAATACATAAAGTGGACCACGCTGCGGCAGGGAAGGGACCAAGACGTGCCGGAGTTCACCAATCTTTTCCATACCCTTCGCACAAAGTTGGGTATCAAGGATTCAGAGCAACATTTGATACTCAAATACCGTGGCTGCCTGCACAAGTACATCCAGGAAGAAATACAGTTCTTAAACATCCCCTCGCTCGGCGCAGCATACCGGTATGCCGTCAAGGTCGAGCAGAAGTTTAAACAAAAGAAGCGAGACTTTGGATCTGCGAATCCAAAGCAGGGGAAAGGTGCCCCTAAACCACAGAACAAAGGACAAAACCAAGGCGGGACAGCCCAAGACAACCAGCCGAAGCTGCAAGCAAAGAGCAACGCCGCGAAGCCGAGAAAGGACACTGGAAAATGGTGCGAGTTCCATAAGAGCTCCACTCACAACACAAGTGAGTGTCGGGCCAAGCAGTCACTGGTGGCTGAGCTAAAGGTTTCAGAATCAGATGCATGTTCCGACTCTGAGTCAGAACCCGATAAGGGGTATGAAAAAGGGAAGCAGATCATTGATGCGGATCCCAGCGCCACTGTTGCTACCGCAAAGATCTAGAAAAATGAACCCGAAGATCCAGAGGAGGAGGAGCGTCTCTTCCACTCCCAGATGTGGGTAAAGGGCTCCCCGATACAGTTCATTGTTGATAGCGGGAGTCAAAAGAACCTCATTTCGGCAGAGGTCGTGAAGCGGTTGGGCTTACCGACCACAGCACATCCACAACCATACACCATTGGGTGGCTTCACCAAGGGCGAGATCTTCGCGTGAGCCAGCAGTGTCGCCTTCCATACAACATCAAGCCCTTCACAGATGAGGTATTGTGTGACATTGCTCCCCTTGAAGTTTGTGATGTATTACTAGGACAACCATACTTGTGGAAGCGACATGCTGTGTATGAATCAAGGCCCCGTGCTGTTATTATTACATTGGGAAATAAGTTGTTCAGGATACCAGAGGTAGCACCACCTGCCGCCATCTCTTTGATTACTGCAAAACAATGCAGTAAGATCATTTCCAAAACCAGGAAATTTGTTTTCCTGATGATATGCCCTCAAGGGAAGAAGAAGACAGTGGCCGCGGCCTCCAAACAGGGTTCCTCTGCACGGCAGCTACAGATGGACAAGATTGTGGAGGAGTACGAAGACATCTTCACCTCCCCGGCAGGGGTTCCTCTGCACTGTCAAGTCAAGCACTCCATCGATCTGACCCCAGGTGCGCCGCTACCCAATGGACCAATTTATCGGCGCTCCGTTCTGGAGAACAATGAAATCAAGAGACAGATTCAGGAGCTCCTGCAGAAAGGTCACATTCGTCCGAGTTCTTCGCCCTGTGGGAGCCCGATAGTGTTGGTACAGAAGAAGGATGGGACGTGGAGACTCTGTATTGACTATCGGGCGCTGAACAAGATCACTGTCCGTAATAGGTACTCGATCCCGCGGATTGATGACCTCCTAGACCAACTAAAGGGGGCGAAATATTTCAGCAAGATCGATCTGAAGTCAGGATATCACCAGGTACCAATTGAACCTTCAGATGTGTGGAAGACTGCCTTCAAATCCAAGGAGGGCCTCTTCGAATGGTTGGTCATGCCTTTCGGATTGACGAATGCTCCTGCAACCTTTATGAGGCTAATGGATGACATCTTGCGGCCATTCACCAACTCCTTTGTAGTAGTATACTTGGATGACATTCTGATCTTCAGCCAGAGTTGGGAAGAGCACCTCCACCACATCCGACAGGTTCTCCAAACACTGCGGCAACACAAGCTATGTGCCAATTTGGAGAAATGCACTTTTGGCATGACCGAGGTTCAGTATCTGGGATACATCATTGATGAACAGGGGGTGCATGTCGATCCAGCCAAGGTCCAAGTCATTCGAGATTGGCCCTCTCCAACCACTCTAACAGAGCTCCGCAGCTTTCTAGGTCTTGCCAACTTCTACCGCAGGTTTGTGTTTGGATTTTCTCATATTTCTTGGCCCTTGAGTCAAGTCACCAAGGGCGGGGCGAAAGCAAAATTCTTTTGGTCTGAATCTCAACAGAAGTCATTCAGGGAGTTGAAGGATCGCCTCTGCACGGCACCAGTGCTCGCGTTACCAGATTTACAACAACCATTTGAGGTCGAGACAGATGCCTCTGACTATGCTATTGGGGCAGTCCTTACTCAACATGGACATCCAGTGGCATATCACAGTGAAACACTTTCAGACACAGTCCGGAAGTACCCCACTTATGATAAAGAGATGTATTCCATTGTACAGGCCTGCCGACAATGGAAGCATTACATTTTGGGGAAGGAAACGGTCATCCACACAGACCACCGACCTCTGCAGTTCATACAGACCCAAGGGAAATTGCAGAATGATCGCCATCAGAAGTGGTCTACATACCTGCAACAGTTTCACTTGAATATCAAGTATAAAAAGGGCAGCACCAATAATGTTGCAGATTACCTCAGTCGACCACCGATCATGGCGCTAACCACCGTGCTCAACTCTTGCGGGCATGAGACTTCTGATTGGCCACTTCTCTACAAAAGCGACCCAGAATTCGGCCACACATACCAGACACTCTTGGAGGGTCGGCAGGTTGCAGATTTTCACCTCCAGGATGCCCTATTATGCCACCTCAGTCACCTCTGTGTTCCTTCAAGCGAGCGTGCCAAGATGATTTGGGAAGCACACTACAGTCGGGCTGCTGGGCATTTCGGGGTTGAGAAAACAGTGGCAGTACTGCAAAACTATTTCTATTGGCCGAATCTTCGACAGGATGTTGGGAAGTACATCCGATCATGTACTGCCTGTGCCGTTGCCAAACCGACCATTAAGAAGCAAGGCCTCTATACCCCGTTGCCTACCCCTAGTCGACCTTGGGAATCCATCTCCATGGATTACATGTCAGGCCTTCCTTCAACTAAGCATGGAAATGACTGTGTTTTTGTGGTCGTCGACAGGTTCTCAAAGATGGCCATTATGATGGCCTGCAAGAAGAATATCACAGCAGAAGCCACTGCTAAACTCTTCTTTGAACGAGTGTGGGTGCACTTTGGGATCCCACAGTCTATCATCTCAGATCGGGACAGTCGGTTTCTAAGCACCTTTTGGTCCAGTCTCTGGTCAATGCTGGACACCAAACTCACGAAGTCCACAGCCTTCCATCCTCAAACTGATGGCCAGACGGAGGTTGTCAATAGGATGATTGTGCACATTCTGCGCATGTATAACTCAAAGCATCCACGCACATGGGACGAGAGCCTCCCCTACGTTCAGCACAGCTACAACCGAGCTCTTCACAGCTCCACTGGCCATAGCCCTTTTCAGGTGGGTTTGGGATTCCAGCCACTATGCCCCATTGATGTGGCCATGGCACTTGCAGCTACTCACATGAATTCAGCTCATGTCCAGTCCGAAACAGATAAGGCCACCAGCTTCATTGAGCGAATCCAACATACTCGCTAGCAGGTCCATGACATTCTTGAGAAATCAAATGCCAAGTACAAGCAGCGACATGATCAACATCGGGTGCCACACAAGTTTCAGGTGGGCGACAAAGTCTGGTTGCATTTGCAAAAGGAACGCCTTACTGGAGCCTATCGGAAATTGAGACCACTCTGATATGGTCCTTACACCATTACTAAGGCTATGGGAGACAATGCATTTGAGCTCAGCATTCCCCCATTCCTTGGCCTGCACCCAGTATTTAATGTGGACCGCCTTCGGCCATACTTTCCACCATTGCTAGACACATCCGACATTGCAGAACAACTCAAACCCACAGAATTAAATCCAGATTGCATGGAACAAGCTGCAACTGATCGGATCATGGACACACAGATCAAGAACACTCGCCAACAGAATATCCAACTGTATCGAGTTGTCAAAGCGGGCCAACTCCTTCAACAGGGCAAGTGGCTCACCAGGGAACAAGTTCAGCAGAAGTTTCCTCATCTCATGGAGGAGCTCAACGCAATGGGGACCATTGCTTCCTAAGGGGGGAGGAATGATCCAGGTGGATATTGGTGGCCACCTGCCAAGTCCACCTGGACCCCCACCAGTGTCTTTCTCAGCATTTTCAGTTTCCTTAATTGTAGCACAACTTACTATTTTTAGCAGTTTTTCGGGTCCTGAACTTCCGGAGCCGTTTTGAGGCCCTAAACGACGTTTTTTGAGGCCCCAAAGTGGTAGTGCTCGGATAGATCTTTCTAACGAGCTATTGTACTCGTCAAACGGAGATCATATGCCAAAGTTACGACCCCGGGAAGTTGATGTACCAATTTACCCAAACGGGGCCCACAGTTTGGCGTTTCATCTCCTAGGGTTAGGTTTTGGAATGTTAAGGGTTGTCCATTGTTTCTCAACAATAAATAGGCCTTCGAGCCTCATTGTAACACAGTTCAGAGGCATGTAGCCATCACATCTCTTCTCAGAGATAAGCTACCATCGCCCTAGCTAGTTTATTGCCATTTCTGTTTGTAAGCATATTTCAGTATTTTCCATTAATGAAATGAAGTATTATTTCCGCTGCATCTTTGTGTATATGGTTATCTCTGTAATTTGTTGCGTTCCTGTTTAAATCCGGATCATCTTTAGACTTGGTACATACTTTACATTAGTGAGGGTGGGAGGATCTCCATGCTCCCTCTGAAACATAACTATAGCTTCACCTGAAACACAGTATTTTCCATCATCACCCATCTCGATGCGCATTTGGAGATCCTTCTCCTCAAGGTACTGAAAAGGTTCTTGTCGCTAGACATGTGGAATCAGGCTCTGTTATCTAGGTACCAAACACATCCCACCATGGATGAAACCATGCATGCGATGAGAGAGAAATCCAATTCGAACTTTGAGGCCAGTGTCTCACCGTCCGATCCCTTCGAGGATCCCTTCTTTGATTTCTTCTGTGGACAATTCGTAGCATAATGGCCCATCTCATGACACTGAAGCATCACACTTCCGATTTGTTAAACATCTTACCACCTTGGGAAGAACTCAATTTGTAATGGGACACCTTCCATTTCCCTTTCCCAGCCTTATTCGCTATGACTAGATTTTCTTCATCATCTTACTTTGATGAATATCCATCTCTGGTGCTTCTTCTTATCTCCTCCTGCATCAGATATGACCAAAGTCATTCCCAATCCGGTAGTTTCTGTCTTGCATTTATTGAGCCTTGGTAGCTATGCTAGCTCTTCGGAAGCTCAAGGAGAGCAAGACTCACCATGTCATCATCGACTATCATGATCCCTATACTTCCAAGCTCATCCCTACAGGTGGTGAGATTGTTCAGATATGTAGAGATCATGTCGCCCTTTTCACACTTGATTTTTCGAAGCTTGTTTTTCAGTGCCTGCTTCCTCTGATTGTTGTTGTTCTCATATAGATCCTTCAATGTTCTCAACATTGAAAATGGTGTCTCCTTCCCACGGAGGCTTGAGATAATGTGGTCTTAAACTCCCTCTAGGAGGATTCTCTTCACTGTAGCCACACATTTCTTCCATTTCGCCAATTCTTGGGCATTAGCTGTTGTGGGCTTGGGGACTTTGTTGGGTCCCTATAATACTAGTGATTACCCCATTACTATTGTAGATATACCCTTATTTATATTTTTGTGCCCCTATTACCCCCATATTGTTATTTCTGTGCCCCATAGAATCCCTCTATTGTTATTTTTGTGGCTTTATATTATTATTGTTAGGTCGGCTGGATTATATTGTGACTCCTTAGACTCCTATATATAGAAAGGAGGTTTTGTCATTTGAATCATCCAAGAATTGCTCATTTATGTAATGTAAAGGAGGTTTCCCCCTCGAAGAGGTTGAATTCTAAAGTGTGGATTTATCTTTTCTATCTTTTCTTGAGCTGGTTTCATAACATTTGGTATCAGAGCTTTGGATTCTAGGGTTTCGCTGCTCCAAACAGGTCATTGTGGAATTTTCGCTATAACTTTTTTTCTGTGATGTTTCAGAAGTAGCAAAAAAACCCATTTGGGAAGAAATCGCGCTGAACCTTGGGTCCAAATTTCAGAGCTTTTTACGCGATATTTGCAGAGATATGATCTGAGAAAGTTTGTCTTTTTGCAAACTCCTGAATTACATTCAAAACAGGTGATTTGTGGAAAATCATCATAAATTTCTCTCTAGGGATCGGATTAAAATTTCATAAGAAGGTACAGAAAGAGGACGGACTATAGTTTCGTGCATGCATTTTTTAGATCCATAGATTGAAACAGTGACTCGTGGCAACTCGTACAATTTTGCTCTACTGAACTAGTCTATAATCAAGTGGCTGTGGGAGATTTCGCATAACTCTTCCTTGGAGAAACAAATTTGGGTCAGAATTGTGGCATTGTAAAGAGGATGGAGAAGGCTACCACAGGCTGCAATTTCAGAATTGAATGATACGAAATTACAAAGATACGTCAGATTCAATATTAGGCTTCTACAAAGTGAAAAAAGTTGTGTAGTTTTTTTTTAATTTTTGCGTAAGCTTGGTTTGAAGGAATTCAAAGGGCATAGTAAAGCATTATTATCGGTAACTGATGCCCCGAAAGAAAATGCAAACACCTAGTAAGGAACCTGAAAGCTCTAGCATGACTCATGAAGAAGAGGAAGAAATGCTACATGATATATCAAAATTACAAGAAAAAGTGCAACAAATGTCACGCTCACAAAAGCTAATAGAAGCTATGATAAATGGCGTGGAATCTAAGATAAATGGCATGGAATCTAAGATAAATGGCATGGAAGCTAAGATGGATGATTTGAAGACAAATTTGAAGACAGACATGGCAGATTTGAAGACAGATTTGACAAATTTTCTACAAGAAATACATACTAATGGTGAAAAGGTTGTAAAGGAAACTCATGATGTGAACCAAAGAAATGTTAATCATGATTCTATAGACTCTAATGTTGGATCGAAGACCCACCATATTCCAAAACATGATATGAGGAAGTTTGATGGCAAGGATCCCACCACATGGATATTACAGATGGAGCAGTTCTTCGATCTCAATAATGTGCAAAACACACAAAAGGTACTTATGGCAACTGTATATTTGGAACGAAATCAGTTTGTATGGTATCAATGGCTTTGTTCTCGTAAACAATTTATCACTTGGGCAATTTTTACGGAAGAATTGATAGCACATTATGAGGATACAAAAAGCAACACTTTTTTTAGCCAATTGATAAGTCTCAAACAAAAGGGTTCAATAATGGAGCACATTGAGGAGTTCCAAAAATTGAACATAAGGGTAAAAGATATTCTAGAGGAGCATAGGATTGATGTGTTCGTAGGGTCTTTAAAGGATAATATCCAACATGATTTTCACCTTTGGGAACCTGATTCATTAGAGAAGGCATTCAGGTTAGCAAGAAAAATGGAAAGCAAACTTATGGCAACCAGGAAGCATACCACTCACAACTATAAAGACGGAAGTGTTGTTGCCCCTAGTCTTCCACAACCTATAAGGTTGACACCACAACAATTGGAAGAAAAAAGAGCAAAAGGGCTTTGTTATAGTTGTGATAGCAAATACACTAAAGGTCATAAGTGTGCTGAGAAGAAATTATTCTACATAGATTGTGAAGAGGAAGAAGAAAAGGAGCAAGAAAGGTCAAAAGAAGAGGATATACTCTAGGAACAAAGCCTAGATGAAGAAAAAATAAATCCGACCATATCTTGTAATGCATTGGCGGGAATTACCACTCCTCAAACCATCAAGATAGAAGGACAAATCAGGAAGAAAAGGGTAATAGTGTTGATTGATTCGGGAAGCATCCACAATTTTATTCATTGTAGGGTAGCAAAAGAATTGAATTGCTTCTTATATCCAGCACTAGAGTGTCAAGTAATTATTGCAAATGAAGGAACAATAAATTGCTCTGGAAAGTGCCATAATATCAAGCTATCCATGGGAGAATATGTATTGACTAGCCCAATTCTTTCCATTCCAATGGGAGGTGTTGATGTTGTACTAGGAGTCCAATGGCTACAATCCTTGGGTACAATAGCTTTTAATTTTCAAGAACTTTTCATCAAATTTTCTACGGAAGGAAAGGAAGTTGAATTAAGGGGTATTGCAGGGAAACCAGGAAAGATAATTAGCTCTAATGGTATGACAAAGCTTCTAAAAAAGGAGCAAAGAGGTGTAATTGCACAATTATGTTCGCTAGATGTTTCCACATCGGAATCATCTGCTTCTCCAGATCTCCAAAAAGTCCTGGACAATCATTCCAAGGTATTTGAGACTCCCAAAGGTCTCCCACCTATGCGTGATCATTATCATGCTATTCATCTGATTCCAGGAAGTGTTCCTCCAAACATCAGGCCGTACAGATATCCCTATGTCCAAAAAAGTGAAATTGAACATATGGTTGCAGAAATTCTAGAGGCTGGTATAATTCAACCGAGTCAAAGTTCTTTCTCTGCTCCAGTAGTGTTGGTGCACAAGAAGGATGGATCATGGCGCATGTGTCCGGACTATAGGGAGCTCAATAAGCTCACTATTAAAGATAAGTTCCCTTCCTGTCATTGATGAATTACTGGATGAATTGCATGGATCAATTTACTTCACCAAGTTGGATCTTCATTCAGGATATCATCAAATCAGAATGAAGATTGAAGACATTCTGAAAACGACATTTAGACCTCATGAAGGTCATTATGAATTTTTGGTCATGCCTTTTGGCCTTACCAATGCACCTTCAGCATTTCAAGGTTTGATGAATTAAATTTTCAAACCATTCCTTAGAAAATTTGTGTTAGTATTTTTTGATGATATACTAATCTACAGCAAGTCTTGGAAGGATCATGTTGAACATGCTGACAGGGTGCTACAACTATTGGAGGAGAAACAATTATATGCAAAAAGATCCAAATGTTTCTTTGGAGTCCAAGAGGTGGAATATTTGGGTCATATTGTATCTCATGAAGGAGTTAAGGTAGACCCTAGAAAAATTAAAGCCATTAAGGAATGGAAAATCCCCACATCCATAAAGCATCTGTGAGGATTTCTTGGGTTGACAGGGTATTATCGCAAGTTTATTAAGAATTATGGGAGAATAGCAGCACCTCTAACAACATTATTGAAGAAAGATGCATTTTCATGGACTCCAAAAGCAACAAATGCCTTTGAACATCTTAAAGAGGCAATGTGCCAAGCACCGGTCTTAGCTACACTGAACTTCACAAAAACCTTTATTGTGGAATGTGATGTTTCAGGAAATGGAATTGGTGCTGTTCTAATGCAAGATGAAAGACCCATTGCTTTTGAAAGTCGTCCAATCAAGGGAAAGTTTTTAAGCAAAGCTATTTATGAGAAGGAAAAGTTGGCAATACTCCATGCACTTAAGAAATGGCGACCCTACCTAATGGGAAGAGATTTCAAGGTAAAAATGGATCATGATAGCCTTAAATACTTTTTAGAACAAAGATTATCCTTTGAAGAGCAACAAAAGTGGGTCACAAAGATGTTGGGTTATGACTTTGAAATAATCTACAAAAAAGGGAAGCAAAATGTGGTGGTAGATGCACTCTCAAGAAAGGATGAGGATGTGGAAGCATTGTTGTGTGCCATTTCTATTATCCAACTAGATTGGATAAACGAAGCAAGGGAGGAATGGAAGAATGACGAAGAAGTGTGGGCACTTGTTTGAAAGCTACAACAAGATTCCAGTACGTCTGATACATTTAGTTGGAAAAATGATTCATTATGGTACAAAGATCTCTTATACCTCTGTAAGAATTCCCAGGTAAAACAAAAGATTCTTATATAATTGCACACTTCTCCCTTAGGAGGGCACTCAGGATTTTTAAAAACTTACCACAGGGTTAAGAAGGAATTTTTTTGGTATGGCCTTAAATCAAATATTCAAAAGCTTGTGGCCGAATGTTTGGTTTGCCAACAAAATAAAGTTGAAACAATTAAGACACCGGGTCTATTACAACCTTTATCCATTCCAAGCCAACGTTGGGAGGAGGTTTCAATGGATTTTATCACAGGTTTACCCAAGTCTGAGGGAAAGAGTGTTATCATGGTGGTAGTTGACAGACTTACCAAGTATGCACACTTTTGTGCATTATCACATCCATTTAAGGCCAGTACAGTTTCTACTGCATTTATGGAAACAATTCAAAAGCTACATGGAAACCCAAAGATTATTGTAAGTGACAGAGATCCCATTTTCACTGGAAATTTTTGGACAGAATTATTTTCTTGTTTTGGTACTCAGTTAGCTCATACCTCATCTTATCATCCTCAATCTGATGGGAAAACTGAGATAGTAAGAAAATGTTTGGAAGGATATCTTCGTTGCTTTGTATCTGATAAACAAACACAATCGGTCAAATGGTTGCATCTGGCTGAATGGTGGTATAACACTTCCTTCCATACAGCAACAAAAATGACCCCATTTATGGCACTTTATGGGTACCAACCACCATCCATCACATCATATTTAAGAGAAAATTCTAAGGTTCAGGCAGTGGAACATCACATTGAACATCAACAACAAGTCCTCCAACTCTTAAAGGATAACCTCGTGTTGGCACAAAATAGAATGAAACAACAGGAAAATCAACATCGCAGTGAAAGAAGTTTTGATGTAGGTGAATGGGTATTCCTTCGGCTACAACCATATAAGCAAATGTCCCTAAATAAAGCTAACAAGGATAATAAATTATCACCAAATTATTATGTTCTGTACAAGGTGTTGCAAAAGATTGGTACTATGGCATACAGATTGGAGCTTCCTGCAGCTTCTCGATTGCACCCAGTTTTCCAGGTTTCATGTTTAAAGAAGGTTATATGCGACAAGCTCCCAGTTCAAACAATATTTCTAGAACTTGACGAGGAAGGAAAAATTATATTGGAACCGGAAGCAGTCACAGAAACAAGAACTCGACAGCTACGAAAACGATCAATTTCAGAGTATCTTATCAAGTGGAAGAACTTATCTGCTGAAGATTCCACATGGGAGGATGAGAATTTTATGCAGAAGTATCTAGAACTACTCAAGCGTTGAGGACACCAATTTTTTGAAGGAGAGGGGCATGTTGGGTCCTTATAATACTAGTGATTACCCCATTACTATTGTAGTTATACCCTTATTTATATTGTTGTGCCCCTATTACCCCCATATTGTTATTTATGTGCCCCATAGAATCCCTCTATTGTTATTTTTGTGGATTTATATTATTATTGTTAGGTCGGCTGGATTATATTGTGACTCCTTAGACTCCTATATATAGATGGAGGTTTTTTCATTTGAATCATCCAAGAATTGTTCATCTATGTAATGTAAAGGAGGTTGCCCCCTCGAAGAGGCTAAATTATAAGGCGTGGATTTATCTTTTCTATCTTTTCTTGAGTTGGTTTCATAACAGACTTCTTGATCAATGAAGTCCTTCAAACTGTTTTCCTCTAATACTGCTTCCATGTGATCCTTCCAGGCTATATAATTTGAGCTACCATCAAGGGCATACTCGAGTCTCAAACTGCTAAACGCCATTGGTGAAATTGAGATGTGATAAGAACTTGATTTCTATAATCAGGAACTTCAAACTTAAAACTTCTCCCTTCCTTGTATAATGTTCTTCACCTTGATCACCTATGCTCTGATACCATGTAGAAATTCCCACTATAGATCACCTGATAATGCAATGTACTAAATCAAAATACTTGATCTACTTCTACAGCAAACTTTGTGGAAGCTTAATCAATTTGAGCAAGATAAAATAGAACACATATAACAAAGAATGAGAAATCAATCACACGTGAACACAGAAGAATACTCAGGGGAAAGCCTCAGCTAAAAACCCCAATATCTGTATTATTATACAAGTGGAAATATCTCTAGATTACACAAAGATATTGCTCACAAGCTATCCATCCGTCTCAAATACAACTAACATACTGAATAGAGACAACATATGCCTTCCCTCAGTCCTCCAAGCTTCCTATTTCCTTACGCAGTTTTTCCTGGGGTCCAATGATGCCACTTATGTGAAGTGTGGCCTCACACAACTCACTAAACTCAAAAATAACCGCACAATCCTCAAGGAATGAATTCCTTCTGCGTGCAAGAGGTATCCTCAATGGAATATTCCTGTAAATGGTAGTACATTGTCTCACCATCTAATCTCAACTGGGTCTCTAACATAATTGACATGCATGAGCTATTTATGAGAGAATATTTAATTATCTGAAGTGCAGTAGTTACATGCATGCATGCATTAACGAAATGAACTCACAATCAGTTCCTTCAACTGTTGGAACTAATCTAACTGGACTTAACTCAGTTATAAAACTGAGCTAGCTAATTACAACTCAAATTACAACTCATCCTTATTTCTTTAACTAAGGGATAAATTCCTTAATCAAAAGGATAACTGTTGCATGTCCTCACATAGACTTCATGTTTGATTTTCTCCAACTAATTAACTCAAGATGGATCAATTAATTATTTTTCAAACAATTGCTAAGATTAACTTCGAATTTTAATTCTCAATTTTATTTCAGGGACTAACTAAAATTGGAATGTATTCGGAAATGTTATTTTTAGCACTTCTATATTTAGCATCTCTTGTTGCTATTTTCAACAGGAAGTCCTAAACACAACTGTCTAGATTGACAATGAGGGCCAGATGTAGCCACAGTGGCCGATAATTTTTATCATTAAATTTTACAGTGATGTTTATTAAAGTCTTAGTGATAACACTCTGGCACTTAAAAAATAAAAAATACACTAAGGAAATCAATCAACAAGCAGATGGAAATGACCCTGTCTGACAAGCACCAATCACTAGAGATGAAACCCAGTATCACAATGAATAACAGAGAGAGCTGGCCAAATGTATAGTTACAATTACTCTTGAGCTTCACCCAAACCTTAGATTAAGGGGCCAAGTACTCTCGTGAAGACGAGTACCCTCCCAAAAACTGAAGACATAATAGGTTTGTATGTGTTAGGTACCAGGGTAGCCCGCGCCAGTCACCTTGTGTTCATCCCTAAAATTATGGCCACTAAGGATACCTCAAATCATAGACACTGCCGACGGGGACATAGTCGCAAACAATACGTTGTGTGGGCAAGACACTTGAGTCCCCAGGTCAGCTCCGATATCCCCGAAGGGATCCTTGATACACATAATACCCAAAGGAGATGTAATCAAAGGACGGCTACCTTCACTTACAATTTGATGTTGTCTCATATTTAGCTCCACTTTTACTGGAGTGGTCCTAGATAGTATAATAAAAAAAGGGTTTCTCTCTATAATGATACTAGTTTCGGTGTATGATCTTGGGCAGTTAACTCACACTGCCTATCCCAAGATCCTAGCATAAACTAAATAGTGTTTACTCAAAAAAGAGTTGTTGATTGATTTTATTAGGTAGATTTTAAATGTACCTCATTAGAGTCCTTGGTAGGGGTGTTGATGTATGAAATTATATGGGACTCCGACTCAAATCATGCAAAAACAGTGCTTGTAAATTTTCGCTATCGATGAATAAGATGCTTCTACAAAGGGAGAGTCATTCATACATCAATATATATATATATATATATATATATATATATATATATATATATATATATATATATATATATATATATATATATATATATATATATATATATATTTAGTAAAACACTAGCATAACTGACAGAACTTCAATGCTCACTAACAACTATTGAAACCAAATAATGCAGATCTAACCAGCTAAGTAGAAAACAGTAAAAACTTTGTATTTTTTCTTTAATGAAAACAAAAACTTTAAGAAGTAAAGCTATTTTCTTAAAAAAAAGGTTTGTTCAGGATACAAACTAGTCAAACAAGTGTAGCTACAGATCCCTGATCAGTCTACAAGTAGATTTTCCAACCCATGAGTTTACAGGGTAAGTTGTTTATCAAGAAATGGTTGACTAACACTTTGTACTATAGGCTATAAAGAGTTAGTTTCAGCACTAATGCTCTGTTTGTGAGGGAAAAATGCTTTATAAAGCACCTCTTTCACTGGTACCCTGCGTTAGTGAGGAAAAATACTCAAAAAATGGGTTGTGGAGATCAAATCTAGGGCTGAGTAATGAGAGAAGGGTGTTGTATGGTCCTGAGTGGGCGGAAAGGGAATGAAGAAGTACAATAAGGCTTGAAAGAAAGAGAGTTATAGGAATTTTCTAGGAAAACCAGGAACTAAGTGTAGTCCCTAGTGGATTCACTAATTCTTCTATAGGGATTAATACACAAGTGTTTGGTGATGTAGAAAACCCTCAAGGATCTTCCCAACCTCCTCGACAGATAATCAGATTAGTTGCAGCTATCACAAAGATACATGCATATCTATGTTTAACAAATGAATATAAAAGTGAGAAGGAATTATTACCTCGAGTCATAGTGTGGTGTTGCTAGAGAAGGCTAATTCAACTGAAGGATATTCTCTTACCCCTCTAGGTCCTCTCTCTCTCCCGTTGATCCAAAATGGATCCAGTTTTGCCTCCATCTCAAAGTCTTCAAATTTAGTTGAAAGTAGGATCAAGTCGAAGTGCTCATCGATATGATTCCAATGGTGTGAATGACACATAAATCTGAGTCTGGATGAAGAAGTTAGAGCCAGTAAAAGTTTTTCGAAAAATTAGGGCAAAAGTCAAAAAGTCAAAGGTCAATGGTCAATGGTCAGTCAACAGTCAATGGTCAACCAGGTCAACGCCTACGTCAGCAAGGACACGTGTCAACCTGAGAATGAGCCACGGGTCCTGGATGATGTCAGCAGAGGAGGTGACATGGCAGATTTTGATTGGTTGATATGGGCCAATCTGGTACTGACACGTGGTAGCCCAGATTTTGCCCAATATCACCTATTTTCCAAAATTTTGGGGATCGGGGAGGACCAAACCCCTGACCTCCTGGAAGCATGAGTTTTTTCTGGAGGGGCTGGACTGGACAGGCTATAGTAATTCTTGATAAGGTTGCACATTGTGTTATATTTATGGTTTTACGAAAGGGTTTCCAGAATAAAAGGCTAATGACCAGGGTCAACCCACTGGCCACCAATCCTCATCGTGAGTTATCCCACATTAAACATAAATTATTAACCTACATACCATATATATCATAACAGAACCATATATCAGCAACAACAAGCGGAGCTATATTAGGCCGAACCATAGTCTATGCATATCTGATGTAAAACAGTGGTAAGGTCGAGCAGTGGATTCGACCCATCAACATCTCATTTATACAAACAACTTCACACAAGGCCTCTTGTCAATGCGCCAAGCTAGATGGACTTGTTAACAAGCCATCACAAACACATTTTAAATTTTTTTGTAGGTACAGTCCGCCAAAAGAAGCGCGCATGTTGCCGAGGTGGTTTTTCCTCCATAAAGGAGGTTTTGCGCAGGAGAAAGGTGGGTTTTCCCAGACAGAGGTGGTTTTGGACTTTCCAGGGGGTCTGGAAGTCATGGAGGCCAAATACGGTCAATTTTATACTTGTTTGACTCGAAATTTTGAGCTGAACGCGATGATGAGATATTTTTTTCATTTGAGTCTCTATTTTTGAGCTCAAGTTTGTAAAAGCATTTTGACAACTAATAAAGCGGTGATACTGGAAGCTAAGGACCCAGAGAGGTAGCCAGAAAGTCTGGTGAACTTTGTTATCAAATTTTTGTTGTGTTGTTGCATATGTTTATGTTTCAATTTGCTTATTTGTTTATGTTATTCGCAATTTTTTCAATCCATTACATTAAGTAACATAAGAAAACTTCACATAAAGTCTATAATACCTTTTTCATTAATGGATCAAGTGGTATCATAGCAGTAAGGCTTTTAAGGTCTGACAAGATTGTGTGAAGATTTGAATGCTTACTAGGTTAAGGCTCGAATGAGGTGAAGGTGAACTTGTTGAGGTGAATCCAGAGATTGGAAGGGTCTTTTCACAAAGAAGGATGATGGATGAAACCTCACTTGGGTCAAAATCTCAATTTCTAGATAGTTTCATAATGATACATGCAATGGTGGAAGAGATATATCAAAAGTCTAAGAAGAAAAAGGAATAAGGCACTTCATCACCTAAAGACAAAGAAGATAAGGGAAAGGGAGAAATGCCTCCTCCACCATCTCCTCCATCATCACCATCATCGTCATCATCATCGTCTTCCTCTCATAAATCTAGTCCTTCTAAGAAGAAAAATAAGAAATCCTCTTTGATCAAATTAGATGTAAAATTTGATTTGCCAATTTATGATGGAGAACTTAACACTGAAAAGCTTGATAATTGGATAAGACAAATTGAAGTGTATTGTAGGGTGCATAAAGTTGTTTCAGAAAGGAAGAAGATCCAGCTTGTTAGCCTTCGACTTGGAGGAACAACACTTGTATGGTGGGAAGGTAAGACATAAGCAGATCTCAAAAAGCATGGTAAAATCATTTCAACTTGGAATGAATTTGTTTCTGCTATTAAAAATCAATTTTATCCTTTGGCTTATATGCAATAAGAAATGATGAGTTGGAAAATACTACGTCAATTAAAAGGTCAAAGTGTTCAAAGTTATACTCAGGAATTTTGTAAAAGAGCTTTAACATTAGGCATATCATTGGACTCACCAGAGACATTGTTGAAATATGTAGGTGGCCTACATAGTTATTTGAGGCATACTATACTTATGTTTAATCCAACTAGCATAGATGATGTATCGGTACAGAAACTCATCTAGAAGCTAGAGGAAAAAATGTAACCCATGATGTTGGGAAATCATCCAAACCTATTGAAAGCAAGAATAAAGACAAGAAGAAACTTAAATGGAAGGAGAAGAAAATGAACACTGTGAAGAAAGATAAACCTTCATGCACTCATTGTAAGAAGGAAGGCCATGATGAGGCACATTGTTGGTCATTGCATCCGGAATTGAAGCCTAAGAATTTTGGGAGTAAGGAGCAGAAGAATGATGCTGCTATTCAAAAGGACTTGGGATCAGATTCAGGTGACGAGACAACAGTTACAGCTACAGGTATAAAAGGTAAAGATTATAAAGAGTCTACAAGTACTTCTTTACATTCTGTTGATAATGATAATGATGAGAGGAAAAGAAATGAGCTATTTCACATTAGAGTCATTTCCAAGCATACTAAAATTGATACTTTATTTGATGGTGGTTCACAAGTTAATTTGATTTCTGAAACAATTGTAAATAAGTTGAGTCTAGAAACAAAACCTCATAAAAATCCATATCCATTAGGTTGGGTGTGTGATAAACTAAGCTACAAGTTATGAAACAATGTAAACTTTGTTTTATTATTGGGTCAAAGTTTGTAAATGAGGTTGAGTTAGACATAGTACCATTTGACATATGTGGAATCGTATTAGGATGTCCATACTTGTACGATAGAAATGCTATCTTCTATCAAACTGAAAATAAGTATCAACTCACTAAGGATGGAATTCAATATATTGTAAAGGCTCATAAACTCAAAGATAACTTCTCTCTCATAAATTCAGGAAAGATGAAAATAATTGTAAATTCAGGTATACAATTTTCACTTATGATTGTATAGGAAAAGGATATTGATAAATCTGATGCTTTAAAAGGTTGTAATCCTAAACAGAAAGCAGATATAGTTAAAATTGTTTTCGATTATGATATTCTGTTTCAAGAGCCTAAAGGGCTTCCACCCAAGCAAGAGGTAGAACATAAGATTTATTTGGAGAAAGATGCTCCACTACCTAACACTGCAATGTACAGGTTATCAACTCTAGAGAATGTAGAAATAAAGAAGCAGGTACAAGAGATTCTGGATTAAGGGTTTATTCGACCAAGTACATCACCGTGTGAATCACCTATTATGTTAGTGCAAAAGAAAGATGGTTCATGGAGAATGTGCATTGATTTTAGAGCATTAAATAAAATCACAATAAATAATCATTATCCTCTTCCTCGTATTGATGATTTGTTAGATTAGTTAAAACATGCAATTTACTTCTCTAAATTGGACTTTCGAAGAGGCTACCATTAGATCAGAGTTGAAGAGAAGGATGAATGGAAGACTTCTTTCAAAACAAAGCAAGGACTCTATGAATGGATGGTTATGCCTTTTGGCTTAACTAATGCTCCAGCTACATTCATGTGAGTCATGAATGATGTATTTAGACCATTCATTGATGATTTTTTAATAGTCTATTTAGATGATATTCTTGTTTTCAGTAGAACATGGGATGAACATGTAAATGATGTAAAGCAGGTTTTAGATGTTTTGAAAAGAGAAACTCTCTATGTAAAACTGTCAAAAATGTGAATTTGGCAGGACATCTTTGAATTATTTGGGTTATATTGTATGGGGTGGTGAATTGAAGATAGATCCCTCTAAGGTCGAAGTCATTGTAAATTGGCCTAAGCCCAATATTGCTACAGAAGTTAGAAGTTTCTTAGGGGCGAAAAAATATTGGAGAAAGTTTATTGCTAACTTTTCTTTGATTGCAACTCCTTTACATGCTTTGAAAAGTGTGAAACAGGTGTTTCAGTGGGAAGGAAAACAAAAAAAAACCTTCAGTACATTGAATGAAAGGATCAGTACAACACTACTACTAGCATTTCCAAATATTCAACATCCATTTGAGATTGAGACAGATGCGAGTGAATATGCCATGGGGCCAGTGTTGATGTAGCACAGAAAGCCTATATTCTTTCATTCTGAGACATTCACATCAGCAGTAGTTAACTATCCTACATATGATGAAGAATTCTATGAAATAGTTCAGAGTGTTCAAAAGTGGAAAAATTATATAATGGGTAAAGAAACAATCATACACATAGATCATCAAACAGTACGATGCTTACACTCACAAACTAAATTGAAACAATCAAGAAATTATAGCTGGATGGGGTTTCTACAACAATTTCATCTTGTTATTAGATATAAGAAGGGCATACATAATAAGGTTGCAAGTATGTTATCAAGACCAATTTTAAATTCATCCACAATACTTAAGCATAATTCAATAATTCAGGAAAGTTACATTGAACAATATCCTCAAGACACAATTTTTAAGGATGTATATGCAACTTTAAGTCATGGTAAGAAGGTAGAAGAATTGGATTATTTCATAAAGGACAAACTCTTATATCATTTGGGAAAGTTATTCATTCCACAAAATGAAAGAGTTAATATAATTCAAGAAGCACATACTTCTCTCATATTAGGTCATTTTGGTGTAAGTAAAACAGTTGCACAATTACAAAGATTTTGCTATTGGCCACGAATGAATGAGACAATTTCTAGATATATTAAAGGATGTACTATGAGTGCTACAAGAAAGCCAAGTAATAGAAAATTAGGCTTGTATACTCCACTTTTGTATGTTGTTGTGGATAGGTTCAGTAAGATGTGTATTTTGACACCATGTAAAAAATAGGTCACAGCTGAAGAAACTACAAAGTTGTTCTTTCAAAATATATGGGCTCATTTTGGGTTATCCACTTCTATTGTATCTGATCAAGATTCTCAATTTGTCAGGAAATTTTGGTCAAGTCAATGGTAGTTAATGGAAAAAAATTTAAATAAGAACACGATATTTCATCCACACACATATGGTCAGATAGAAGTGGCCAACAAAACAGTGATATACTTGCTTTGACGATATTGCAGCAAGCATCCCAAACTTTGGGTTGAGAATTTATGTTATGTGCAACATGCCTACAACCATGAAAAACATTCTTCTACCTAGAGATCTCCTTTTGAGACTTGTTTTGTTTTTATACCAAAGTCTCTGTTGGATTTTGTCTTTGGTAAAGACATAGTAATTTATGGACACAGTGATGTGGACAAAGCAAATAAGTTCATTGAACAAATCCAAGAAATTCACCAGGCAGTACAGGAACAACTGGAAAGAAGGCAAGCAAGGTATAAGGTGCGACATAACAAGCATCAAGTTGAGCATAGTTTTCAAGTTGGTGATCAAAACTGGTTGTACATCAGCAAAGAAATATTGGAAGGGGAAGGTAAGAAGTTTAAACCAATTAGATATGGTCCTTTCAAAATACTTTCCAAAATTGGTGAAAATGCTTTCTGCCTAGATCTACCAGCTTATATGCAAATCTATTCCATCGTAAATGTTGAAAACTTGCGATTGTATGAGCCTTCATTGATTGAATATCCCAAAGAGCAAGGTCAGTTACCTTCCGTTGAATATTTTTTTCCCGTGTATCTCAATGAGCTACAAGAGGATACTGTTCTTGACAGGAGGATAAGGACTTCATGACGAGGAAATGTTGAGTATCTTCGAGTGGGACTCAAAGGTACAAATCCAAGTAAAGAATGATGGATAGAGATTGGAAAAGTGAGGGAATCATATCCTCACATTTTCAACAATTAAAACCAACTTTTGGTGGTCCAAAAGCTTCTAGTGGGGAGGAGTGATCCAAAATGGATCCAGTTTTGTGTCGATATAAAAGTCTTCAAATGCAGTTGAAAGTAGGATCAAGTCAAATTTCTCATCAATACGATTCCAATGGTGCAAATGGTGCATAAATCCGAGTCCGGATGAAGAATTTAGAGCGAGTCAAAGTTTTTGGGAAAACTAGGGAAAAAGTCAAAGGTCAACAGTCAACAATCAACTTGGTCAATGCCTACGTCAGCAAGGACATGTGTCATCCCATCCTAGGAATCATCCATGGGTCTTGTATGATGTCAGTAGAGGAGGTGACATGGAAAATTCTAATTGGTTGATATGGGCCAATCTGGTGTTGACCTGTGGCAGCTCAGATTTTGCCCAAGATCACCTATTTCCAAAATTATGGGGGTGTGTGGGGTCGTTAATATGCCATGATTATTGTCACTTGTGAACGCTTATTCCACCCATTTCCACCATTCTTCATCATGTCATTTATTATAATTTATCATTTAAATCCATTTTATAAATGATTTATGCTCTCATGGATGAATATTATTTATTCTCTTTTATTTTTAATAAATTGATTATTATGCATTATTTTACCAATGATAGTTCTAATAAGTTGGTTGTAACCTTATCTACCATTTTTAGCCTCCAAAGTAACTTACAGATTGAAGATTTGATTTTTAAATCAGCCAACTCAGAAATTCGCTGGTTTAAGGAGTGACAGTTTTGCGGTTAATATTCTGAGCAAACGAAGACGAATTTGGAAAATCTGGAACATGGGTTTTGTCCAGAACGGGCCCAATTATCTTCATGAAGAACAGTTTGCCCAAATTCGGCTTGTACAGGGAGAAACGCAGGGTTCTTTGAGCACGATTTTCTGAGATTTGCTGTTGCGGCTGCCCTCCAAATCTTAGCTGCAAACCTAAATCCGCCTTGTTCTTGTTGATCAATGCGTTAGAATCAACCTAAATTTGTAAGAGAAATCATGATTGTAGTTAGCCATGCTCTGATCTTCTTTATTTAAATGAAACCCAAGATCAGAGACGAGGGAGGGGAGGACGATTGTATTTCTACTTTCTGTTTATGGGCTGCACAGTTGGTTAAACTCAGACTATCGAGTCTCTTTGAGACTTAGTTTTGTTGTACTATCATTGATGCGTTGATATAATATATTTGGTGCTACTTTCTTCCTGCATCTGAAGTAAGTTACGGCGGTGCCATTGGAAGCTACGGGCCCGGCTCCAACGGACACTCGCTGATTGTATCATTACAGTTTGGCTTTGTGTGGTTTGTTTATTATTCTCAATAATCTGATATACTTACATGCTGTTCCATACTCGTTCATCAGTAGTTTTCCTTTTGTAAATCTTTGTAACAAGTTTACATCATATTTCCAGAATTAATCATATAACATTGTGCTAAGTTGTTCACTTCCGTTACAGAATTTATAAGTGGAATGTTTCAGCTACATATGGTTGGAGTAATGGACTACTGGTGATCATTTCAGATTATGTATATATATGATTGACGTTTCCTGTTTATGATGATTTGATGTTTCCTTTGATTAAACTGTCTATTTGTACAAAAGATTGCTCCTTCTTTGTATATAAGTTGATGCCAAGAATTGAGAGTGTTGAACTCGCGAGACTTAGTTTCTTTCTTGCTGTTTCATTTTACTGCTGTCCATTTCATTTCATGCTGCTTTTTGCCATTTCCTTTTTCTTGCATTTATTGCTTTGGTGTGAGAGGAGGATCAAGGCTGTCGTGAGACACAGCAGACGCTATTATGCTCCCAGATCCATGATCCATACTCTAATTCTTTTTTTCATCGATTTCTAGAGGACTGAGTTATTGCTACCATATCCTCGATTGATGGTTATTTGAATGAATGATTTAGTTTAGAACATTTCAGTTTCTTGCTTTAGATTTTGTTTCCAGCTTTCATTTACTTTTGGGTTTTAAGCACTATACTGCGAAACATTACTCTTAAGTAAATAGCCGCCTCAGACAGAGTACACTCTTGAAATAAAAAGTCGTCCCTGGGTTGATAATTAATGTGAGGTAATTAGGAGTTCACAAGACACCTTTTTATCGCTCCACATTTTGGCGCCGTTGCCGGGGAAGAGTGTAGCCATTTCTAAAGAGTAGTGTGAATCTGATGAGTGCCTGCTAGGGAAGAGTTGGATCTTAAAAACGGAAGGTAAGAACCTGCGTACGGAGCATGTAAAAGCCCTGCTCCACCGTCCGCTTTCCAGCAGGACTCTTAAAAGAACCTAGGGTAGAAATAGATGTTTGAATTTTTGTGTGAATGATTAAGAAAAAGATAGAAATTTTAAAAAAAAATGAATCACATGATCTCACACAAGTGGTGATGTAAGCACCACCCATTTCACTAACCGATTGACAGGAACATTTGAAGAAGGAGCCTCGAAGAAACACATGAAGAACATCTTAAACTATGGTAAGAAATGGCTCACGTTTCTACTTTTGAATTTCCTATCAAAGATCTAGGAGGAGTGATACAAATGCACATAATTCCCCCATCTTTACCAAATTTTCATGGTTTAGCAAATGAAGATCCATATACATTTTTGTTTGAATTTGAAATACTTTGTAGAGGATATGATTATTGTACTAATGATCAAAGATTGAAAGTGTTTCCTCTTACTCTAAAAGGAGCAGCTCTCCGATGGTTCATGAGCCTAGGTGGGAATTGCATCCAATCATGGGAGGACATGAAGAACATATTCTTGAAGAAGTACCAAGATTATTGCAAAGCCAATGAAGATATTTTCGATATGATACAAGGGGAAGATGAAAGTTTGGAGGATTATGTAGATCGATTTAATTATAACCTTCAAAAATCAAAGCATAAGCATCTGGAAAAAGAGATCTTAAAAACACTCATTCTTAGAGGAATTAAAGATAAATTTTTAGAACTTTTAAATCTGATAGGAAAAGGTGATGTTTTTCAGTTATCATATGATGATGTTTGTGAGTTGTGCATAAGGTATTCAAGAGGAATCTCCAAGGCTGGTAAGAATCCTAGAGATGTTTTTTCTTTGTTTTCCAAATCTGCTACAAGAACAAGAGACATAAGAGCTGAAATCAATGTGTTATTTGAAAATTTTAAAGTTGATTTTATTAGCTCTCTAAATGAAAAATTGAATGTTTTGCAGGTTCATAAAAATGAAGAATTTGATGAAGTGTTTTGTTCTCATGACCGAAAGGAGCATCTCATAGATACTCACTCTTCCTTATCTACGATGGAAGTAGCATATCAAAGAGATGAGAAAGCTGCAACAAGGTCAAAACCACGGAAATCAAGGCCTACAGGTATGGTTCAAAACACTTTTTCTCCATCGTCATACTTGCATAATCCATTATGGAATGGTAATGTGTTAGGGCAGCCATGTCAATTTCTATATAACCACCTATCTTGTTTACAAGTTGGGCATGGTTCATCTTATGATGACATGACTACTCTCCCTTATCTTGTAGCACAAGCACATTCTCCATATTCTCCACCAGCTCTTCCACAATATCTTGCTTGCCCATCAAAACCATTCACACAACCCAATCAACCACATCATCAAAATGCTCCATTCCATACACATTTTCCTGCTCAACTAATTCCACACCCTCACCATAATAAACCAGTACAACGTGCTTACAATGTTGAGCTGGCAAATTTACCCACCCTTCCCACCCATTCTATCTCACATGTGTTATTAGAGAAAACCTACAATGAGATTCAGAATGTTTCAAATGCAAAAATTGTAGAAGCTATGGAAGGAAATGAGGTTTCTTGTAGGATGCATCAACAAGTTATTTTAAAAGACCAAGGACTTCATGATCTGATGGATATGAGAAATCAACAAAGTAACGCATACATTGAAGATTGGTTTCACTCCATCATTTGTTTGCAACATCACTCTATGCTTCAACAATTTTTGATATCATTTTTTCAAGGGAAGCCACCTTCTCATACCCTAATTTTCATTAATATGCATTTTTCAAATTTGGGTATGTGCATACGTGAAGCCGTGTTTCGAAAATGGCTTCACTGGAAGTACTCATACACGTAGTCATATTCATCCTTCAATCAAAGTAGGTTAGTGAATAAAATAAAACAAAATAAGGACATAAATAAGTGCATTTTGTTCTTTTGTAAAACTAGGGTTTTTGTTGCAACATGCTATGCAAATCAACATCGGTGATAATTTTTTTATAATTTGTGTATGTAGATGAATCATAATGGAAATAATAAGTTCTACAAACACTCATTTTCATTTTTATCACCAATTTGAAAAAATGCTTGAATTTCATTTTTTTTGGCTTGCGGGCTTGATGAACTTTCTGGAAAAACAGTCGGGACAGTCATGTTTTGAGGGGCCAAAAATGAATATTTTTAAAACCTGTTTCTACCCTAAGTAGCCCTTGATGTCTACTTTCCAATCCAATTTGAATCACTCAATTTGGATTTGAAACGAAAAAGTTAGAGCCAAAACATTGACCGGATGTCTAGCGGGCAGCTCAGGAACAGAGTTGGGACAGTCAGTTTTTGGAGGCCTAAATGAATGAATTTTTAAAACCTGTTTCTATGGTAGATTCCCCTATGAATCTAGTTTACAATCAATTAGAATCACTCATTTTCGATATCGTATGGGGAAGTTATGATCAAAATACTGACTGTCTATCGTATATCAGCACTCTTAAAACTCTGTTTTTCCGGCTGTTCCTTACACATTTTGACCTATCAATTCTTCTTGTCTTCAAAACATGTTTCTATTGGAGATCAATAAATGAATCTATTTTCATTTCCAATTTGAATCATTCGAATCCGACATCAAACGAAAAAGTTATGCTTGAAATATCAACTGTTGGTCTAAGCCGGGTAATCGAAAATGACTCTATTATGCAGGTTGTTCTAAACAAATTTGACATATCATATCATTGAGTTTTTAAAACCTGTTTCTATTGGAGATACACCTTTGAATTAGCTCTCATTTGGCTTTGGAATCACTCAATTTCGACGAAAAACAAAGAAGTTGTGATTAAAACACTGCAGGTTAGTATGATTGGCCACTGCTCTCCCGCAGGTAACAAATAAATTTTACTTTGTTATTTTCTCTATGGATTTGTTATACAGAATAACTACTTGCTATTTTTTGCATAATTCTTGGATTAGGGGAGCCCGATCACCTCTCTTTATCCATGATTTAATGTTTTATTGCAGGTAGATACTCGTTTTTTGCAGGTCCTGGGAAAATAAAGAAGGTCAACTTATGGACGAGTGATTTTTCAAAGAAATTTTTATAAAACAAAGGAATTTTATCCAAATCATTACCCAACGGATTCATAATAGAACAAATGAAGAATTGATTTCAATTTCAAGATTCATGTCTTGTCACTGCTGCCAAAACATTTTTCAAATAGATCATTTTTTTTGACATAACATCATAGCTGTTGCAACTCAATTTATTTATTTACATAACTGTTTTTTTGTTGTTTCTTTTCTAATTTCTCTTATATTTTGTGTTTCAGGTGTTGCTTCATTCAAAGTGCAACTCATCCTCAGCATCACTGCAGTGAACAGCTAATTCATTCTTTGCGTGTTTGCATTTTATGGTTGTGTATTTTGCTGTTCCTTTTCTGAAGGGACAGCATTTGTGTGCATTTTTGTCGTTCCTGCTGTTCCTTTTTCAAAGGAACATCATTTTCGTTTTTTATTTTCTAAAAAATAACACTTTTTTTTATCAGCCATTCATTTTGTTGTTCCTTTTTCACAGTTCATTTTGCTGTTCCTTTTCGAAATGGAACAGCTGCTGTTCCTTTCCGAAATGGAACAACACTTTTTGCACTTTCACATTTTGCTGTTCCTTTTCGAAATGGAACAACACTTTTTGCACTTTTACATTTTGCTGTTCCTTTTCGAAATGGAACAGCACTTCTGCACTTTCACGTTGGGTGTGTTTTTGCTGTTCCTTTTTCAAAAGGAACAGCATTTGGTGTGTTTTTGCTGTTACTTTTTCAAAAGGAACAGCAGTTTGAGTTTTTGCTGTTCCTTTTTCAAAAGGAACAGCAGTGCGTGTTTTTTACTGTTCCTTTTTCAAAAGGAGTTGTTCCTTTTTCAAAAGGAACAGCAGTGCGTGTTTTTGCTGTTCCTTTTTCAAAAGGAACAACATTTGGTGTGTTTTTGCTGTTCCTTTTTCAAAAGGAACAGCAGTTTGAGTTTTTTTTGGTGTTCCTTTTTCAAAAGGAACAGCAGTTTGAGTTTTTTGCTGTTCCTTTTTCAAAAGGAACAACAGTTTGAGTTTTTTGTTCCTTTTTCAAAAGGAACAGCAGTTTGAGTTTTTACTGTTCCTTTTTCAAAAGGAACAGCAATTTGAGTTTTTTTCTGTTCCTTTTTCAAAAGGAACAACAGTTTGAGTTTTTGCTGTTCCTTTTTCAAAAGGAACAGCAGTTTGAGTTTTTTTGCTGTTCCTTTTTCAAAAGGAACAACAGTTTGAGTTTTTGTTGTTCGAGTTTTTGCTCGCATGGATTCTTCTCTTTCAAAAGGAACGACATTTGCATTTTCGCGTTTTCTGTGTGTATTTTTGTTTTTTGGTGTGCATTTTCTTTGATGTTCCCTACACGGAACACCACTTTTTGAGTGTTTTTGCTGTTCATTCAAAAGAGCAACACTTTGGGAATATTTTTGAGGGCAACCCTTTCCTTTCTCTTGTGGGATTATTCATAGTTCAGCTCAACCACATTCTCCTGATTCTCTTTCATGGCATGAAGTACACTACTTTTATGAGGACAGGAATTATGGATTCTTTTGAAGCAAAGTTAATATTATTCACGTTATGATCTTTAAAAGGACAGCTCCTTGATGATAGATTCTTTTTAAAAAAGGACACAATTATTTATATATTCCTTTACTGCATTGTTTTCTGTTGTACATGATACTGATTGATCATCATAATACCATGCTGGTTCCACCCTTCCTGGTTATAATCTTCTTTGTCTGTAATAAATGAGATTATGGGTATATTTTTTATATTGACATGTTCAACTTCTTCCGCCATCCCTGCTCTTAAGGAGTACTGAGCCTCCCTCTTTTTATCATAAAAATGTGTAATAATAACAAAATTTTGTTCGCAGATGGAGGATAGGGGGTCTCATTACGAGCCAACCTACCATGTTCATAAGGTTGTAACAAAGTGACATTCCCATTATGGCCACCACACCAGGGTTATGATCCATTGGATAGCCAAATTATCCTTGGAACAGGAGGTCTCATCACGAGCCGGCCTGATCACTTTTGCTACCTCCTAGTGAATGGCAGTGTGGTTGTCTGGTTACCACGCCAGCACACTGATCTCTTCTGTAGAACAGCACTAAAACTCTCCATTTATAAATTGAGGATCCTGGCTCATATGGGTTAAAAAACAACCCTGCCGAGGCTATGGACGCCTGCTGGCAGCAGCGGCTCTGCTTATGGTATTGAAGTTATATCTTATCGTCAATTATTATTATAATACCCTTTTCTTATTTTCTTTTTATCAGAGAAGTTATTTCCTTAACTTTTTCCCTGTTTGAACCTTTATGCATGAGAAATTGTTTTATGATCAATCACATCATTTTCAGCGCGAATACCGTCAGCAAAGCATCTTTTTAGCATATTGTTGTCCTTTTTCGTTTTGTATAAACTATCATCAATCCACAGCGTCCTATCTCTTCTTCATAACTATCTTTACACACTTTGCTCTCAATATAACCATAATTTTCACCATCCTATCCTTCATAAGTGTACTCTGCCTCCTTTACTGATATATTGTTCATTCCATTGCCTTGCCGTCCGCACCACCCCTCTCATATGCTTTATGGTTATGGAACCCATTTTCCAATTGGAGGGGGGGAATGTATGCATTATGGGATTGCATGCGATATGATTACTACACTTTGCCATACCTTGTTGATTTGACAACATAGTAGTATTGCATGTATACATAAGTTTTTCTAATTGCAATTTTGCATGCATTTTCTCTGTTGCTATTCAAAGCTAACACTATGGATTCAAGAATGTTGTATGCAAAATAGTGCTTTGTTTACAGGAGAACAACAAGCATGGGCAGAATTCTATTCGTAGCATGACCACACTATTGCACTTCACAGTAGAGGCTCGTGAACGTGAACAATTCTTCAGACATGATGTGCTTCCCTGGATTCTACCTTTTGCATCACTTTTAGCACCAACTCTGCCTACATCAGCTTCAACAACTCCCAGTATTTATATGTCATTCCACATTTTTGGAGGTAAAACTTGAGGTAAAATTGCATAGTTTTCTAATTTATTATAAATTTAGGAGAATCTAATGAAAATCCATTTTGAGCATTATTTGTCATCCTTCATTTCACATCTTTACCACTTTCCCTTTTTCAGCAGCATATCATTTTCGAGTATGGGGGAGTGTTCCTCTCATTCATTTTTTTTCTTATGACCATGACATTCATATTCTTTATCATCCATTGCTCTTCTTATTCATTCTCAACACCTCCCTTATTTCATCTTGTTTTACACCAAGCGTACAATTCAACAGATGGTAGCAACCACCTCTATTTGTTTTCTAGCATCGCATGAGGACATGCTAATTTTTCAGAGAGGGGGAGGAATTGCTACGCATGATGGATGTTTCCTATTTTCTTTCTCATTTAAGGCATGCAATTTCAGTCATACAATTTCAGTGTAGAAATTGATTTCCATAATATTTTTAAAACTATGAACTCAATTCTTGTGATCTCTAGGAAACACAGACATACTATTAAAATATACAAACCTAGATCATTTCAAGTTAAATTGGTTCATACAATTTCGGAAATCATGTACTCTCACCTACAGCCATTTTATTTATATCTCATGATCCATGCATCAAAACGATCTGATTTTTGGATCATAGAGACATTCATGTATTGTAACTTTACTTGCAACATTTCAACACAATCTGGTTTGTAGTTTTGAGAAAATGCTTAATGAAGTTTGTTGTTATCTATATCATATTTTGCTGCAACTTCATACATATAGTTGAATGTCAATGTAAAAATTGTTATGCCTTCATCGAGATTGCTAAAATTGAATATTTATTAATTAAGGAAGCATTCAGTTATTCTCAAATTTTTATTGCTTGGTTAACACATGGTTTTTGTCTTTGGGTTGCATGAGAACATGCAATATATTCAGTTTTCGTTGCATGAGGACATGCAACATATTGAGTGTGGGGGTGTGTGGGGTCGTTAATATGCCATGATTATTGTCACTTGTGAACGCTTATTCCACCCATTTACACCATTCTTCATCATGTCATTTATTATAATTTATCATTTAAATCCATTTTATAAATGATTTATGCTCTCATGGATGAATATTATTTATTCTCTTTTATTTTTAATAAATTGATTATTATGCATTATTTTACCAATGATAGTTCTAATAAGTTGGTTGTAACCTTATCTACCATTTTTAGCCTCCAAAGTAACTTTCAGATTGAAGATTTGATTTTTAAATCAGCCAACTCAGAAATTCGCTGGTTTAAGGAGTGACAGTTTTGCGGTTAAGATTCTGAGCAAACGAAGACGAATTTGGAAAATCTGGAACATGGGTTTTGTCCAGAACGGGCCCAATTATCTTCTTAAAGAACAGTTTGCCCAAATTCGGCTTGTACAGGGAGAAATGCAGGGTTCTTTGAGCACGATTTTCTGAGATTTGTTGTTGCGGCCGCCCTCCAAATCTTAGCTGCAAACCTAAATCCGCCTTGTTCTTGTTGATCAATGCATTAGAATCAACCTAAATTTGTAAGAGAAATCATGATTGTAATTAGCCATGCTCTGATCTTCTTTATTTAAATGAAACCCAAGATCAGAGACGAGGGAGGGGAGGACGATTGTATTTCTACTTTCTGTTTACGGGCTGCACAGTTGGTTAAACTCAGACTATCGAGTCTCTTTGAGACTTAGTTTTGTTGTACTATCATTGATGCGTTGATATAATATATTTGGTGCTACTTTCTTCCTGCATCTGAAGTAAGTTACGGCGGTGCCATTGGAAGCTACGGGCCCGGCTCCAACGGACACTCGCTGATTGTATCATTACAGTTTGGCTTTGTGTGGTTTGTTTATTATTCTCAATAATCTGATATACTTACATGCTGTTCCATACTCGTTCATCAGTAGTTTTCCTTTTGTAAATCTTTGTAACAAGTTTACATCATATTTCCAGAATTAATCATATAACATTGTGCTAAGTTGTTCACTTCCATTACAGAATTTATAAGTGGAATGTTTCAGCTACATATGGTTGGAGTAATGGACTACTGGTGATCATTTCAGATTATGTATATATATGATTGACGTTTCCTGTTTATGATGATTTGATGTTTCCTTTGATTAAACTGTCTATTTGTACAAAAGATTGCTCCTTCTTTGTATATAAGTTGATGCCAAGAATTGAGAGTGTTGAACTCACGAGACTTAGTTTCTTTCTTGCTGTTTCATTTTACTGCTGTCCATTTCATTTCATGCTGCTTTTTGCCATTTCCTTTTTCTTGCATTTATTGCTTTGGTGTGAGAGGAGGATCAAGGCTGTCGTGAGACACAGCAGACGCTATTATGCTCCCAGATCTATGATCCATACTCTAATTCTTTTTTTCATCGATTTCTAGAGGACTGAGTTATTGCTACCATATCCTCAATTGATGGTTATTTGAATGAATGATTTAGTTTCGAACATTTCAGTTTCTTGCTTTAGATTTTGTTTCCAGCTTTCATTTACTTTTGGGTTTTAAGCACTATACTGCGAAACATTACTCTTAAGTAAATAGCCGCCTCAGACAGAGTACACTCTTGAAATAAAAAGTCGTCCCTGGGTTGATAATTAATGTGAGGTAATTAGGAGTTCACAAGACACCTTTTTATCGCTCCATAGGGATCAGGGAGATTCGAACCCCTGACCTCCCGGAAGATTGAGATTTTTCCAGAGGGGCTCCACTAGATGGGCTACAGTAATTCTTGATAAGGTTGCAAATTGTGTTATATTTATGGTTTTATAGAAGGGTTGCCGGAATAAAAGGCCGATGGCTCGGGTCAACCCAATAGCCGCCGTCCTCTTGGTGAGTTATCCCACATGCAATGGAAAGTATTAACCTACATACCATATATATCATAACAAAACCATATACCAAAAAAACAAGCGGAACTATATTAGGTCAAACCATAGTCTATGTATATCCAATGTAAAACAGTAGTAAGGTTAGGCGGTGAATCTGACCACCGACCTCCCATTTCTACAAACAACTTCACACAAGGCCTCTCGCCAATGCGCCAAGTGAGATAGACTTGTTAACAAGCCGTCACAAACACATTTTAAATTTTGTTGTAGGTACAATCAGCCCAAAGGAGCACACACGTTTGCCGAAGTGGTTTTTCCTCCACAGAGGTAGTTTTGTGTAGGAGAAAGGTGGTTTTGCCCAGACATAGGTGGTTTTGGACTTTCCAGGGGGCTTGGAAGTCACAGAGGCCAAATATGGTCAAGTTTATACTCGTTTGACTCAAAATTTGGAGCTGGACGCGATGGTGAGATCATTTTTCTCATTTGAGTCTCTGTTTTTGAGCTCATGTATGTAAAAGCATTTTGAAGACTAATAAAGTGGTCACACTCGAAGCTAAGGACCCAGAGAGGTAGGCAGGAAGTCTAGTGAACTCCGTTATCAAATTTTCGTTGTGTTGATGCATATGTTTATGTTTCAATTTTCTTATGTGTTTATGTTATTCGCAATCTTCTTGATCCATTGCACTAAGTAACATAAGAAAACTTCACATAAACTCTATAATACCTTTCTCATTAATGGATCACCCTTCTTAACCTCTTCTGATGCCTTAGTCTGAGACTCTGCTTGACAGTCAAATATGAAATCCTTTCAAATGGTTCAACCTCTTTCACAATGGCCCAAGCCTTGCATATATAGCATGTACGGTTAGGGTTGCCAAGTCCTTCATGAGTTCCCTTAGGCAAAAGCAGTGATGTTTCCATGCTTTAGTTCTCTTTCCCATTTGCATACTCCATTAGGAATTAGTAATTCCCCCAAACAGGTCGAGTTCTGATGTTTCCCTGCTTTTATGAGCTGACATAGGAGAGAATACAGGTATATTTTCTCAGTCAATTCGCTCCTTTGACCCATAGAAACTGATGTAGGGTCACTAACGCTATTCCCGAGGTAGTAAGTAGAGTTACCCTAAGCACTAATGCACTCTTAGGCTTGCTGAGAAGCTTTATAAAGCAGGTTGATAGTGTCTAGACAACATTAGCTTGACAACTGGGCCTGTGAACTTGGTCAGTCCTCAATCATCATGTCTTTTTCCTCTAAGTTGATGAGGAGGTCATTTTATTGTATAAAAAGGAGGCCATATTTGACATGAAGCCCATGAAACAAGATTGCAATGGATGACTCTATGAAATAGAGAGCCAGAAATTGTAAACATATCTTAAATATTGTTGAATGGATAAGTAGCCAGCTAAAATGCTACAAATTAAACTAGCATAAATATTAATGAAAATGTATGTATGAGGTAATGAATTTGGGTATTCATATGTGGATTTAAATGTATGAAATGGATACCTAAAGGTAACCTTGAGTACTTTTTCTAACACATAGAGTGGATGGATGGTCGTTGGCATGACTCTTGTTGTATGGGCACAGATGAAAGTAGATCTTGATATAATTGAAATCCAATTATGTTGTATACTAAACCTATTTTAATATATCCATACCTAAAGTTAACCTTGAGTACCTTTTCTAATTAATAGAATGGATACGTGGTCAATGGAATGAGATATGGTCTAAGGATGGATAAGGAAGTAGAGCTTTCTATAATTGAAATATAATTATGTTGTATAGTAATGCTATTTTAAGAATCATACCTCGTTAAGAAGATAATATCCTTGGATATGGAAGGTACAATAATGTACTTTATAAGTGAAAGAGAATGGCATGTACATGGTAGGTTTTGTAGAAGAAGTGAAAATTCTAGGCATGTCAAGATTTTCATTGGAGCAATAGTAAAAGAACTCAAAGTTGAACTTCTTTTTGTTATGTATGTGATAAGGCTATGAGAATTATTTTATTTCCATTTGAAGAATTTATTCGATAAGATATTGATTATCCCTAATAAGAGGAAGAAGCTTAAAATTGTAGAGTTGATAAATTCTTTTGTAGGTGTAAGATTTGTACATAAATGATCATGATGACCAAAATAATAAGTGTTAGTGAGGATACAGATTAAGTTCATTGATCCTGCTAGATTAAAAAGAGTGAAATATGAGGGCTATGTTTCAAGTAGTCATTTGGATGGAACATGAGAATAATTTGCCATGTGAATAAGGATGTGAAGGAAAGGTAAGCATATGCATTTTATCATGCCAAAGGTAGTTGAATCGTTTAAACATTGGTTAAAATAGTGTGTATTCATAGGAGTACAAAGGGGATGGATCCCCTAGATCCTTATAAAAGGAAATTTTGGCTCATAATCACATTAAGAAAAAAATATAAACAATATCCATAAATTCGAGTGCACATATTAATATTTTGATGTTTTCAGTGAACTTGTAAAATTTCCCTTGTTGAGTTGAATGCGGGCCTGCATGAAAAGGATGGATTATCCCCCTAGATTTGGAGGAAAATTTCATGATGAGGAGAGAAATTGTGATTCCAAAAAATAACCAAACATAGAGTAGCAACAAGAAAGATTCTCGACTTCTCACAAATATCTTTCAAAATAGTTGCATTTAGAGGGGAAAGGTATGTCAAATTATTGTTGATAGTAGTAGTAGTTAAAATATGGTTTCCATAGAGATGGTAGATAAAGTTAACATACATAGTGATAAACATACCTATGCGTACCTAATTGTATGGTTTAAAAAGGGGAATGAAGAGAGTGTTGAAAAAAGGTGTTTGATCTAGTTTTCTATAGGAAAGGTTGAGTACAAAGATGAAATATGGTGTGATTTGATTCCAATGGATGCATGCCACATGTTGTTGGGGAGGCCATGGAATTATAATAAAGAATTTATGCATGATGGCGAGTAGAATACATTTACATTTTGGAAGGATGGATCTAAAGGCATCTTACCATCCCTTCAGGATGAAGGGAAACCTCAAAAATATGTTATCTAATTTAGACAACTTGTTAAGTGAAGGTAACAAGATTCTTCTACATGTCAATGATGGAAAGAAAAGAATAAAAAGACATACCAATACCTACTAAAGCTGCAAAGGTACCAAAAGAATATGCTAATGTTATACCAAATGAGTTACCTAATGGTCCTCCACCAAAGTAGGATATTCAACATCATATTAACCTAATCCCAGTAGCATCTCTACCTAATCAAGGAATATATACAATGAACCCTACACAACATGTAGAGCTGAAAAAACATGTGACATTAATATGGCTCATTTGTCTCATAAATATATGTTAATATATTTTGGCTAAAATTCTTTACATAATTCTCCTGAAAGAAAAGGGTAAACCTTTTGTTTTTAATTATTACCATATATCACATGATATATGTTAACTAAAAAATATTAGATCATGTTTTTGGGAATTTAATTCATCATTGTTGTGTTATGAAGCATCATGTAAATCATGGGATTCAAGGATGAAATTTGTGGTGGATCAAACCAACAAGAAAAAAATAAAAATATATTTTAAAAAATTCATATATTTTAAATTTACATATAATATTTAAATAAATAAAAACATTTGAACCTCATTATAATAAAAAATTTAACTATAAAATATAAATAATCTTTGAAAATACTATTTAATTTAATTTTCATTAATAATAAATATTAAATTATTATTTTAAAAATATTTTTTTGTATTATCATAAAATAATATTATAAATAATAAAAGTGATTTCAAAATTATTATTGAAAAGGACCAACTCAACCATTAGGTTTATAATCAATTCACAGTCACAATCATGTAACACAAACAACAAATGCTAACATTGATAGAGGATTCTATGGAACTATTTAGTGTTACATGCGCTAGAAACTTGACTTAATATTACACTAGTTGGAACTCTCGTTGCTTAGGCCAGTGTAATAATCATTTTGTATACAATATTGTAAGTATAAATATAATTCTTAAGATGCATTTTCATCAAAAGGAGGGACAAAGATATTGATAGATATGGAATGATAGAGCGTGTGTGTTTGGGGGGGTGAGACAGAGAGACAAAGAATGAGAGGTGGAGTGAAATATAGATATAGATGAGGGGGGAGATGGAAGAAGATTTCTTGCACTAGATGCATTGATTTCAGTGTATATGGTGATTTCTAATCCTATTTGATTGCTTCAACAAGATGCATTGATTTTAGTGTAGATGTTTATTTCTAATGATACTTGATTAATTGCACTAAATGCATTGATTTTAATGTAGATGGTGACTTCTAATCCTATTTGATTGCTTGCACTAGATGCATTAATTTCAATGTAGATGTTGATTTCTAATTATATTTGATTGCTTGCACTATATGCATTTTTTTAGTGTAGATAGTGATTTCTAACCTTATTTGATTGCTTGCACTGGATGTAAGGATTTTAGTGTCGATGTTGGTTTCTAATCATATTTACTTCCACTAGCTGCATTGATTTGAGTGTAGATGTTGATTTCTAATCCTATTTGATTAATTGCATTATATGCATTAATTTCAATGTAGATGTTGTTTTGTAATCCTATTTGATTCCTTCCACTAGATGCATTGATTTCAATGTAGATTTTGATTACTAAATATATTTGATTGCTTGCACTTGATGCATTGGTTTCAATGTAGATGATTTCTAATCCTATTTGTTTGCTTGCACTAATCACATTAGTTTTCATGTATATGGTGATTTATAATCCTATTTTATTGCTTGTGCTATATGCATTGATTTCAACGTAGATGTTGGCTTCTAATCCTTTTTGCTTACTTGCACTAGATGCCCTAATTTGAGTGTAGACGTTGATTTGTAATCCTATTTGATTACTTGCATTAGATGCATTGAATTCAGTGTAGATGTTGTTTTCTAATTCAACCTATTAATATTCAAGTGAAAGAGAGACAATGAATGATGTTTACTATAACAACTCAAACTAAATATTTAAATGGTTTACAATTTCAATTTTCCTTTTGATATAGTCGATATGGAAATATGACAGAACTAACAAGGGAGACAATAAGAATAGTATAAGAAAATAGTTTGATATTGACCATGATGAAGACTATTTGTATTTGAATAGATTCTTATTATTGACATTTTCTATCATTCAACACTATTACATTGTCACTTTGCATTCAAAATTTTCATAATTAAAGTTATTAACAATATTTATCATCTCAAAAAATTGAGGTAGCTAAGAAAATTTAAAATTAAAATGACTAGATAAATCTCCAACATATTTATCATACTTAAAATTATTATATTAATATTAGATGTATTTACATATTATTGATAAAATTAATCATATGTTTGATAGATTTTCCTTGGCCGCACACAACTGCAACCAGCCTAGATCCATCTTAACTCTGGATCTATCAAGTTCTGGAAGGGATCAGATCTCTCGAGGTGCAAACCTTTCCTTAAGTTTTTCACTCAAAAAATAGTTTTTCACCTCGAGAGATTTGATCCCTACCAGCGCTTGATAGATCTGTAGTTAATATGGATAATGTTTTGGGGAAATTTAATTCATCATTGTAGTGTTATGAAGTGTCATGTAAATCATGGGTTTCAAGGTTTAAATTCCTAGTGGATCAAACAAACAATAAAATACCAAAAATATATTTCAAACAATTTATATTTTTTCAATTTACATAATATAGATTTTTTAAAATTATATATTTCTAATGGATAAATCAAAACATTTGAACCGCATTATAATAAACAATTTAAGTGTAAAATATAAATAATATTTGAAAATACTATTTAATTTAATCTTAATGAATAATAAATATTAAATTATTATCTTCAGAATATTTTTTAGTATTATAATAAGACAATATTATAAATAATAAAAGTGATTTAAAAAATGATTATTTAAAAGGACCATCTCAACCATTATGTTTATAATCAATTAACAATCACAATCACGTACTATAAACATCAAATCCTTACATTGATGAAGGATCCATTCAACTATTTAGTGTTACATGAGTGAGAAACTTGACTTAAGATTACACTAGTTCGAACTCACATTGCTTAGGCCAGTGTAAGAATAATTTTGTATAAATTATTGTAAATATAAATATAATTCTTAAGATTCATTTTAATTAAAAGGAAGAAAAGGTTAAAAACAAAGTCTTGATTTTTTAAGACTTTTTTTATTAAAAAACTAGCCTAGATCCATCTTAACTCTGGATCTCTCCTTAAGTGAAAGGGACCAAATCTCTCAAGGTGAAAACCTCTTTTTTGAGTGAAAATTTGAGGAAAGGTTTGCACGTCGAGAGATTTCATCCCTCCTGGTGCTTGATAGATCTGAAGTTAAGATGCATCTAGGCTAGTTTGAGTCATGTGCAGCTAAGTAAAACCTATCAAACATATGATTAATTTTATCAAAAATATGTAAATACATCTAATATTGATATAACCATTTTAAATATGCTAAATACGCTAAATATGTCTATGATGAAATACAATTTTTGAATGCAAAGTGACAATGTAAGAATTTGGGTCTCCTTTTTCTTATTTGAGTCTCTATTTTTGAGCTCACGTATGTAAAATCATTTTGAAGACTAATAAAGTGGTCACACTAGAAGCTAAGGACCTAGCAAGGTAGCCAAGAAGTCTGGTGAACTCCATTATTAAATTACCGTTGTGTTGATGAATATGTTTATGTTTCAATTTTCTTATGTGTTTATGTTCTTCACAGTCTTTTCGATCCATTGCACTAAGTAACATAAGCAAACTTCACATAAAGTCTATAATACCTTTTTCATTAATGGATCACCCTTCTTAACCTCTTCTGATGCCTTAGTTTGAGACTTTGCTCGACAATCAAATAGGCAACCCTTTCAAATTCTTCGACCTCTTTCATAATGGCCCAAGCCTTGCATATATAGCATGTAGGGTTAGCGTTTCCAAGTCCTTGATGAGTTCCCTTATGCAAAAGAAGTGATGTTTCCATGCTTTAGTGCTCTTTCCTGTTTTCATACTACATTAGGAACTAGTAATTTCCCCAAACAGGTCAAGTTATGATGTTTCCCTTCCTTTATGAGCTCACATAGAAGAGAATCTGAGAATATTTTCTCAGTCAGTTCACTCTTTTGACCCATAAAAAATGACGTAGGGTCACTAACGTTGTTCCTGAGGTAGCAAGTAGAGTTACCCTAGGCATTAATGCATCCTTTGGCTTGCTGGGAAGCTTTATAAAGTATGTTGATAGTGTCTAGACAACATTAGCTGGACAACTCGGCCTGTGAACTTGGTCAGTCCTTATTCATCATGTCCTTGTCTTTTGAGTTGATGAGAAGGTCATTTTCCTATATAACAAGGAGGCCATGTTTGACATGAAACCTATGAAACAGGAGTGCGATGGAGGAATCCATGACATGGAGAGCCATAAATTGGAAATATATCTTAAATATTTTTGAATGGATAAGTAGCTAGCTAAAATGCTACAAATTAAACTAGCATAAATTTTAATGAAAATGTATGTATGAGGTAATGAATTTGGGTATTCATATGTGGATTTAAATATATGAAATGGATACCTAAAGGTAACCTTCAGTACTTTTTCTAACTCATAGAGTGGATGCATGGTTCTTGGCATGACTCTTGTTGTATGGACGTAGATAAAAGTAGATATTGATATAATTGAAATCCAATTATGTTGTAGACTAAACCTAATTTAATAAATCCATACCTAAAGGCAACCTTGATTACCTTTTCTAATTAATATAATGGATACATGGTCAATGGCATGAGATATGGTGTAAGGATGGATAAGGAAGTAGAGCTTTCTATAATTGAAATATAATTATGTTGTATAGTAACGCTATTTTAAGAATCATACCTCTTTAAGAAGATAATATACTTGGATATGGAAGGTACAAGAATGTACTTTCTAAGTGAAAGAGAATGTCATGTACATTGTAGGTTTTCTAGAAGAAGTGAAAAGTCTACGCATGTCATGATTTTCATTGGAGCAATAGTAAAAGCACTCAAAGCCAAACTACTTTTTGTTATGTATGTGACAAGGCTATGAGAATTTTTTTATTTCCATTAGAAGAATTGATTCAAAGGGATATTGATTATCCATAATAAGAGGAAGAAGCTTAAAATTGTAGAGTTAATAAATTCTTTTGTAGGTGTAAGAGTTATACATAAATGATCATGACGACGAAATAATAAGTGTTAGTCAGGATACAGATTAAGTTCGTTGATCTTGCTAGATTAAAAAGAGTGAAATATGAGGGCTATGTTTCTAGTAGTCATTTGGATGGAACATAAGAATAATTTTTCATGTGAATAGAGATGTGAAGGGAAGGTAAGCATATGTGTTTTAGCATGCCAAAGGTAGTTGCGTCATTTAAACAATGGCTAAAATAGTGTGTATGCATAGGAGTACAAACGGGATGGATCCCCTAGATCCTTATAAAAGGAAATTTTTGCTCATAATCACATTAAAAATATATATATAAACAATATCCATAAATTCAAGTGCACATATTAATATTTTTATGTTTTCAGTGAACTTGTAAAATTTCCATTGTTGAGTTGAATGTGGGCTTGCATGAAAAGGATGGATTGTCCCCATAGATTTGGAGGAAAATGTCACGGTGAGGACAGAAATTGTGATTCCAAAAAATGAGAAAACATAGAGTAGAAACAAGAAATATTCTTGACTTCTCACAAATATCTTTCAAAATGGTTGCATTTAGAGGGGAAAGGTATGTCAAATTATTGTTGATAGTAGTAGTTAGAATATGGTTTCCAAAGAGATGGTAGATAAAGTTAACCTACGTAGTGATAAACATACCCATGCATACCTAACTGTATGGTTTAAAAAGGGGAATGAAGATAGTGTTGAAAAAAGGTGTTTGATCAAGTTTTCTATAGGAAAGGGTGAGTACAAAGATGAAATATGCTGTGATTTGATTCCAATGGATGCATGTCACATGTTGTTGGGGAGGCCATGGAATTATGATAAAAAATTGATGCATGATGGCGAGAAGAATACATTTACATTTTGGAAGGATGGATCTAAAGGCATCTTACCACCCCTTCAGGATGAAGGGAAACCTCAAACTATGTTATCTAATTTAGACAACTTGTTAAGTGAAGGTAACAAGATTCTTATACATGTCAATGATGGAAAGAAAAGAATAAAAAGGCATATAAATACCTACTAAAGTTGCAAAGGTAATAGAAGAATATGCTAATGTTATACCAAATGAGTTACCTAATGGTCCTCCACCAAGGTAGGATATTCAACATCACAATAACCTAATCCCAGTAGCATCTATACCTAATCAAGGAATATATACAATGAGCCATACACAACACGTAGAGCTGAAAAAACAAGTGACATTAATATATCTCATTTGTCTCGTAAATATATGTTAATATATTTTCGTTAAAATTCTTTACATAACTCTCCTGAAAGAAAAGGGTAAACCTTTTGTTTTTAATTATTACCATATATCACATGATATATGTTAACCAAAAAATATTAAATCATGTTTTGCGTAAATTTAATTCATCATTGTTGTGTTATGAAGCATCATGTAAATCATGGGATTCAAGGATGAAATTCATGGTGGATCAAACCAGCAAGAAAAAAAAAAAAAAAAAAAATATATATATATATATATATATATATATATATATATATATTTTAAAAAATTCATATATATATATATATATATATATGTATATGTATATGTATATGTATATACATATACATATACATATACATATACATATACATATACATATACATATACATATACATATACATATACATATACATATACATATATATATATAGATATATATATGAATTTTTTAAAATATATTTTTTATTTTTTTCATGCTGGTTTGATCCACCATGAATTTCATCCTTGAATCCCATGATTTATATGATGCTTCATAACACAACAATGATGAATTAAATATATATTGTAGAAAATATGATGATAGGTTAACCCGATAATGCAATATAAATCGAAGAAGAATACTATAACCTACTTCTACTATCAATTTTCGGAAGATTAAATATTGAGCTAAACAATATAACTAGAAGAAGAAGAATCAATGGCACAATACACATGAAAATAGTTTAGGGAAACCTCAGCTAAAAACCCCACACTATTATATTATCACACATGGTGTAAATACATAGGAATTATACAAAGCCTTAGCTCTCACACCTAGCCAACTCTCAGTACAATACTCACAGATGTTCATAGGAAATCTTGGCTTCTCTCCAGCCTTCCTCTCTTCCATCCAAGCTCCTATTTCCTTAATTTTTCCTTGTGGATGATTCTCTTGTCACCAAGTGGAAAAATTCCTTCCAAAACTACGCAATCCTCAATGATTAAGTCCTTGACTACATGCATGAGTTTTGTCCATGAGAAAACACATGCAACTAATAGTACATTGTCCTTGACATTAATCTCAGTTGGGTCTTTCTCAGAATAGACATGCATGAGTTTCTGATGAGGGAATATTTAGTTAACTGGAGTAGCACCAGTTGAGTGCATTAATGCATCAAGTGACTGTTAACTCACTATTAATTCCTCAAACAGTTTGGAACTAATTTAACTTGATTTAACGCAGTAAACTGAGTTACCTAATTACAACTGAAATATAACTCAATATTATCTCCTTAATTTAAGGGATAACTTTTGCATGACTTCAGAAAGACTGCTAACTTGAATTTCTTCAACTAATTAATTTAAAATTAATTAATTAATCATTTCCAAGTAGTTGTTAAAGTAAATTCAATTTTAATTCACAATTTAATTCAAGGACAAATTAAATTGGAATATTCTTGTTGCCATATTTCAACATATATTTTAAATTATATATTTCTAATGGATAAATAAAAACATTTGAACCTCATTATAATAAAAAATTTAACTATAAAATATAAATAATCTTTGAAAATACTATTCAATTTATTTTTCATTAATAATAAATATTAAATTATTATTTTAAGAATATTTTTTAGTATTATAATAAAATAATATTATAAATAATAAAAGTGATTTCAAAATTATTATTGAAAAGGACCATCTCAACCATTAGGTTTATAATCAACTCACAGTCACAATCATGTAACACAAACAACAAATGCTAACATTGATGGAGGATTCTATGGAACTATTTAGTGTTACATGAGCTAGAAACTTGACTTAAGATTACACTAGTTTGAACTCCCATTGCTTAGGCTAGTGTAATAATCATTTTGTATACAATATTGTAAGTATAAATATAATTCTTAAGATGCATTTTCATCAAAAGGAGGGACAGAGATATTGATAGATATGGAGTGAGAGAGCGTGTGTGTTTGGGGGGGTGAGATAGAGAGACAAAGAATGAGAGGTGGAGTGAAATATAGATATAGATGAGGGGGGAGATGGAAGAAGATTTCTTGCACTAGATGCATTGATTTCAATGTATATGGTGATTTCTAATCCTATTTTATTGCTTCAACAATATGCATTGATTTTGGTGTAGACGTTTATTTCTAATGATACTTGAGTACTTGCACTAAATGGATTGATTTTAATGTAGATGGTGATTTCTAATCCTATTTGATTTGTTGCACTAGATACATTAATTTATTTATTTTTGATTGATAAGTGGGTGAATCCTGAAAATCACGCTTACCCTATGGCTGAGAGGCCACGACTCAGGGGCATATAAGCCATCAAAGTCACCCGAGGATCGCACCCAGCCTAAGCCACACTAGCAGAAACCATGTTGGATTTTTGGTATCAGCGAGACTAGAACCAGTGACCCTTTGGTTACGAAGCACCTTTTTTTTTTTTTTTTTTAACAAGTTCGGTTGCTATGTATTAGTTTGAAAAAAAGAGGGAGGCATCTTGCCATACATTGAGTGCTTCTTGAGCATTACGGATCCAAGGTGTTGTGGGGAAAAGTATCCGACTCAGAATGACCCTATCCCTACTCTAAGGGTGATAGTTCCTTAGCAACAACTGAAAGTAAAGCTTTGATAGTTTTCCTTTCTGAAAATACAGAGAGGGAAGAAAAGATTGACCAACCGATGTCTTTCGCTTTTGTCGATCCTGTCTTCTCTCTTTGCCTCTTGTTCCCAGCTCCTTGCTCCCTTTGCCGGTCCAGCTACACAAAGATCCTGTAAAAACAAGAGAGGGAAACTATAAGAAACGTGTACTCATAACTGATGCATGGATAAGAATGAATCAAATATACAGATAAAAACAATACATCATTGCAATACAAGTATATAGGAGAACATCAAAAGCTTTATTGATAGAAGAAAAAGGTTCTGAGAAGGTTACAACCATAAATGGCTCCAATCCAGCAGCACCTCCCCAGCAGCAAGAAATCTCCTCTTCCCCTCTATAAAAGCAGTCACCCAATAGCTCTAACTGTAGACCAACAGCAATTCCTTGCTTTGCACAAAATTCCAGCCTCCTGAGCTCATAGGAGAGAGCTCAATATATAGATGAATTGAGAAAGGATGAGTCAGCTTGCAACTGATGTGTAGCTGCCTTGTGTCCTCTCTCTCTTCAGTTAATCTTTAGTTGTTCTTCAGTTCTTGAGTCCACTTGGTGAACCTTGCTTCCACTTGGAGAAACAAAGCCTATGACTCATCACAAGGCGAAATACCTGATCCAAGTGTCATTTTTGGAAGATTCCAAAGCAATGACTCACTGTGCCACTTGTCCTTTCTCGCTCAGCGCAGGTGGCCTTCATTGGTTTTGACTTTCAGCGCAGGTACAAGGAGGAGCAGTTGACATTCAGCGCAGATGCTCAGTGGAGCAGCTGACATGATCCAAAAATAGCCTGTTTTTGAGTGTTTTCAGGTGGAGAACTGATAGGAAGTGCTGTGGTTTGCTGACCTTGTTCTTCTAGGGGTAAGAACAACATGTTTAGGGACTTTGGATCCCTGTAATTATCGACATTTCATGCTCCATGCTGCGAGGCACAAAAATGTCTATAACAGTTGCCCCCTAAAGTATGAGGTCGTTTATCGGGTGAAATGCTTTATCCAGAGGGTCCGAAGTTCATTCAAGTGCTGAGAGGTGCCCTGTAATACAATACAATACAATACATTATTTTTCATTCTGTTTTCATGATCTAGCTGAGGCGGGCATTCCCATGCTCAGCTTTATAAATACATTTTGGTACATAGAACAGACGATCGTCTGATGGTAGACTGATAATTCTCTACTGAAATTATCATCCTTTGAGTAGGATGATCATCTGCTGCAATGATGTACATGACAAATGCTTTTATATTTCCTGAATATGTATCGCAGCCCGGATGGATGAAACTAGATCCGGGGTCTTCAAACTCGTTCGATCTTCACTCTAAGTACAAGTCGATCCATGTGAGAATTTCGCTGAAGTCGAACATGGAAAGACATCGCTTGATTACCGGTCAATGATGAAAACCGTTAACAAGCGCGAGAGGAATCATCGATAATGATAATGACCCTCAAGGTACTGCAGTACAATTCACGTGGCGTGAATAAAGGACTTGGCGTCGAATGCCACGCAAAATCTTCTGGTCGAAGGTCATTGATGTATACCTGTCGCCGGAAGTGAGAAACTTGCCATTGAGGCATGCAAGCTTCAAAGTAATGATGGGGTTGTTCCTAGATCAACTTCTTGGATAATGAGCTGAAGTCGACAAGAAGCGATCCGTCAAAGGAGGGCCTTAATGAATCCCACATCAATGACACGGAACGGAGCTAATGATTTTAGTGGAGGTGAAAACAAACTGTGACATATGATTCAGGGTGGCGATCATGAATGGATGAAGGATAATGTATGGCAGTGGATGGGACACGGTTGACACTTTCAGAATGACCTCTCTTGAACATATAACGACACTGATGCGATGGATTGGTAGCATTACCCCAAAATGTGGATGGTTTGGCGAAGACCATGGTGATGAGACCGGTGAATGAAACAACCCAACCCGATGTGGTACGGAAGAAAAGTGTCATGTTCAAGAGCGACTTGCTACCATTAAGCTTTGATGTTCTCCCAATTTTTCCCCAGTCATTTCTGACCAGTACCTCTTTATTTTTGTCAAGCTTGAGGAGGATAACATATGCTTGTTCTATAACCTGCCCTTCGGGCAAGCCCATCGCTATGATTTAACGAGTTTAGCGATAGGGAAACTCGTTCTCGTCTAAAGACAAGTTTGTCGCTATTTAATCATTTTAACGAGTCTAACGACAAGGAAAACTCGGTCCTTTTCATTTTTAGAGAGTCTGAAAAGGTACAGAAAGTTAACTCCATAATTCCTTTTTCGTCATCTAATCCCTTAAGTCCGAAAAAGTATAAAACAATACAGAAGGGATGGGTGTTCGGTACTTTTAACGAGCCGAACAAGACAAGCGCTCGATCTTTTTGTGTAATAATCCCTCAGGTCCAAAAAGATTAAAGTCTAAAAGAGGGATAGCTCTTCCGGTCCCTTTAACGAGCTGGAAGGCCAGAACTCGGCAAACTTTTCATATTTTACGAGTCAGAAAAGAGCTCAAAGATGACTCGTCTTTTGAGGAACAAGTGATAAACAGGGATAGCAACTGATTCCAGGTACAAGTTGGAATTTTCCAATCACGGCAGTGTCACAAGGATGGCTAGGTGAAATCACTCTTCGCAGATGTTCCTCAAAATGGGTAAACACACAAATGGAAGTGAATGATCGGCCAAATGACGGTGGAGGTGACGGTGCACAAACACGACCAAGGCTTTTATGGCTGATGAATTTACGATCTCAGAAGGTTATTTACCGGGATAGGTTCTTTTTTTAGATAAAAATGAGCTTAAACTCTGGAGGGAACATTGCTCACTGCTTTTATTTATTTTTTAACGAGCATGAAGACCGCGTTAAAACTGCTCGGATCTTGCGTTTATTTTTTAACGAGCATGAACCATGTGCTAAAACTGCTCGATGATTGCTTAACGAGCATGAACACTGCTAAAACTGCTCGATTATTTGCATGCCCCCAGCATCATAATGACGCATGTCAAAGGAGGGTGCCCCCCAAGCTTCATTGCATTCAACTTGGTGGTTGGAATGAAGGTTTACCTTTGAATTTTAAAAAGGGGATTTGTTTCATTTTTTAATGAGGTTGACATAGTAAAAGAACTATCCTCATGACTCCTTGTTTCATTTTTTAACGAGGTTGACACGAGATTAGAACCGTCCTCGGACTTTTAGATCCGCTAGAAACAGAAGGTCTCATATTCCATTGGGGTCATTTCTGCCAGATTCCTTGAAGGTGGCGATGCGGAAGTATCCATTAAAGCAGGGTCTTTTAGGAAAATGACTCCGATATTTTGGAGAGAGTGATTTCTCCCCTGGATCATAGGAATGCTTCCCGTAGTAAATGGTGGCACAACTTTTGTCGAAGTTGTCGTCGAACTGCTTGGTTGATCATTTCCTTTACCGTTCGACGACTGCGGATTCCCGCAGTTTTTGCACTTTGTCGAAATCAAAGCATCATTTTGCTGTTCAGAGGTCGACACCATTAGCACCTGGCACCGGGAAGTATCTCCACTATCAACCAGATTTTGACTTGGATCGGGAAACGGATCAGTCAATACAGCCGGGGTTTGTGAATTCTTTAAGAATCTTTTAAACTCGGCTTTATATGGACAATCTCTTGTCCAATGGTCCTCATCACATATCTGACACCCAGAAGGTGGTTTCCCTTTCCCAGGAGAGTTTGAAGAATTTTTCTTAGGGGATGACCCACCTTGTTTATTCTTCCTCCCTTTGTTTTGATTCTTCTTGCTTCCTGGTTGATTGGAGTTTTTGCCTTTATCCGTAGATACAGCATTTACCTCCGAAGCAAGAATCTCTTGATCTGCTTTTTGATTCGAAGTCTTACGGGCTTTCTTATTTGAATCCTTTGTCGACTTAGCGTTTGCAGTTCCAATCACGCCATCACCGGCATGAGAGTCACTATTAGATCCGGGAGGAGGAGGGATTGAAAATTCCGGTCTGGGGGCGTCAGGTATCTTATCATAGAGCGTGCCCGACTGAGTATATACTAAGTCCAAATATTGAGCACGAGCAATAACCTGCTCCTCTGTTACGACGCCTCCCTTGGCCACATCTTCTGTTATAGCAGGAAGAAGCGACTTTATAAACCACTCAGCTAATAGCTGATCTGGAACATAGGTCTTTACCATTCTGCGACGACGACGCCACTCATGTATATGATCTGATATATGTGTGGCTGTTGTCTGCTTGAAATTGGTCAAGATCTCTGTTCCAGTTTCGTACCTTATAGGTAACTGAAAGTGTGTTAAGAAAGTCGTGGCTAGGGAACTAAAATTGTCGAAAGAGGCTCTAGGTAATTCAATATACCATTTAGCCGCCGGACCAGTCAATGTCCTCTGGAAAAGGCGAAGCCTTATCGAATCATCATTCAAGGTATTCGACGAACACCACAGATGGAATGTCATCACATGATTCGACGGGTCTTCGCCAGGATTTCCATTGAATTTAGGAATGTCCGAAGGAAGTTTGTGAGGAATCGCTGGCCACCAATGGGCATAGGCGATTGGATCGTTCGTCAATCGATGTAAATCTGGTAATTCTAGAGTTGCCACGAATGGCAACTGCTGATTCAGGTTTGGCGAGGCGTACCCAGGATACGATGGAATCGCCTGAGCAGTAGGCCTTTGCATACCAGCATAATGCAACTGATGTTGATATGACTGATATGGCTGGTGGGCTTGGCCATTGTAAAGTGGTTGATTTAACCCGTTCTGAATATAGGGTTGCCCACTATTCGCAAAGATCTGTTGTTCAGATCCCTGGTGCACCTGTTGAAACTGAGGTTGTTGGTATTGCACCATCCATGGTTGCGAAGCCATGTTTTGCTGTGCGATACTAACCGACGGACCAAGATGCGGGGTTATGGTTCCCGTTTGTGTCTGTGTCGTCCCGGCAGTTGGCGATTGTGGTTGTGTTGCAGGTTCAATGGGCTGTTGCATTACAACTTGGGGTTGACATACAACAGGCATCGATTGAACTTGCGACACGGTTACAATTGCTGGCGTCGTCGGGATACTAGACATAGGTACACACTGTTGCATGGAATATACAACCCTTGGTTGTTGGGGTAACATAGGTACCCAACCACTCGTCGTTACTTCAGTCAAACCTGAATGTTGTTGAAAACTGTCGTATGGGTATCCCCCCGGAAGGGGAAGTGAAAGGGCATATTGCCCCCCATATGGTAACAATCCGGAACTCAAGGGTATAGATTTCCTTTGAGGACTGGATGGCCCAAACTGATTCCCAAAGGGATCAATTTGTCTAGTTTCGACATAAGAATTACCGGGTATTATACCGGAAGAACAAACTGGAACAGACCAAGTTGTCGTAATAGTCCCTGGGTGGACTCCTTCTAGCTGATGAGAGCTAGTCGGGACAGCTGGTATGCCGGCAAACATCGTTGGAGTGACAGCAGGAGTTTCTGCTGTCGCTGTGTCATTTGGCACAGTCCTAGATGTCGACGGTTGCTCAGACATTTTAAGTCTATCCAATAAACTGCCTAACGATTCTACAGGAACTTCCAGTGGCGATGGACAAACTTCTGATGCAGAAGGAAAAAGAGTGGCACCTACTCCAAAATGAGTTGGAGTATTTGCTTGCTGGTCCTCTACGATTTCCTCTATTGCAATCAGACCAGGAGGAAGAGGAAGACCGTCAGGTCCGTAAAAGATTTCTGGTGCCGAAGAAGGGGTTGCTTCGACAGCGACAGTTGTTTGAGCAACAAGACTCTGTGGACCGGTTTCAGATGGAACTGGTTCAGTTATGCAAGTACTTGTCCTCAGACTAGGATCAGTACAACTGTCCCTCTGTTGCTGTTGAACTTCTTCAATAGAGGCAGGGATTCCAGAAATATTAGGAGTGACCAGAATCTCAGATGTTGTCGGAACTGTTGTTCTAACTTTAATGGGAGATTTTGACCCGGTCAAGCGAGTTCGCTTCGTCCGTACTACTCTCGATTCCGGAGACAAAGACGGTTGACTCGCGAGTCTCCTCGAACGACGGAGTTTTAATTGACTTTCCTCCACGGTTGCGGATTACTTGATCAACTAAAATACAAAAAGGGGAATTATGTTTCCGTATTGAATGAATTTTATTAGACGCTTTTAGACACAACTTTGCTTTTTCATGTTTTAAGAGTCGAGAAAAAGCTAAATATGACTCTAGTCGCCTTCGATGTATTAACGAGCCCGAAGTGACAAATGCTCGGTTGGACTTTTTCAGTTATAGAGTTTGAAAAAGGCCAAAAGAAACTTCTCTGGAGATCTAGGCAGAGGGTGTGCCAAACCTTTCGCGAAACCACAGAATACGTTTTACGGTACGGGTGGTCGATCTTCGTGAATGCTGTGTTCACTGCATCGCGATTAGTAGGGCGGCCGACACGGCTTCCTAAGGATAAAGGATAAATGCCTATAGGGGTCTCCCAATATACGTGACGGTATGCGGGAGCACAAGTCCGTATTAGTGCTATCGTCCCTCAGGAGGAATCACCCACCTTCGTAGAGATCGACAGTCACTACGTTTAACGACGTCGGAACACGTCTCTACCTAGACCTCTATTGTGAGCGTTATGTTACAAAGCGTTTTTAGATTCATTCAATATATTTTAAGTTGATCTTGTTTAGCAGTTTGTCTTTCAGGATCACCACGAGATGTATTGGTACAAATTCCTAAATGCAGCTAAAATGATAAGCAAGATTTACAATCTTTTTAGCTTTGAAAATCCTAACTACTGAGGGGAGAGAAAAACATTATCTTTCCACACAGAGCACAAAGCACAAACTAATGCACTTTCCCCTAGATCAATCACGCAAACTTATCAAAAAATGCAAATGCAAGATGCATGTATTTCTTTTCTTTTCCCTTAATGTTGATGTAGACAAAAGGAAACTGTCGTATAATTTTCGAATTCAATTTGAAGCGTAAACAAACAAGTTTTGTCTAAAATCAAAAGACGCCTTACAGGTACTTGTTTCGACACTAAAAATGTATGAATTCAAACCATAAAATGAAAAACAAACAAACTCAAACAGCCATGAACAGTAATAAAACTAGCTCTTAAGATCACAAAGACACTTTTACAGTTCAGGATCTAAGAGGCCACAGCTATACTGGTTTGCTTTTCACAATGGGAAACTGTAACTGAAACAAGAAATACTGAAAGAACAATCACAGTTTCATCACACAACTGAGGCGGAATAATGTCAAGGAAAGTTGGTTTACAGCAAGTACAAATGACAAGCAATCAGCAGCAAAATAACAGTGAAAACAGGGCCAAGACTCAGTGGGAAACCTCAGGAAGACATAGCCTAACTGGTTCAGCGCAGGCTCTGGTCTGTCAAACTGACTCTCAGCGTAGTTCCCGAAGGGAGTACCTGCGCTGAAATGCAGACTACCTTTGGACAGCCTGCACTGAGACACGAGAGTTGCGTTTACAAGGGTTTCCGGGTCATAAAAAGCTCAAAAATTCACTGTTTTTGCTAAAATAAAAAGCTATAGGTCAAGTACAAGCTAAGGGATGATCAAGAGGATGAAAAGCTATCACAAAGAGCACAAGAGTCCTTGTGGATCAGCTCTTCAAATCATAAACTTGCTCAGAAACTGAGCCAGAGCAGCTGCCCTCTACTTTGCAATTGAAGGACTCAATTGCAGTTCGATTTGGTGCTCTCCTTGTTTATGAGATGAATAGCAGGAAACACAATAAACCAACAAGATACTAGGCTCCCCAGTGGAGTCGCCAGTTTGTTGTGGGGAAAAGTATCCGACTCAGAATGACCCTATCCCTACTCTAAGGGTGATAGTTCCTTAGCAACAACTGAAAGTAAAGCTTTGATAGTTTTCCTTTATGAAAATACAGAGAGGGAAGAAAAGATTGACCAACCGATGTCTTTCACTTTTGTCGATCCTATCTTCTCTCTTTGCCTCTTGTTCCCAGCTCCTTGCTCCCTTTGCCGGTCCAGCTACACAAAGATCCTGCAAAAACAAGAGAGGGAAACTACAAGAAACGTGTACTCATAACTGATGCATGGATTGGAATGAATCAAATATACAGATAAAAACAATACATCATTGCAATACAAGTATATAGGAGAACATCAAAAGCTTTATTGATAGAAGAAAAAGGTTCTGAGAAGGTTACAACCATAAATGGCTCCAATCCAGCAGCACCTCCCCAGCAGCAAGAAATCTCCTCTTCCCCTCTATAAAAGCAATCACCCAATAGCTCTAACTGTAGACCAACAACACTTCCTTGCTTTGCACAAAATTCCAGCCTCCTGAGCTCATAGGAGAGAGCTCAATATATAGATGAATTGAGAAAGGATGAGTCAGCTTGCAACTGATGTGTAGCTGCCTTGTGTCCTCTCTCTCTTTAGTTAATCTTTAGTTGATCTTCAGTTCTTGAGTCCACTTGGTGAACCTTGCTTCCACTTGGAGAAACAAAGCCTCTGACTCATCACAAGGCGAAATACCTGATCCAAGTGTCATTTTTGGAAGATTCCAAAGCAATGACTCACTGTGCCACTTGTCCTTTCTCGCTCAGCGCAGGTGGCCTTCATTGGTTTTGACTTTCAGCGCAGGTACAAGGAGGAGCAGTTGACATTCAGCGCAGATGCTCAGTGGAGCAGCTGACATGATCCAAAAATAGCCTGTTTTTGAGTGTTTTCAGGTGGAGAACTGATAGGAAGTGCTGTGGTTTGCTGACCTTGTTCTTCTAGGGGTAAGAACAACATGTTTAGGGACTTTGGATCCCTGTAATTATCGACATTTCATGCTCCATGCTGCGAGGCACAAAAATGTCTATAACACAAGGGAGTACAAAATAGTTCCATTCCTTGATCCTGATCCTATTTCTTCTAGCTATAAGACATCTTTTGCTACTATAGATTCGTACAAACTGAAAACACCAAAACTTACAACAGCAACACATTACTAATCGATTTCTATGCGACTGATCTACCTTAACAGTACGCTCCTTCACCGATTGTTCTAAATATTTTTTATCACTAGATACATTAATTTCAATGTAGATGTGATTTCTAATTATATTTGATTGCTTGCACTATATGCATTTTTTTAGTGTAGATGGTGATTTCTAATTTTATTTGATTTCTTGCACTAGATGCAATGATTTTAGTGTCAATGTTGGTTTCTAATCATATTTACTTACTTGCACTAGATGCATTGATTTGAGTGTAGATGTTGATTTCTAATCCTATTTTATTAATTGCATTAGATGCATTGATTTTAGTATAGATGCTGTTTCGTAATCCCATTTGATTGCTTACACTGGATGCATTATTTTCAATGTAGATGTTGATTACTAAATATATTTGATTGCTTGCACTTGATGCATTGATTTCAATGTAGATGATTTCTAATCCTATTTGTTTTCTTGCACTAAATGCATTGATTTTAGTGTAGATGGTGATTTATAATCCTATTTTATTGCTTGTACTAGATGCATTAATTTCAGTGTAGATGTTGGTTTCTAACCTTTTTTTGCTTACTTGCACTAGATGCACTGATTTGAGTGCAAATGTTGATTAGTAATCCTATTTGAGAACTTGCATTAGATGCATTAAATTTTGTGTAGACGTTGATTTCCAATTCAACCTATTAATATTCGAGTGCAAGAGAGACAATGTATGATGTTTACTATAACAACTCAAACCAAATATTTAAATGGTTTACAATTTCAATTGTCCTTTTGATATAGTCGATATGGAAATATGATAGAACTAACAAGGGAGACAATAAGAATAGTAGAAGAAAACAGTTTGAGATTGACCATGATGAAGACTATTTGTAATTGAATTGATTCTTATTATTCACATTTTCTGTCATTCAATACTATTATATTGTCACTTTGCATTCAAAATTTTAATTTCATAAATTTTCATCATTAAATTTATTAACAATATTTATCATCTCAACAAACTAAGGTAACTAAGAAAATTTAAAATTAAAATGACTAGATAAATCTCCGACATATTTATCATACTTAAAGTTATTATATTAATATTAGATGTATTTACATATATTGATAAAATTAATCATATGTTCAAGATATTTTCCTCCGCCACACACAACTGCAACCAACCTACATCCATCTTAACTCTGGATCTATCAAGTTCTAAGAGGGATCAAATCTCTCTAGGTGCAAACTTTTCCTCAAGTTTTTCACTCAAAAAATGGTTTTTCACCTCGAGAGATTTGATCTCTCTGAGCGCTTGATAGATATGGAGTTAATATGGGAAATGTTTTGGGGAAATTTAATTCATCATAGTTGTGTTATCAAGTTTCATGTAAATCATGGGTTTCAAGGTTTAAACTCCTGGTGGATCGAACCAACAATAAAATACCAAAAATATATTTCAAACAATTTATATTTTTTCAATTTACATAATATAGATTTTTTCAAATTATATAATTCTAATGGATAAATCAAAACATTTGAACCACATTACAATAAACAATTTAACTGTAAAATATAAATAATATTTGAAAATACTATTTAATTTAATCTTAATTAATAATAAATATTAAATTATTATCTTCAAAATATTTTTTAGTATTATAATAAATCAATATTATAAATAATAAAAGTGATTTAAAAAATGATTATTTAAAAGGACCATCTCAACCATTATGTTTATAATCAATTAGCAATCACAATCATGTACTACAAACAACAAATGCTTACATTGATGAAGGATCCATTCAACTATTTATTGTTACATGAGCGAGAAACTTGACTTAAGATTACACTAGTTCGAACACACATTTCTTAGGCCACTGTAATAATAATTTTGTATAAATTATTGTAAATATAAATATAATTTTTAATACACATTTTAATTAAAAGGAAGAAAAGGTTAAAAACAAAGTCTTGATTTTTTAAGACCTTTTTTATTAAAAAACTAGCCCAGATCCATCTTAAATCTGGATCTCTCAAGTAGTGAAAGGGATCAAATATCTTGAGGGGAAAACCTCTTTTTTAAGTGAAAAACTTGAGGAAAGGTTTGCACGTCAAGAGATTTGATCCCTCCCGGTGCTTGATAGATCCAAAGTTAAGATGCATCTAGGCTAGTTTCAGTCATGTGGGGCTAAGGAAAATCTATCGAATATATGATTAATTTTATCAATAATATATAAAAACATTTAATATTAATATAATCATTTTAAATATGCTAAATATTTCTAATATTTATCTTGTCATTTTAATTATAAATTTGCTTAGTTACCTCAGTTTCTTGAGATGGTAAATATTATTGATAGCTTTAATTATGAAAAATGATGAAATAAAATTTTTGAATGCAAAGTGACAATGTAATAGTGTTGGGTGATAGAAAATGTGAATAATAAGAATGTAGTCAATTATAGATAGTATTCATTGTGACCAATCTCAAACTATTTTCTTCTATTATTCTTATTGTCACCCTTGTTAATTTTGTCATATTTCCATATCAAATATATAAAGAGGGCAGTTCAAATCATAAACCATTTAAATATTTAGCTCGAGTTGTTGTATTAAACATCATACCTTGTCTCTCTTGCTCTCCAATATTAATAGGTTGAATTAGAAAAAAATATACACTTGAATCAATGCATCTAATGCAGAAATCAAATATGATTAAAAATGAACATCTACACTCAAATCAATACATCTAGTGCAAGTAACGAAATAAGATTAGAAACCAACATTTACACTGAAATCAATGCATCAAGTTCAAGCAATTAAATAATATTATAAATCACCATCTACAATAAAATGAATGCATTTAGTGCAAGCAATCAAATAGGACTAGAAATCATATACATTGAAATCAATGCATATAGTGCAATCAATACAATATAATTAGAAATCAACACCTACATTGAAATCAATGCATCTAGTGAAAGTAATCAAATAGGATTAGATTACAACATCGACACTAAAATCAATGTATCTAATGGAAATAATCAAATACGATTAGAAATAGACATTTTCACTCAAATCAATGCATCTAGTCCAAGTAAGAAAATAGGATTAGAAACCAACACTAAAACCAATGCATCTAGTGCAAGCAATCCAATAGGATTAGAAATTACCATCTACACTAAAATCAATGCATCGTGTGCAAGAAATCAAATATAATTAGAAATCAACGTCTACATTGAGATTAATGCACTTAGTGAAAGCAATCAAATAAGATTAGAAATCACCATCTACACTGAAATCAATGAATTTAGTTCAAGCAATCAAATAGGATTAGAAATCATCTACATTGAAATCAATGCATCTAGTGTAATTAATCAAATATCATTAGAAATCAACATCTACACTAAAATCAATGCATCTAGTTCAAGAAATAAAAAAGGATTAGGAATCACCATTTACACTAAAATCAATGCATATAGTACAATAAATATTCTTCCCTCTCCCTCCCCTCCATATATTTCTATATCTCCCTCCATTTCTCCTTATTTGTATCTCTATCTCGGCCCCCAAACACACATCCTCTCTCATTCCATATCTATGAATATCTCTATCCCTCCCACCATGTCTCCATCTCTCCCTTATTTCTCTTCACCATCCATCTATATATCTCTCTCCCCTTGTTTATCTATATCACCCCCAAAACATACACTCTCCTTCTCCAATATATATATCTATCACTCCCTCTCTATCTCTTCCCATTCTCTCTCTCTCCTCCACTTTTATCTCTCTTTCCTCATGTTGTCTTCTCTCCCTCACTTTCCACCTTCCTTATCACTCCATCTCTCTCTCTCTCTCCACCTTTCTCTCTATATGTCTTTTTTCTTACCTCCCTCAAATATAGGTGGATCTAGACACACTCATTGGTCAAATAGGGCTTATAATAGCTCAAAATTCAAAGTGCTCAGGTTGATCTCAAACAAAGACCAGGTTGTAGTGCCCGTTGCCTTGATTTCAATGGTGTGAATGACACTCAAATCAGAGTTTGAATGAAAAACATATAGTTGGTTAAAGTTTTGTTCAAAGTTGGTCAAGTGGCAGGTTTAATGATCCTACAAATTTGCGGAGACTAAACACATGAAATTTGGCCATCCGAATGGTCGAATTTTTCAAACCCTTAATTTTTCTAATAACTCCTATTGTTCTCCAAAAACAAACAAAAATGATATATTATATATAAAAAAATAAAAATAAAAATTTATGGGGTGGCAGGCCACCAACGCACCACCCCAATGGTCTGCATACCATATATATGGTGGTGGGTGGTCAAACCCTGCCACCATTGGAACTAGATACGGTAAAACCTAACCAACAACGACATATTGTGCTTAACCGACCATTTTCCAAAAAAATAATTAAATGGTCATGTATTAATATGAAACTTTTACAAAAAAAATATCAAACTTCCTATATAATAAGGTTGGAGGTCGATAGGATTTGAACCCCCAACCTCCCCATCTCAAACATAATTCCTAACAAATCTTCCAACAGTGGCAACTTTGTAAAGAGTGTCGCCCATCCTCCTTATAAGCTTTGGTTTTTCCATTCAACAGGGGAGAGAATAGATGCAGAGACCAAGGCAATAGTAACATAAATCTGATCTAGGTAAATTGTGAGTGGGAAAGAGATTGGAACCTTGATTTGCAGTGTTGAGGTGGAACTATGCTGGCACTCTTTTTGAGACATAATTTTTGCAAAGAATGTTGAGATGCTAAAAATATTCCCTGGAAGGTAAAATTTCACATTGTCATAATGTTATCAATTTTAGAGTCATTTTTCTTAGATTTTCTCAGGGAGCATAATGGTGAATTCAAATTTTCCATCTGAGAAACAAAATTACAGGTGCTCCACAACAGAGAATCTCTCAAGAATATTGAGGAATCTTTAGATTCCCTTGGAGGCTGAAATTTGCCAGAGTCGGAATGCAACCAAATCTATACTAAAGATCTCATAATTCTGCAAGGACCACAATGGTGAGATTAAATTTTCCATTTGAAGAGAATATCTCTAGTTAGCACATGGAGCAGAATCTTTGGAGAATAATGGGGAATCTAAAAGATTCCCAAAGGCCTAGATTTTGACAGTGTTAGAACTTCACGAATGGATGGTCGATTTTACATTACGTGACACCAAAAATTCAATGGTGTAGTCAGTTTTTGTAGTTGACCCTTTCATTTTTTAGCCAATTTCAGAAGTGAAGGTATATGAAGCAGTCATGTTATGTTTCCTTTCATTATTTCTGAGATGATGTATTATTTTTGAGATCCCTATTTGATACTATGTCGAGGGATCATTATTTCCACATTATGTGAGATTTCATTATCTTTCCATGCTATGTATTGTTGTTGAGATCCCTATGTAACTATGCTGAGGGGATACTCATTGCCACATTATGTGAGACCTTGTTAGTTTTTCATGTTGAAGGAAGCCCATTTTGAGTGAGGGTTCTCACATGGAGAACGTCTCGTGGAGTGACAAGATACTCTTGTTGAGGGTGTATGACCTTGTTATGAAAAAGAGTCTTCCATTTACATTATCATATTTTCTAGCATTATATGAAGCAGTCTGCACTATCTTGACATCGGTCCCGGAGACGTAGGCCACACTAGGTGAACTCTATTATCAAATGTATCATGCCCTTGATTTTCTAATCATTTTCATTTTTCCTCCTATTTAAGCATGAAAATGTGGTTTTTTTATGGTCTTTTAAATTCAATTCTAACAATGTCACATAAGCCGAAGATCTTGGATAATTTTAGTAGCTGAAGAAGTCCCTGATGATGTTTTGTATCACGGTGGTCTTATTAATAATGTGAATTGTGAGTGTGAACAATTGAACATGCAACAATGGAGGATGACAAAGAAATGTATGAGGCCTTGCTCAAGATGTGAAAAATGGTGGACATAATGTATGAATCTTATGAGGAATGGGAGAAAGAGAGAGTAGAGAATGATGCTCCATCCACACTTTCCAATGAAAAATCATCACCTTCATCATATTCTCATCATTCGAATGAGGATATCAACAAGACACTTCAAGCAAATAACGCTAAATTGAAGGTACTTCTATGAGAAGAGAAAGAGGAAAAGAAATGATCGTAGCTTCATTTGTGATCCATTGAAGAGCCCTTGGAAGGATTGAAGTGCAACGACTAGCGTCTTTAAGCATAGCATACTGAATTAAGGAGGCTTATACAAGAAGAGAAAGAGGAGAATTAGAGCCTGTAGTTTCAACTACAAGCCACGACAAAGGCCTTGGAGAAGTTGAAGAGAAGCTAAGGCTTAGAGAATCCCTCATCACCTATTTCAAAATTGACAGCTGAGGTAAACAATGTTAATTGTTCTTTAGTTTCATCTGCACATGATGTTATTTTTGTTAGAAATGTGGAGGTTCCGATTACAGGAACTAGCATGAGACTGCTTACCAAGATGATGTACAGAGTAGGAGGACTTAGTGTTAATGTCCAAAGCATGACTCAACCATTGGAGGTCATGAAAATACCTTGATTTTCTGGTTTGGGATACACCAAATGAGAAATCTCAACGGTGTCAAAAGATTCCAAGACATTGATGAAACCATTGAGGAAAGAGAATGATGGGAACACATCACCATCATCCCATGGTAGTGCACATTACAGAGGAAGAGCTGAGGCAAGTTTTCATCACCATAATTGCACTAGAGATAGGTAGGAAAGGTATAACAAGTATTAGTATTCTAAAGTTAATTTTCATTACAAGCTTGTTAATGATGAACATAAATCATGGAATAGAAAAAAAATTAGCTTTTGTGGTTTACATAAACATGTGTTTGTTGATTGCTAGAAGAGAATGGCAGTAAGAAAGAGGATGGGGCATGAAAGGCCTTCTCCATAGTAGGGAAGGAAGTTGATCTAGAGGAAGAATACTTTTTGTAGTCATTGCAATATAGGTGGTCACCAAAACGCCACATGTTGGAGGCTTCATCCAGAGCAACCTCAAAAGGACAAAATGCCCGTGCAGAAACGAGTCAATGAAAATGTTCATCAAGCAAATCTACCACATTCATTGTGGTTCACTTTGTTGAGTAAGAAATGGTTTTTCTAGATTGGGTACCTTATCATGGCCTCACTTTGTAAATCATGTGTTGCATTTTAAACTGTAAAAATGATGATGTGTTTTCCATCACTTGTTGATGAAACAATGATGTTTTTTCCTTGTATTTATAGTTGGGGCATTGCTTCCATTTTTATGTAAACTTGACCACAGAGTGCATTATAAACACATGACAATTATGGGATGCTTGGGTAATAATTGGTCATGTAGTTAAGCATGTAATTTGAAAAATATTGTACTACAAGTTTGCAGAGGATGCAGGTGTTGTTAGTTTTGGTATCTTCATCCCTCCGTCAGAGATCAAATTCTCTTGTTGCATTGCATATTAGGTGTCTCTCTCAGTCAGTTGCATTCCATTAGGAGCATGGATCATCTGACAGTAGTGGCTTGTTGCACATTTTCCCTCATGTCCTTTACTTGCTGGCCCATTTCCAGTCATCAAGATCATCTGCAGTCACTTTTGGCCTTTAAATTTGCAAGAGTCTTTTCTAGGATTTCAAATTTCATTAGGTCTAGGGTTTCATCAAAAAGGCCTTCAAATTGTTCAATAGCAGCCAACAGGTGCATGAGGAGGTTGAATAAATTTCTAGTACCAATAAATTTCATAATCAATTTCTCAGAAATGTATTTTCCCTCAAAACCCTGTTTTGAGGAAAAACAAAGTATTTTAGTTTTTGTTTTATAAATTCATGTAATTTCAGTTCTCTTATGTGTAAATCACTTTAGTGGCAACCCTGGTCACCTTGCCAAGCTTCAGTAGCTCCATCCCCTGCAAGCCAAACAAAAAATCAAGTCATTCAGTTCATCAAAGGCACAAACGAAATAAACTACCTAAAAAACAGAGTTGAAAAGGTAAGTCACATTGCAAACATTATTAAAAGTGCGTTTTATGAGGCAAAAATCAAAAGCTCTTATATATAAGTTATCTTTACAATTTAAAAAGCTCATTGGCACTTAGAGAAGAAATATTGAGCAAAGTAAAGGTCGTGTTGGAGAAGGGAAGCGAAAACGCAGCAAAGAGTTCAGGTTTTGGAGGTGCGACACGTTGGGTGAGAGGTGCGATGCATACAAGTGGCGCGGCGCATTGGGCCACCCTCCACAGTGTTAAATTTCCACTGGCCTGGCGCATACAAGAGGTGCAGCGTATTGGGTTTGTGGCGTAGTGCACAGGGCTTCAAGCCCATTTTCACCGACAAATTCATTCAAACTGCCAAATTTGCTAAATTTCCACTTGCTCAAGTAAGTCATCATTCTTCCACAGCTGGTGAATGATTTTTTCTTAAAGAGTTTATGGTGATTTAAAGAGATAAGCTTGAAACCCTACCTCCTTGCAATTTAACTCAAAAACAAGTGCTTAGCGTTTGTAGTTTGTGTTTTTGCTACCAAATTTCATTCCCTCACTCCCACACTTTTTGTTTTCCACATTCATTTTCTAGTTTCATCCCCATATCCCTAATTCCCATATCCCTAAATTCACTAATCCCATATTCCCAACTCCCACTATCCTAAACCCTAGCTATAGATTCCTAAACCCTAATTGCTATCCCAAAATCTAAAAACTGTCCCTAAAACCTTTCTATTCCCAAAATTCCAGTCAACAACATTTCCAAAACCCCTATTACCATCTCCCTTCACAGTCACTATGACATTTTCAAACATTTGGCAGCAAAACATCAAAATCACCATAAATCTCTTCATACTCATCAAGAAAAATCAGACATAAGCAACCATGGAATCTGATCTTTCATATGATCGAGATGAAGAGACACACAATGTATCTCCTACAGAAATGCATGCACTAAGGAGACCTCACAAGGGTGGAAAACATATACGAGAGGAGCCTACTTCACTTGCCAAGCTGCAGGCCTGCCCTCTTGCTATCACATGCTTCCAACACCAATCCTATTATTAGTTTCCTGACATGGTTACTAGAGTCTAGTATCATCATGAGTTAGCCCGATTGTTTGTGCTTCATCTACATAATGGCCAAGCCACTCTAGCTAGCATGACATTCACTTTGACACCAGAGTCTATTTCTCTAGCAACCGGCATTCCTAATGTCAGAGAGAAATGGAATAAAAGGCAGCAGATTGACAGGGAACGTTATGAACCATACATCAAGCCTGGTTATTTGAGATAGCTCAGCAGAGTTTTTCCTTTTTGGTACCTGAAAGATTCATATGCTCCCTTGATGAAACTCATAATGAAGTATTTCAGCTGTGAGGGCCGGTTTCTCGCCTATATGCTTATTATATCAGATTGTTGATGCACTTTACTAGGGTGAGAATGATGAATCTCCCCTTCTTCATGTGCCAAAATATTGAGAAGATGACAACCTTAGTACAACAGAAGACTCCTCAGCAACAATTTAACAATATATATCATTTTGCACTCATCAAAATTGTGGTCATGCATTAGCTTGGTTTGCAGGGCATCACAAGGGAGGATTTCATTTCTCATGAGTTCTTCACAGCTCCTTAGATACCTCCAGAGACTTTTCATGAGACAGGTGGACCTTCTCATCAGCAGGAGGGTCATGAGACATAGACCGCTAGTGTGCAAGTGTTTGTCACCTATCAAAAGGGCACTAGACAGTTGTTTGCAGCAGCAAAGCGAGTATTATCTCCACCCGGGGTGGAAGGGATCCCACTTCTTTCATCAACACAATAGGTTCAGGACAAGGGCAAGTAGCCATTACATTATGAGGGGCCTTCAGGTGAGCAGGAGACTGATTTCATTCTCATTTAGGACGATGACATGGATTTGGGCCCACAAATCTCAAAGCTCAAAGAGGTCATCCAAGAGAAACAGGTAGACATCAATGCTTTTGCCCTCAACTTGGAAAGAGCTGAGTGGATAATAAAGTACTTGGAGCAAAGAAACAAGAAACTATAGGATCAAAAAACCACAATGGAGCTAAGAAACATACGAGAAACCCGACAAGCTGCCAAAAGAAGGAAAGTCAAGTTCACAACACTTGAGCAAGAAATCAATGTTAATCGTGAGTCTTGGTTGGAGAGGACTAATATCCACTTGGAGAGGATGCTGGATAAGGCTATCAATGAGAAAAATATGTTGAGAAATATGGCATATCACTATTTGTCAAGGAATATGGTGTGCCAAGCTAGAATCAGGAGCTTGAAGGCCAAGCTGAAGAAGAGATCGAGGAGGCAAAAAGTGCAAGATAAACTTTAGATCTTGGCTGAGGCTTCCTCGGCCCAAAACAACACTTGATGGAGAACACTCATCCCAAATTTCAAAAAATTTGGGACACTTTTCCCATTTTTGAAATTTTTGGGCTAAAACACAGAATTTTCTGCCCAATGCATCGCGCCACCTGGTGCTCGCTTTTGATGGAGGCCTCCAAATGGAAAGAACTTAGCATCTTTGGATTTTTCTTGGAAAAATATGCATGCCTACCAATGGCCAAGAAATTTTGATAGGTTTTGAGCCCCCACAAAGGTCAAAAACACCCAAAAAATGACCTTACTGCCCCTATTTTGACACACAGGAAGCAGTGTTGGGAGAACTCAGTTTTGGAGGGGAAAATGGAGGCCAAATTCAAAAATTCCACTTGTTCGGGAAAGTAGATAGGAAGACCTTCCCAACAAGAACACTTGGAGCTAATTTGGACACCAAGAAGGCCTCCAAAAGTGGCTACACATAGGTGCTACGCATACAGAAATTAGCGCAACGCATTGGGGAAATTTTGTTCAGTTTAACCAAGTATACTCTGTTTTTCACCTAGTTCCTTGACAGTTTGACTTTTCTCTTTCTTAATGTCAAACTTATGATGTAATTTAATGTAAATTGATGGATATTGATGTAATTATGTCAAATTTTCTCTCATGGGGGTAGATTCATCTATCAAAAAGTAGTTTGCAACTAAATGAATCAGTTCCCTAGTTTCTAGAGGCAAGCTCTTCCATTGCCTAATTTTTAGTTCTCAGAATTTGTTGGAACAGCTCTAAACTCATGAGCTCGACCCCTAGAGGCTACGATGAGTTTTTGTTTGCCTATATCTTATGTTTTTCAGTCATTGGCATGGTTGGACTTTTGAGAAATCTTGGAGCTTCATTGTATACATTTTTCTCGATAGTTTTGGCTAAGGAATAGACCACTCTATGGGATTCATGTGGCATGTTGCTTTGATATTGTGTTTCCTTCTATAAATGTAAGTTTATATTTGTTTTATGTATGCCATTATATATCTTGCTTCTTCTTAACTAAAACAAACAAGGATAAAGGTAGAATCCATTGAAATTGTGGTGCTCTACTTAGGGTTTGCTTAGTTATTGATGTTTTCAGCTATTTGAAGAGGATCCTTGAGGTTTTCTTGCCCTCTTCAACTCCTCACCTATCTAAATCTCTCCATTTCATTCAATTTGATGTATCAAATCACTTGCCTACCTTGCCCCATTGAGACCTCTGCAAAACTGAGCCTCATTGCCAAGACCCAAAATTTGCCTTTCCATTTGAGCCAACAAAACATCATTATATTAATTCAAACACCTCTATACACATACCTAGCCTAATATCAGTCATTATATCAGTCATCTCAAGCTATATTAGCCATTTTTTCCTGAGATTGACAAGGAGAGATCCCTCTCCCGACCTGGTAGGGCTAGCTACCAAGTTAATCATGGTTTGATGTTACCCTAGATCCTACCTTTCTCAGCTTGAGGTAGATTTAGGCCCTAACAGGTGTAAGCTCATTGCTTATGGATCCGAATGTCAAAGGTGAAGGAGAAAGAAGGGCGACCTATCAGGACAATTGCGGTGTAGAAAATGAACACAAACGTTGTTGATTATGTTCATGATTTTAGAGGACCAAAAGATCGCCAGTGGAGAGGAATGATCCAGGTGGCTCTAGACACACTCAGAGGTCAAAGAGGGCTTATAATAGCTTAGAATTAAAAGTGGTTAGATTTCTCTCGAACTAGGATTAGGTTGTAGCGCTCATTTCCCTAATTCAAATGGTGTGAACAACACTCAAATACGAGTTCATATGAAGAATATAAAGCTGGTAAAAGTTGGGCAAGTGGCAGGTTTAATGATCCTACAAATTCGTGGAGACTCTATGCATGGAATCTGGCCATTGGAACAATAGAATTTTCTAAACCCTTAATTTTTCTAATAACCCTTATTGTCGGCAAAAAACAAACAAAATGATATATTATATATATAAAAAAAAAAAATTGTGGGGTGGTGGGCCACAAACATTGCCACCCCAATGGTCCTCATACCATATATATGGTGGCAGGTGTTCAAACCCCATCACCACTAGAACCAGATACAGTAAAATGTAACCAAAAATGACATATTGTATTTAATTGACCATTTTCGAAAAAAAACATTAAACAATCATGTATTAATATGAAACAAAAAGATATCAAACCCACACTATATACTACGGTTGGTGATCAACAGGATTTGAACCCCCGACCTCCCTGCATCAAATAAAATGCCTAACCAATCCACCAAGGGTAGGCGCTTTATAAAGTTTCCAACCAACCACTTTATAAGTTTTGGTTTTTCCATTCAATGGGGGAGAGAGAGAACAGATGGAGGCAAAGCCAATGGTGGAGGAATTCTGATCTGGCGAAACCACGAGTGGGTAAGAGAATGAAACCATGATTTTCAGGGGTCAGGTGGAACTATGTTGTCACGCTTTTCGAGACATTTTTTTCTAGAGAACCTTGAGATTCTAAAAAGATTCCCTAGGAGGTAAACTTTCACATTGTTAGAATGTTATCAGGTTTACAATCATTTTTCTCATATTTTCATAGGGAGCGTGATGGTGAATTAATATTTTCTATCTAAGCAGCACAATTGTAGGTTCCCCTCAGTAGGGAATCTCTGAAGAATCTTGAGGAATCTTTAGATTCCCTTGGAGGCTGAAATTTGCCAGACTAAGAATGTTGCCAACCTTATACTCAAAAGTATCAGAATTCCACAAGGATTGCAATGGTGAGATCATATTTTACATTTCAAGGGAATATCTCCAGTGGGTGCATGGAGAATAATCTTTAGGGAATCATGGGGAATTTAAAAGATTCCTGAAGGCCTAGATTTTACAGTGTGAAAATTTGACGAATGGATAGTCGATTTTACACTACTCGACGCTAGAAATTTACTGGTGTAGTCAATGTTTGTAATTGAGTTTTTCATTTTTTGGCCAACTTCATAAGTGAAGATACATGAAGGAGTCATGTTATGTTTCCTTTCATTATTGTTGAGATGATGTATTATTCTTGAGATCCCTGTTTGATACTATATCAAGGGATCATTATTGCGACATTGTGTGAGATGTCATTAGCTTGTCATGCTATGTATTATTTTCGAGATCCCTCTGTAACTATGTTGAGGTGATACTCATTGCCACATTATATGATATATTTTTAATTTTTCATGTTGAAGGAAGCCCATTTTGAGTGAGAGTTCTTGCAAGGAGAATATCTCATGGAGAGACAAGCCACTATTGTTGAAGGTGTATGACCTTGTTATGAAAAAGAATCTTCCATGTACATCATCACCTTTTCCACCATTATATGAAGATGTCTCCACTATCTTGACACCAGGCCCAGAGACATAGCCCACACTAGGTGAACTCTGTTATCAAATGTATTGTGTTCTTGATTTGTTTATTGTTGTCATGTTTCCTCTTGTTTAAGAATGCACACGTAATTATTTTATTCTCTTTTAAATACAATTCTAACAACATCATAGAAATAAAATATCTTTGATAATTCCGGCAGATGAAGAAATTGTGTATCACCATCTCTATCCCCCTCCATCTCCATCTCCCTTTACCTACCTCTCTTCACTCTCTCACATCCTCTCTCTCTCTTCCTTCTTCTCTCTCTCTCTCTCTTCACCTTCCAACTCCGTTACAATATGCCTATCTCTCTTTGTTCCCCCCTTCTCTCCATCTCTCCTTATTTTCCTCTTTATGTCACCCCCAAACATGCAAATTCTCTCTCCATATCTCCTTTTTCACTCATCTCTCTCTCCACTTCTCACTCACTATGTATTTGTTCTACCATCCGTCTCTCCCCCTCCAACTCCATCTCTCTATCCTTCCCTCTCCTCCTTTCTCTCAATTCCTCTCTCTCATCCTTCCTCTCTCTCTCTCTCTCTTTCTATCATGCCTCCCTCTCTCTTCCACCATCTCTCTCTCTCTCTCTTTTCCCTACAATCCTCTCTCCCTCTCTCTCAAGTCCTCTATCTCATCTTTCCTCTCTCTACCTTTCTCTCTTGTGTCCATCTATCCTCCCCCTGTGCTCTCTCTCTCTCTCTCTCTATCCAACTATATTACTATATCCATTCCTTTCTCTTCCTCTCTCCTTCTCTCCCCCCTTATATCCATCTCTCCTTATATTTCTCTTTATCTCAACCCTAAACATAGACACTCCCTCTCCATCTCTCCCTTGTCACTCTTTCTCTCTCCACTTATCACTCTTTATATATTTCTTCTACCCTCCCTCTCTCCCCCTCCAAATCCATCTCTCTATCCCTCCCTCTCTCGTCCTCTCTCTCATCCTTTGTCTCTCTCCCTTTCTTTACTACCTCCCTCTATATTCCCCCATATCCCTCTTCCCTCTAATCCTCTCACTATCTCCCTCCCTCTCTCCTTCTCCCTCCCTCCTTCTCTCTCTCCCACCTCCATCTTTAAGTCTCCCTCTCCCTGTCTTACCCTTCTCTACCTCTCTCACTCCTCTCCCCCTCTCCCCTCTCCTTCAATTTATCTCCATCTCTCCCTTTTGAGTCCCACTATTTCTCCACTTCTATCACAATATGTCTTTGTTCTTACCTCCCATATATATCTAGAGTATATATATATATATATATATATATATATATATATATATATATATATATATATATATATAGATATAGATATATATATAACAAATTTAATATTGCATTAATGCAAAGTTATTAAATTTAATAATAATAATGTTAGGGTTAATAATGTTATTTTGCATGGTATCAATAATAATTTGGTCCATGGTATTTGGTCCATAGGCTTGTTATATAATAAGCAATGTGATAAATCAAATCTCTTGAGTGCAAAACTTGAGGAAAGGTTTTCACCTCGAGAGATTTTATCCCTCTTGGCACTTGATAGATCCAGAGTTAACATGGATCTAGGCTAGTTTCAGTCGTGTGAGGCCAAATAAAATCTAACAAATAGTTGATTGACTTTACCAATAATATGTAAAATCGTCTAATATTAATATAATATTTTAAATATTTTATATATGTCATAGATTAATTTGGTCATTTTAATTTTAAATTTTCTTAGTTACCTTAGTTTGTTGAGATGATAAATATTGTGAATACCTTTAATGATGAAAAATGATGAAATTAAAATTTTGAATGTAAAGTGATAATGTAATCATGTTGAATGATAGAAAATGTGAAAAATAAGAATATAGTAAATTACAAATAGGTGATTGGCCGTGGGGGTTTGGTCTAGTGGCAAGCGAACGATTTTCTAAGTCGTTCGTGCAACTATGCAAGTCACGAGTTCAAACCCCAAGAATACCCAAGGGATGTTCAAGGCGGCCTGGGCGGACCCTCCTAGAGGTTATAGAGGTAGCCGATGGGATTCAACCCCGTGTAACGCGAGTATGATACCATCGCAGTTGCCGATTCCTCTAGTATAAAAAAAAAATTACAATTAGGTGATTAATATCAAACTATTTTCTTCTACTATTTTTATTGTCAACCTTGTTACTTTTTTCATCCTTTCATATCAATTATATGAAAAGGACAGGTTAAATCATAAACGATTTAAATATTTAGCTTGAGATATTATAGTAAACATCATACCTTGTCTCTCTTTCTCTCCAATATTAATAGGTTGAATTACTATAACACAAAAATCAATGTACATTGTCAATAATTTTTTATGCTTACACTGAAATCAATGCACAATATTAATCCAATCACTTTAAAATTAATGTACCATCATACATCCAATTACATTAAATCATAAATCAACATCTACATTGAAATCAATGCATCTAATGCAAGAAAATAAATAAAATTAGAAAGAAACATTTACATTGAAATCAATGCATGTAATACAAGCAATCAAATATGATTAGAAATCAGCATTTACACTCAAATCAATGCATCTTGTGCAAGTCAGAAAATAGGTTTATAAACCAACATCTATAATGAAATAACTACATCTAGTGAAAGTAATAAAATAGGATTATAAATCAACATCTAGACTAAAATCAATGCCTATAGTGAAAGCAATCAAATAGGATTAGAAATCACCATATACGCTAAAATCAATGAATTTAGTGGAAGCAATAAAATAGGAATAGAAATCGTCTACATTGAAACCAATGTATCTAGTGCAAGCAATCAAATATTATTAGAAATCAACATCTACATTGAAATCAATGCATCGAGTGTAAGCAATCAAATAAGGTTAGAAATAACCATTGACACTTAAATCAATGCATTTAGTCAAAGCATTTATTAAGAAGATTTTCAGCGTAAATCACATGTAGAAAACCTTTGTCGATGCATTTGGAACCAACTAGTGTGGTTCATTGTTAGGACAAGTTGAGGAGTCAGAACATGGTGTCCAATTATATAGGGAGAGCAGATCATCCAAACAACTAGGTTGACTAGGTTGACAATCAACGACTATCTAAAATAGCTAGATTAAAAATAATATTAAAATATTAATAAGTCAAAGGTAATAGAATAAATAACTACTTGTAATATATTAGTTATTCAATATTATCATAATAATACATTTTTCTTGGGTTAATAAATTATTCAATTTAACTCATTTATAATTTATTTAATCATATATGTAAAAATGGGGGGTTTTTTATATAATAGAATGTTATATTATTTTAATTTAATTATCATACTAAGATACCTAATTCTAATTTATTTAATCACTTGAATTGCTAGAGATGAGAATTATATATGAGAAATTATTTATTTATTTATTAATTAATTAATTTTAATTATGATTTAATGGAATAAATTATGAGTATTGGTTAAAACTGATCTATATTTCTATTCTTATTTTTATTTTATTTATATGGTAAGGTTGAAACTTAGTGTTACACAAAATATTGTCACCATGACATTCTGCAGTTAGTGTGAGTCTATCACCACTCATACTTTCCTCCTATGCAAGTCTTAAACCTCATCTCTTCATGTCAAGCCTTGAAAAATGAGACAAATCCCTTAAAAAGTTTGTAAAACTTTGGTTCCACACTTTCTCTTAGCATTACCTGTGGTCCCGCACCCCCTGGTCATGTCCCCTGCAGACCTACCCGCTCTGTTTCTGTGTAATGGGTGTGGACCCGTGTAAAAGTCAAAAAGGCACAAGTACATTCTTAAAAACTCACTTTGGGTTATTTTTGGAAGCTTCTAGAGGGAATCTTGAGGTGGTTAGTTCACTCCTTTGGGGTTCATTCATCCCATAACTAAAGGAGCTAACCCCTAGATGTGAGGAGCTTATCCCTTTGAAGGAGGACTCTATCCCTTCATAGGTTGACTTGTAACTTCCTTCCTCTACAATATAAAATGAGGCATTGGGCTAGTTACTAAGAAGGCTGAAAGCTGAATATTTTTGAGGGGTAATGGTACTGGAACTTTGGCTTCTTAATTGAGATTTTAAGAGGAGAGATCACATACCTTTTAATCTCATTGGTAAGAGAGTGAGGCTTGTCAAAGTAGAGGAGATTCTTGTCTGGACCCTCGAAAGAGCTTGTACAACATCAAGGCACCAATGTTGTAAAGTTCTTTTATTTTCAAAGTTAATACAATCAAGTTTATTTTTCTCAATAAGTTGTGTTTAATAGTTTATTTTATGAGCTCCTTGATCTTCACAATGAACATGATTTGGCATATTAGCTATGCAGGTGTTATTTGATGTGTGCTTTTTTGTGTTTGTAGATTCTCAAATGGCAACTCTGTCAAACGGTCGAAGCGTAGCTGCCACAAACTAGTGTTGGACTTAAAGAAGGGTCTAAAACACCTATTTAGTTTTTGTTAATGAATCACAATATGTTTAGAGAAAAGTAGATTTGCTTGTCCTGCTTGTTGCTAGATATCATTTGATACTAGGGAGATCGGTCTTGTCTACAAGAACAATTTATCCGGCCAACAAATTGGCGACTCCACTGGGGAAAGAACTTGTTGTTTTTGGTTCTCTTTTATTTTGATTTGAGGAAAAGTTTTTCCTGGTTTTTGATTGATTGATATCTGCCTTGGTAGCTTAGGATTTCTCTGTTTTTGAAAGTTTTGAAGTCTTTTATGTTTTTCTTGAAGTTTTTGGGGACCACACTTTGTCTTCACACACAGTGCGGGCATCTCCGCACTAGTGCGAGACCACACCTGTTGCTTATGGGCCCTGCGGACCCTATTTAATTTCTTGAAAAACTTAGATTTCTTCTTTCAGTTTAGTTTAGATTTAATTTAGGATTCTTAGCATCTACCCAGATCTGTATTTTTCTGTCAAAGGGCCTTGTTTATGAGTTTCTTTCAGAAAATTCTTCATCTCATCAATCTTCGTTAAGTTAATTGGGTGTTTTGAGTCTCTTTTTTGAGAAATTCTTAATTTGATTTCCTTTGGTCATTACATGGAGGTTTGTCTCAGTCTTTTCACAATTTTGCATCTTTTTTCTTTTGATTGTTAATCGCCTTTGAGTGTTTCTATTTTTTGATCTTTGGAACTCTCACCCAATTTTCTTGACTTGCACTTGATTGGTTCTTAGATTAGATTAGAATCATCTTGTGTTTGAGAATTCTCTTGCATAGATCACATTTGGATAATTGGAATTCTCATTTTCAAAATATGAACGAAAAATGTTCATAGATTACATTTGCATACTTTTCAAGTGAATTGTGCATAGATTACAATTGCATAGTTTACATTCTGAAAAATCAATCATAGATTTAGATCAATTTTCTTTGATTTGAATTTACATATTTTTATTCTTGTTTTTAACACATAAAAATAAAAATAAAAACTTTTTTGGAATTTATTTGCATTAGTTTTTCTAGATGAAATCAATGCATTAGAGAATTTTTTATATTTTCTCTTAGTGATCAATTTTTTGCATTGTTGGAAGTGAATGGAAACTCTCTCCTTACTTTAGTTAGGATTCATCGAATTGAAAAGATTACATTATCATATTCGATTGCATTTACTTTTGGGTCGGGTCATAACACCATTGTTTTCATATCCATTTACCCTTTTGAGTAATAACAGTCTAAATAACACAATTCTTAATTAAAATTCATCTAGTAATTTTTACACTTTTAGGGCTTTTCCACCAATCTAGCTTAGGCTAGTGTCTTGGAATAGGTTTTAGTTAACTCTCCAAGACAGTAAAACAAACAAGTAGTCGATCTTGCGGTACGAAAAAATTCCAATTGTTGCATGTATGCTCTAGGAAGCTCCTCCTAAAGGAGTCAAGAATGAGATCATATTTGAACGAGTGAGGTAATCAATCCTTCCTCATTGGGAATGATAGTAGATATACACGTATTAAAAATGGTAAACCTCAGATTGACAATTTCTAAGGAGCCTGGGGTCACTTGTTGGTAATCCTTGGATTATGTCAAGGAGCCTTCAAGGGGATTGAGCTTTGTTACTCTGCCCTTGTGTGTGTAACGGATCATAGACTGTTCCCCCAGGTATATTTGTTTTTGTTGGTAACCTTAGTGGCCATAATATATAGGATTCTTTCCTAAGGTGACGGTGGAGGGAAGATCCCACTGTACCTAGAGCAGATGTCGACTAGACTCACTTGGACTCTTTGGGGGGTTCTCTTCACTCGAGACGGTTTTGTGGAGAAACTTGTGCGAGTCTGTTTCATTAAGCAGGTTGTCAAGGTAATTGTTTCAACCGCCCTTTCTGTATTGAATTCTGTGACGTTGGATTTCATCACCAACTAGTGTTTTTAGTATGGAAAGTTACTGTTTGTGTGTGGTTTGACTCCTAGATTTGATAGCGCGTGTTAATTTGTTTGTTTTTACTTTTAGATACCATAGGTGTGAATTGTGAACTGCTAATTTTAGTTTTAAATTGTTAATAAAATTCACTAAAGTTGAATATAATGGCAACTGTTATGGAATTTACCAACCAAGGAACCCCTTTTAACGAGAATCCTAGTACTTTTACTTGCTTTGGAAATGTTTGTCCTCCTTATATGGCTACTTTTTCATTACCTATATTTACAATAGGTTTACCGATATGGTTATTTTCAACTTTGTTCGCCCCAAATACTCCAATTTTTCCACCTCAACCAAATGCTTCACCTCAACAAAGTTCACCATCTCAACATCACCAACCTTCTGTTGACCCTTTACCTTCTTCACCTATTTTTTCTTCCTCCATTTCTTCCTCTTTGCTTGGTAAAAGCCTTGACGCTAGTAACCAGGTAGCTAAGAAGAAGAAGAAAGGGAAGAAGAAGAAGAAGAAGAAGTAAGATAAGAGCAAAGTCAACCAACCAACCATGGCTATAAGTGTTAGTTGTGTTGAGGAAACCTCCAACATGCATCGTAAACCAAAATACCCTTGCAAGATTTGTAAGGGTGACCACTTCCTTGTCAATTGTCCTGGTACTCCAAGGGTCTTGGAAGTATGGTCAAAAAAATCTCATCAACTTTCCATTGATCCATCAACCAGTGATAGTCAGGTTCCTGGGAAAAAGGGTAAAGTTAGGTTTACTTGTAAGTTATGGAAAGGGAGTCATCAAACTCACATTTTCCCTCACATGGATGAAGCCTCAAAATTGTTAGAAAACCTTACTGTTCCACAGCCAGAATTTCCAACTAGTTACTATAAACTTTCTCCCAACCTACTGTCAACTGACAGAGTGATTGATCTAATTTCAAGTATAGTCGATCCCACTCTTCTATTGGAGAGTGAAACTCATATCACTCAGGTTTATGATCCATTAGTTGATTAAGTGGTCGATTCAATTTCACATTTGGTCGATCCCACTCTCCCTTTAGAGACTGAACTTCACGCTGCTCAGGTTCTTTTTGTTACATCAAATTCTTCTACGTCGGGGGGGAATTTCACCCATTTCTACAAAACCCCCTCCAAGAACTGAGGTCTTTTCCTTTGATTGGAATAGATTGATAGAACCTCGTCTTCCTTCCTCCATCCCTTTCCAAATCATTGTCAAGGTTGGTGGTAGGGACATACACCACACACAGGTAGATGAAGGTGCTTCTGTTAGTGTTTTACTCAACTGCTTGGAAATCTTTGGGTTCCCCTTAGCTTGCGCCTATTACACAAAATCTAAAAGCTTTTAACAGAAACATTAATGAACCTTTAGGGATCCTTCCTAAGTTTTCTATTACCTTGGAAGGTAAAACTGTCTGTATTGATCTTATGGTAGTTCAAGGTCCCTTGGATTTCAATTTACTCCTTTGGCGAGACTATGTTTATGCAATGAAAGCTGTCGTATCGACACTCTTTCGTGTGATGTATTTTGCTCACAATGGAAATATTGTGACTGTAGACCAGCTTTCGTTCCCTAGTCTTATTTCAACTACCAATAATATGAAACCCCTAAATGTTCCTGATTCTAAAGTGGTATCTACCCTGCCATGGGTTAATTATGTGGCAACTGGTCCAATGTTTTTAGTTACTGATGTACGTGAGCCTCTCATTGTTTGCTCATCTTCCTTTGATTTAGATCAGGTAATTGACATGGAAAAATCTATGGGGTTACTTGAACATGATGTTCTTTTCCCTTTTGAGTCCCTTGACATGTGTTCCTTCCAGAGAACTATTCTTCCTTCCAATGAAGACCTCTTAGAAGCCATGATCAAGGTGTGTCCATTGACATATCTTTCTTCCAATTGGAAGCCATGATCAGTGATTCGAGGAAAGTTCCTTTTACTGTGTTGACCTCATTAAAAAATGAATCAGTGAGTATGAGGACAATTCTTTTCCTGTGTCAACCTCATTAAAAAATGAATCAGTTGGTTCGAGGAAAGTTCTTTTCCTGTGTCAACCTCGTTAAAAATGAATCAGTTCGTTCGAGGAAAGTTCCTTTTACTGTGTTGACCTTGATAAAAAATGAATCAGTGAGTATGAGGATAGTTCTTTTCCTGTGTCAACCTTGTTCATGTTACTGAGTCAACCATGTTAAAAGATGAATCAGTTTGTTTGAGGAAAGTTCTTGTTACTGAGTCAACCTCGTTAAAAAATGAATCAGGTATGAGGACAGTTCTTTTCCTGTGTCAACCTCATTAAAAAAAAAAATGAATCAGTAGGTTATATAGGTAGATTGTAGAGAGTAGATTCGAGGATAGTTCCTGTTACTGAGTCAACCTCGTTAAAAAATGAATCAGGTATCAGGACAATTCTTTTCTTGTGTCAACCTCATTAAAAAATAAAATGAATCAGTAGGTTATATAGGTAGATTGTAGAGAGTAGACGCGAGGATAGTTTGTTTCTGTTTCAACCTCATTAAAAAATGAAACAAGTGTTTTGAGCATAGTTCCTTGTCTTGTGTCAAGCTCATTAAAAAATTGAATCAAGGATTTTGGAGCATAGTTCCTTGTCTTGTGTCAAGCTCGTTTAAAAAATGAAACAAGGTTTTTGAGGATAGTTCTTTTCTTGTGTCAACCTCATTAAAAAATGAAACAAATCCCTTTTCGAGTCAAGTATTTTCCATATCTCAAAAGTAAACCTTCATTATATCCACCTAATTGAATGCAATGAAGCTTGGGGGGCATGTACCTTGATTTGCGCTATTATGTTGGGGGCATGCGAACTTATGGAGAATAGTTCCTTGTCTTGTGTCAAGCTCATTTAAAACATGAAACAACTCCTTTTTCGAGTCGAGTCTTTTCAATATCTTGAAAGTAAACCTTCATTTCATCCACCTAGTTGAATGCAATGAAGCTTGGGGGCCATGTACTTCAATTTGCGTCGTTGTGCTAGGGGGCATGCAAACTTAAAACAAGCATAGTTTTTCGTTTCAAGCTTGTGTAAACATGAAACTGAATCCAAGCAAAGTTCTCTTTGGTTCAAGCTTGTGTAAAAATGAACCCATACCCATTCTACATCTCGTGATTTCCGTTTTTATCTGCTAAATTTTGTTAGATGAGCCTTAGTTGTTTTCATTCCATCGCCAACATCTCTTTGGCTGATCATATGCTTTCACTTAGTTGTTTTCCTTTCCTGAGGGACCATAGTTATGAGTGGTTTTGTTAGCCAGCCTCTTGACCATTACATTTTTTGAGCAGTTCCACCATTGTCGGCACCAGTTGCTACCCTTTATACCACTCGTTCCTCTCGGACGAGTCCTCTTTACGCTCTTTTCTGACTCGTAAAATATGAAAAGATTTCCAAGTTTTTCTTTTTGAACTCGTTAAAACGAAATTAAAAATATGGTCCACTTACAGCTCTTTTCTGACTGTGTAAACATGAAAAGATTGTCGGAATTTTGTCATTTCAAGTTCGATATTGGTAATAAAATGACGTGTCTTTGATCGCTTTTTTACTTTTTCAGATCAGGGCCACTAATTATGAAAAGTACTCATTGATCATAATGGTCACGCGGTTCTCTCAAGTATTATTTTATACCTTTTCGAGTTTCGGAGACACAAATTTACGAAAAAGGACAACCATGGAGTTTTCTTAAGTTTTTCTTTTGACTCCCTAAAATTGAAAAATGCTGAGTTTCTCCTATATTGGACTCGTTAAAATTCAACAATAAAGGACCTGTTCAATTACAAATAGGAACAGACCACTCCTTCTTAGGGTTTGAATTTTAAACTAAGTTGGACTCATCCGAAGGATGAGCTTATAACCAAGCAAATGTTATCCTCCTCAAGCTTGTCATGCCAAAAATGGTGGGGGAAAAGAGAGGAAAATGAACCTGCTTGTTACACTTTGTGTTTTAGAAAAGTAGTTAACCACTCTTGAACACAACACTTTTTGTTCACTTGGGTTGGGAAATCTTTTGCCTAACAGTTAATCAAACCATATTTAAAGTCTTCAGCCGGTCTCTGGGTATTAGATTTGGGTCAATTGTCACCAAACCATCTGCAGTGTCGTTATGTGTTCAAGAGGTCAGTTCAAATAAACCATTCATCTGAAAAATATTTGTCATCCATCTTGACCATCCTTGAGTTAGTCCTTGCAAAAATATTTCTTCAAACTTGATCTATGATTTTGTGTTGTGGGCTTGCCTACGATGGATCGTTTTCTATCGACTTCAGCTGATTATCTAGAAAGATGATCTAGAAATCGTCAGTACCTTGGAATCTGCATGCCTCAATGGCAGGTTTCTCACCTTCGACGACAGGTTGCATCATGACCTTCGATCAAAGGATTCCGTGACATGTTTGACATCAACTTATCTATTCACATTTCATGGATTGTACTGAGTACTTTGAGAGCCATTGACATTACTGGTAGTTTCTCTCACACTTGTTAACAATTTACATCATTGACGGGTAATCAAGTGGTTTCTACCATGTTCGACTTCGACACATTCATTCACATGGATAGAATTGTACTAGTTCGGGAAGCAGAAATCAAGACCCTGGATCTAGTTTCCACCATCCAGACTGCAAGGAATTTTGTTATTCATTATACAATGGACTATTCATAAACAGATGGTTGTGCCCATAATGTGTCTATATATGTCTATACTTGTTATGTATTACAAGATCATTCCTATATCATAGCAGTTTAGTTATTTTTCTAGTCAGTTTCGATCTGAGTATGGGAATGCGTACCTCGACGATGATATGATTACACATATATATTTTGTATTGAATGTTTTTGCAGGTTCTAAATAGGCTCTCCATAGGATGATCCTCAAAATGATAAAGTACTTCACTCTTCTTAGATGATAAATACTATCCTCATCTTATACAGACTTTGCACTTTAGGGGGGCAATTTGTTACACAAAATATTGTCACCATGACATTTTGCAGTCAGTGTGAGTCTATCACCACTCATAATTTCCTCCTATGCAAGTCTTAAACCTCATCTCTTCATGTCAAGCCTTGAAAAATGAGAGAAATACCTTAAAAGTCTCTAAAACTTTGGTTCCACACTTTCTTAGCATTACCTGCGGTCCCACACCCCCTGGTCATGTCCCCTGCAGACCTGCCTGCTCTGTTTCTGTGTAATGGGTGCGGACCCCTGTAAAAGTCAAAAAGGTGCAAGTACATTCTGAAAAACTCACTTTGGGTTATTTCTGGAAGCTTCTAGAGGGAATCTTGAGGTGGTTAGTTCGCTCCTTTGGGGTTCATGCATCCCATAACTAAAGGAGCTAACCACTTGATGTGAGGAGCTTATCCCTTTCAAGGAGGACTCTATCCCTTCACGGGTGGACCTGTAACTTCCTTCCTCTGCACTATAAAATGAGGCATTGAACTGGTTCCTGAGAAGGTCGAAAGCTCAATATTTTTGAGGGGTAATGCTACTGGAACTTTGTCTTCTTAATTGAACTTTTGAGAGGAGAGATCACATACCTTTTAATCTCATTGGGAAGAGAGTGAGGCTTGTCAAAGTAGAGGAGATTCCTGTTTGGACCCTGGAAAGAGCTTGTACAACATCAAGGCACCAAGGTTGTAAATTTATTTTATTTTCAAAGTTAATACAATCAAGTTTATTTTTCTCAATAAGCTGTGTTTAATGGTTTATTTTATGAGCTCCTTGATCTTCATAGTGAACATGATTTGTTATATTAGCTATGCAGGTGTTATTTGATGTGTGCTTGTTTGTGTTTGCAGATTCTCAAAAGGAAAGTCTGTCGGATGGTCAATGTGTGGCTGCCACAAACTAGCGTTGGACTTAAGGTAGGGTCTAAAACACTTATTTAGTTTTTATCAATGAATCACAATATGTTTAGAGAAAAGTAGATTTGCTTGTCCTGATTGTTGCTAGATATCATTTGATACTATGGAGATAGGTCTTGTCCACAAGAATGATTTATCTAGCCAACACTTAGTAACAAATAGGAATAATAATATTTATAAAATTATTGATAAGTAAATAGTAATTAAAATGAGCGTCAATTTTTTAAGACAAGGAGGACACGAACAAGACAAAAGTAAAAAACCAAAAGGAGAAGCCTAGGAGGAAGGAAAAGACAGCTTTAAGGAGAAGGAATAAGGGGAAAACTCGACAAGACTAAGAAGAAAGGGCAGGGATCCAGCAACAAGTGATCTTCCAGCCATCATCTCTATTGAGATTGTTAGGCCTCTTTTCAATTTCAATCACTTCCCTAAATTTACGGTGATGGAATTGGGCAACCTTGGTAATAACCTTGGCCTCCTCAATACAAACATGATGCTTGGTCTTTTCCGCATGCTCTGCTAACGCTGAAGACTTGGTTCTCCCATGTCTTAGGTCAACTGCATGTTCATTTATCCTTTGATGGATGGAGCGCCCCGTTTCCCCGATATAGGGGGTCCCACAAGAACAGGGGATCAAGTAGACCCTTCATGTCCTTAGGGTCAATGGGATCTTTCACTGATCTGAGGGATTTACGAATGGTGTTGAGGGGCCTAAAGGTTGAGGGAATATTATACTTCTTAAAAATTTGTGCAATCTTGTCCATGGTTCCCTGGACATAGGGAAGATGGACACCTAGCAGGCGTTCTTTAGGTTCTTTTCTAATAACCAAATTTTTAGAGGTTTTAAGGAAAGCCTTCTGACCTAGGCACCTACTATAGCCATTCTACACAAAGACATTAAGGAGATGGGATTTTTCCTTATCGAATCTCTTATTATCAGAAATCCTAAGGGCATGAGTAGTGAGAGTGTTAAGAACCCCCAATTTTTGAGCGGGGAAATGATGGGAATCGGCATGAAGATACTGCTCAGTATGCGTTTTCTTCCTGAACATTGAGTGGGAGAGGGAACCGTCCTTATTCTTAGAAATAATAATATCCAAGAAGGGGAGGCAACCATTGACATCTTTTTCCATGGTGAACTTATTCGCTGAGGATTGACATAAAATCAAATAGGATAAGAAGCAATCAAATATCATTAAAAATCAAAATCTACACTAAAATCAATGCATCTAGTGCAAGCAATGAATTAGGATTAGTAATCACCATATAAACTAAAATCAATGCATGTAGTGCAATAAATATTATTCTCTCTCTTCCCCCTCCATATATATATTTCTTCCTCCATCTCTCCTTCTTTGTCTCTCTATCTCAACCACCCCAACACACATGGTCTCTCACTCGATATCTTCCAATCACTTTGTCCATCCCTCTCTCTCCATCTCTCTCTGCTTCTCTTTCTTCACTTTCCATATATATCTCTATATCCCTTTGTCTCTCTATATCACCCCCAAAGAATACATGCTCTTTCTCCAATATATCTATCTATCCCTCCCTCCTCCTCTCCCTCCCTCTCTCTCTCTTCCCCTTCTCTCCCTCTCCCCTGCTTCTACCTCTCTTTCCTCTTGTTTTCATCTCTACCTTTCTATGCATTTTTCTTATCACTCTCTCTCTCTCTCCAACTTTCTCTTTGTATTTCTTTATTCTTACCTTGCTCTCTCCACTCTCTCACAGCCTATCTCTCTCTATCTCTTTCTCTCTCTTCACCCTTAAGCTCTGTTACTATATTCTTTCCTCTCTCCTCTCTCCTTCTCTCCCCCATTTGCTCCACCTCTCCTTCTTTGTCTCCTTCTCTCACCTCCAAACATACACACTATTTCTCCATCTCTCCCTTGTCACTCCCTCTCTCTCTCCACTTCTCACTCCCTACGTATTTATTCTTCCCTTCCTCTCTCCTCCTCTCTCTCAAGTCCGCTCTCTTGTACATACTTTCTCTCCCTTTCTCTCCTACCTCCCTCTCTCTTTCTTCCCTCCAATCATATCTCTTCCCCCATCACTCTCTCTCTCTCTCTCCAACGATGTTACTTTATCCTTCTCTCTCTCCTTCTCTGTCCCTATTTCCTTGTCTCTTTATCTCACTCCTAAGCATACTCTCTCTCCATCTCCCCCTTGTCACTCCCTCTCTCACCACTTCTCACTCTATATGTATTTCTTCTTCCCTCCCTCTCTCCTCCTCTCTTTCACTTCCTCTCTCTTATCCTTCTTGTCTCTCCCTTCTCTCCTACCTTCCTCTCTCTTCCCCCATCTCTCTCTCTCTCTCTCTCTCTCTCTCTCCCTCCCTCTCTCTCCTCCCTCTCTCTCTCTCTCTCTCTCTCCATCCTCCAATCCTCTCACTATCTCCCTCCCTCCCTCCTTCTCTCTCTCCCCCTCCATCTTTGTGTCTCCCTCTCCCTCTCTTACCCTTGTCTACATCTCTCACTCATCTTCCTCTTGATTTCACCTCTCCCCTATCCTTATGTTTATCTCCATCCCTCCCTTGTCACTCCCCTTATCTCTCCACCTCTATCACTCTATGTCTTTGTTCTTCCCTCCCATATATATATCTAGAGTTAATATATATCATGATATATTAATATATATTATAATATAACAAATTTAATATTGCATTAATCCAAAGTTATTAAATTTAATAATATTAATATTATAATATATTAATATGAATATTAGATTGAACAATAATATATATAATATGAATATTAATATTATGGTTAATGATATATATATATATATATATTTCTTTGTTTATTTATTTATTTAATTTTTTTATTTTTTTTCTTTCTGTTTGGTATTAATAATTATTTGGCCCATCAGGCTCACCTAAATAAAACATATTTTTTGAGTTTTCGTAAATATAATGGTTAAGAGCATGTGTTTCCTCCTAAGAGGTCACAGGTTCAAAACCAGAGGGCGGTAGAGTATGTATGCCTTCGTAGACTTAGTAGTCAAATCGCTGCGCGAAGGTGGGTCCCTTGTCCCACAAACAAGGGGGTTTCATACACCAATTTGGTGTCTGGCTTGTCTGTGACCTTAAAAATGGATATTATTATTATTATTAAAATATAAAATGAGGTTTTATTCATTTACCATACCTATAGTTTAATTATATTTTATTTATTTACCATAATCTTTTTTGAGTGTTTGTATACCTCTTTATATTTTTAATTTATATTGTGTTCATACATACTAATAATTAGATTGATTTTTAAATAAGGCATTAAAAATGTTAAATGTTAAACATTACGTTTAAATTTGCATTCACATTTAAATTTTAATGTGAGATCTATGCCATATTAGGTTGTTTACATTTACATGTTTATGATTTTATGTGAGATCTACACCCATACTAGGCTGTAGAGCCCCTCTAGGCACAATTAGATGTTGATTTCTTATCCTATTTGATATATTTTTATGTATTTACCATACCTCTCTTTTGAGTGTTTGCAAACCTCTTCATATTTTAAATTTAAATTTTCTTTATACATAATAATAATTAGATTGATTTCTCAATAGGACCCCAATGTTAAATGTTAAACATTACACGTTGTTAAATTTACATTTACCTGAGATCTACCCCTATACTGTAGAGCACCTCTAAGGGCAATAGCAAGTTATTTGTCATGAAATTATATATATATTTTTAAATAAATTGAAAATAAAACAAAATAACAAAAAAATACATAAATGAAATATATAGCTAAATTAATTTGTTTTTGAAAATAAATCTATGTTTAGAACTAACATAAATATTTTTCATCATTTTATTCTTTTCATACTTCCATTTAAAATTTACAAAAACACAACAAAATTTCTAATTAGAACTATTTTAATATATTACCAATAATGCAATACAATAATATAAGTGAAGTATTAAACTTCTACAAAATAAATTAAGAATTTATTTTACCTATGCTTAATAAAATAAAGGGTAAATTTTCACACTATTGTATAGTAATTTGCCAAACTTTTGTCAAGCCAATTGCTATCATTATTTGATAATGTGATCAACATCTAATTCAATGCCAATGCATTAATTGTATGGGTATATGCCTATCAAGGCAATACCGCATTTTCCTCCTAGTGTGTTAACGTCTCGTTTAATTCTCATGTATCCATTTTCTCCCCATGTGGTTCCCCAAGAGTTTTTTATTATCCAATATTTTTGTGGGAACCAAAACTTTTTTTTCCTTTCCATATCCAACCACTACAACTGAATGGTCAAATTCTTTGCTGCATTTACCATTATATACTCCCTGCTCAACAAACAAACAAAATTTTGTTAGTTACACTTGCTAGATTATTCATCTCTTTCTTATTTTTTCTCAAAAAAGACAATATAAGGAATCATAACCACTTACACTCTGATAACTTTTGATATCTTTAATATTTTTAAACTTTACCACTACAGCTATAGGTCGACTAGATACTACTCATTTGAGAGTGTCTTCAATAACAGGAGAGGCACGTTGAACACCCCTGGTAGTTTGTCCCTGAGGAAGCCATATCAAAACAAAACAAAATAATGATTTAATTGTGTTACAAATTACATGACATTATTATTATAGTAATATATTGTTATTTATAAAACTAATTACGTGTTTAGTAATTTTTTAACAAAATTTCTAAAATATTTTATTTATATAGAGTCTATACAATTTAATATTCTGAGTATCAAATATGGTTAATTGTGAAAACCTCTCATATAAACCATGAACAAAATGACATGAAATGATTCTAATAATTACAATTTAAAATAATTAGAAATTATAAAACCAATCCCAATCCTAACCCATTTAAACTCCATCTCAACGGAATCTAACTGTCCAAATCCTAACCCATTTAAACTCCATCTCAACAGGAACTAACTATCTTAATGCAAAAATCATTTAACTATCTTAATACACAAACCCATCTTAGTATGTATCACTAAGCCTTATTATTGTACCACTCCATCTCTACACACGCCCTTCACACTAGTGTAAGAATAGTAATACTCAGTAGTTATCCCTCCCGTGTATTTTTGACATAGTTGAAGGCATTGATAATGTTCTGTTTGCTACAATCGTTTCCTTAGCCAATGCAGTCAAGCAATTTGATGTGGCGATAGGGTAATTTTTTTTTTTTTGATCTGGATGAGACCCTCTATAGCAGCTGCAACTGCAAAGGCCCAACAACTTCTAGTACTTTTATGTTATGTCAATTGTATCTAAATGGAACCTGATCACTGATCCATAGCTACCATTTACCTAAAGTTTCTATCTAGTAATAGTAATATCTTAATTGAAATTATTTCTCTCATCATACATGCCACAAGACCCTTGATCCTTCATAGGAGTTACTGCTCCCTTCTTTGTCCAATTCATAGGAGTTACTGCTCCCTCCTTTGCCCATTCTTCACTCTATTGTCTCCATTGTCTCTGATATTCTTAAAGTAGGTCATGGCCACATCGAATTCTTGATCAGTCATATCTACAAACTGATTAAATCCAAGTTGGTACATAATATTCTTCTTATTCACAGAGTCTATATATATACACGCTAATTTTGGTCACTGGTGATGGATCTTCCTTGTGGTGCTTAGTTTGCTTGTTGCAGAAAACTAGACAAACTTGGGATAGCCATTGAGGGATGGTGGTTGAAGTCTCTAAGAATTTGTTTTTTAGAATGTATGGATTATATAAAATGATTTACGAACTACAAAAAATAGGACACAAGCCCATATTTTTCTTTGACAAGTGAAAAAGACAAGGAGCACAAAGGATTTAATGGAGGAGGGAAACATACCAGTGGAGAAGGAAAGAAGATGTGACAAAATTTAATTTCAAGTGCCGGAAGTTCATGAAAAGGTTGCATGATCAGTGAGATAAAAATAAATAAAATAGTAAAGGTCAATGAACTAGAAGGAGAGATCGACTAAAAAAAGGAAAAAGCTAGTAGATGAACAAGATTGACTAGCACAAGAAAACATAGTGGATATTCATAGAGTAGCCAAATTTTCCCACAAAATAAAAATGACAAGTCGACAATGCATAAAATTTTTCCACATTTAGCATTTTAGCACTATGGAGAACAAAGAAGAGAGGAAGCCTACACATACTTTGATGAAGATCCATGTTTATAGACATCTACAACAATGCACAGGGATTTTGGCTCATCTCAAATGCAGATATCTTAATTGAGTATTGGGAGAATGAGAGGGGACTCCACTCGCTGGGTATAATCTCTCATTGATATGCGGATCAAGGGTGTAGAGGGGCTTCTCTAGAGTCCCTTGACTTGTTACGGTGGAGCATTATTCTAAATATCCTTGGTAAAGGAAAACCCTTTAATCTCCTGCACTCATTTTAATTATTCTGGCAGAGGATTATGGATTCCCATTATTGGGTGGATATATATATATATATATCTCTCTCTATATATATATATATATATATATATATATATATATATATATATATATATATATATCTTGCTGAAGATATGGTCCCAACTTTTCGACCTGGATACGGAATAGCTTGGAGTCGGGCCAATTTTGGTAAGGCTCCCTGGCCTCCCTCTATATTTCTGGTCGGAGGACATTTTCAGGCGTATCGAGAACTCTATCGACACATATATGGAATCAGACAAGTCTTATCTGTCCACGAGAAAGATGGATTTTGAAAGGATTCTAGTTCACATGGACACTCGAGGGGGTCTGCAAGAATATCTTATGATTCAATGGTGGTAATTCACTCGGAAGCAGCCCCTGCATTACGAGGGCATACCCTACAGATGTCGATGCTGCCATAAAGTGGGGCACATGTACAAAGACTTCCCTCTGATAACCAAGAGAGTGCAGCCACAAATAGAGAGCGTGCGATAAAACCACCCCACGCGGGGGGATCCTCCACCTACTATCAAGGAAGCACGTGGCCCTCCTGAACCATCCGAGGCAAACAAGGACCAAGAGAAAGACTATAGAAAGAAGCGTGGGAAGGCTCCTCTCCGACCCCCCTCTCCACCTCTAACCAGAGCTCGGGCAGCCATAAGGGACGCTCACACCACGGGGAGTGGAACACCTCTGCTGACTACTTATCCAAAGAAGCAGCGCTCAGGGATGACAACACTTGGTTTATCTATGAAGATGTGGATGGGGTTGTGTATCAGCACTATCATAGGCCATTCATAGAACCTGAAGCACTATGAGAACAACACTGAATGAAAAAATTTTTATCTCAGTTTTTCATTGAAGAACATTTATTTTTTGACTATCAGTTTTGATATTTATGTAAATAGTCATTGGTTACTCTACATCCTCTGAGAAGAGGAAAAAACTCTAAGTTATATATATATATATATATATATATATATATATATATATATATATATATATATATATATAGATCTATATGTTACTCCCTGTGTGAATGGAACACAACTTCTTACATTTTTGGTTGGATAGGCCGTGCCAGATCAAAGTAATGCTCTTGCATATACAGAATGTAATTTTCATCTTTATTAATGGAAATTACGACTTTTTCTACGGGATATATATATATATATATATATATATATAATTCAAGGTGGAGGTAGTAGGAATCTTGATTCCTTGTGTAAGATTGAGGGTGACAGAAGGAAGTAGCTTGGTTGTAGTTGTATACAATTGGCTGGCTAGTGAAGTTTCCAACTCTGTAATCCATGTTTCGTTTGAATCCAAGATATGTATTTTCCCATGTAATATGTATTATTCATTTGTGTTGATTTTTTTCAATTTTTTTTGTACTGAGTAAATGGACATACATAGTTTCCTGTTGTTAAGGAAATGAGCTCTTGATATGGATGCTACATTACTACTATTTTTTTCTTTGTATTTGTGTCCTCTACATAGACAATGTGCATACATATAGAAACATAAACATGAATGTTGTCCACAATAGTTGTCATAGATTAACCTTAAGTTCATAATAATCATTCTTCATAGATGAATTTCAAATATAAGTGTTATTTTAATCTTTGTTGTAAGAAAGATAGTTATTTTTTCTGAGTTTAAAGATGTAGTAGTTTAAGAACTAGTTATATATTTGACTAAGGTGATAAATGCCTCAATGTATTTTATATATGCTTCATATACATACAAATATTCACATGGGTGTTGTGTTTGTTGATTAGCATGTTAATACCCTGTGGACATAGTAAAGCAACGAACTCAACCTTTCATAAAATAAGTCTGATCCCATTGGCTAGATTTTGAACATGCATTGAATTCTTGATGATGCTAAGAACCAAAAGGCTATACGATAGTTCCATAAATTTCTCATGGAAATAGTGGTTTGAAGGGTATCAAACTCAAAAAAACGTATATAACAATTTATAAAATATTTAATTCGGGCATAAAAATGTAAATGGATAACACACAATCCATAACTTCTAAAAATATGTATATCATATTGCTGCGTAACACTGTTGATAATGGTGTATAATTCTTAAGTTTATAACTATGATGCGAGTTTAAAATAATATTCAAATGTCCATATATCACCAAAATTAACTTGCAAACCTATGTCGAGAGGTTGTGGTTTTCATACAACGAGTTCATATGTATACAACTAGATGGTCTAGGTGTGGTATATGTGTAGGCAAAAGCACTCCACAAGTAAATTTCTCACGCCACATGTATTTGAATCCACATCGTATATAAATATATCGATAGGAATGTGACCTTTGCCAATTCCTTGTTGAAGCTATGAGCTTGTTGTTCAAGTTTCAATTTGAGTATGGCGTATGCATAAGGACACCATTCACTTTATATATATATATATATATATATATATATATATATATATATATATATATATATATATATATATATATATATATATATATATATATATATATATATATATATATATATATATATATATATATATATATATATATATATATATATATATATGCACCCCTTTGTTACCGGGAAAAGTGTCTATTTAGAACTGCTCTATCCCACTAAGGTGTGACAGCTACCTTAGAAACAAACAGAGAAAACTACTTTTGTATCTCCTTTATGAACTATAAACAAAGAGGAATAGGAAGAACCAACTTGTGTCTTGCACTAGCCCTTTGATCCAATCTCTCTCCTCTTTGACAGCTTCCAGCTACCTGCTCCCTTACTTGCGCAACTTCAACAAGTACCTGTAAGATCACAGAAGAAGGAAACTATACAAATACATGGATTTATATTCATAAATAACTTAGGATCAGATTTAAGTTAACCATACAAATGTAACAAGCATCAATGATACAAAAGCATGGAGGAGAAACTCAAATATTTTTTATTGATATACAAGAAGATCTAGGAGGAGTTACAACCGATGATTCCTGACCCAGCATCAACCTCCTAGCAAAGAAGCCCCTCTTCACCTCCAAAAAAGCATAGATCACCCAATTCTCTGATGTTTATCTCAAAACCAACAACAATTCCTTACAATGTGCAAAATTCCAGCCTCTGGATCTCTCGAATGAGGGATCCATATATAGATGTATGCAAGGAGGGTCAGCTTGTGATTTGATTAGTGGATTCTCTCTGTCAGTTCTTGCTTCCACTTGGAGACTGAATACCTCTTACTCATCCTTGGTCGAATTCAGTAAGGCAAGTGTCATAGGAGAAGATTCTGGAAGCTTCCATTGTCTCTCCACCTCGCGGAATGACACTGCCATTTGTCATTTCCCGCTCAACGCACCCTGATAGTGCATTTAGGTACGTTGCAATGCACCTAGCCAGTGGATTTAGGTGCTATGCAACGCACTTGGCTAGTGGAGCAGCAGAAATGATCCTGTTTTGACTTATTCTTAGCAGTTTCTGGTGGAGAACTTCTGGGAGAAGCTGTAATTTGTTGACCTTGTCCCTTTAGGGGTTGGAACAACACTTTTAGGGACTTAGGAGCCCTTGGTTTATGGACATTTCATGCTTGGAGCTGCAAGGCACAAAAATGTCTATAACAGTTGCCCCCTAAAGTATGAGGTCGTTTATCGGGTGAAATGCTTTATTATGAGGATCCGAAGTTCTTTCAATGCTGGGAGGAGACCTGTAATAAGATACAATACATTACATTATCTTCATACTATCTTCATGATCTAGCTAAGGCGGGCATTCCCATGCTCAGCTTTATAAATTCATTTTCATGTACACAGGACGAACAATCGTCTGATGGTAGACTGATCATTCTGATAGAGCCATCATCCTTTTGGTATGATGATTATCTGTGCTGTAATGTTGTACATTTGAATGTCTTTATTTCCCTGAATATATATCGCAGCCCGGATGGATGAAACTAGATCTGGGGTCTTCAATCTCGTCCGATCTTCACTCGAAGTACAAGTCGATCCATGTGAGAAATGTTTTGAAGTCGAACATGGAAAGACATCGCTTGATTACCAGTCAATGATGTAAACTGTTAACAAGCGCGAGAGGAATCACCGATAATGATAATGATCCTCAAGGTACTGCAGTACAATTCACGTGGTGTGAATAAAGGACTTGGCGTCGAACACCACGCAAAATCTTTCGGTCAAAGGTCATTGATGTAAACCTGTCGGTGGAAGTGAGAAACTTGCCATTGAGGCATGCAAGCTTCAAAGTACTGAATGGGGTGTTCCTAGACCAACTTCTTGGATAATGAGCTGATGTCGACAAGAAGTGATCCGTCATAGGAGGGCCTTAATGAATCCTACATCAATGACATGGAATGGAGCAAATGATTTTGATGGAGGTGAAAACGATCTGATGATATATGGATCAGGGTGGCGGTCATGAAAGAATGGAGTATAATGTATGGTAGTGGGCGGGACACAAGTGGCCTTTCTGGATGACTTCTCTTGAACATATCGGTGACACTGATGTGATGGATTGGTAGCATTAACCCCAAATGTGGATGGTATGGCGTGACCATGGCGATGTGACCGGTGAATGAAACAACCCAACCTGACTTGGGCACGGAGTGGAAGTGTCATGTTCAAGAGCGACTTGCTACCAATAAAGATTCTTTGAGTTTTCTTCCCAATTTTTCCCCAGTCATTGCTGACCAGTACCTCTTTATTTTTTTCAAGCTTGAGGAGGATAACATATGCTTGTTCTATAATTTGCCCTTCGGGCAAACCATCGCTATGTTTTAACGAGCCTAGCGAGAGTGAAACTCGTTCTCGTCTAAAGACAAGTTTGTCGCTATTAACCTTTTTAACGAGTTTAACGACAAAGATAACTCGGTCCTTTTCATTTTTAGAGAGTCTAAAAAGGAACATAAAGGTAACTCTAAAAATCCTTTTTCGTCATCTAATCCCTTAAGTCCGAAAAAGTATAAAATAATACAGAAGGGATGAATTTTCGATAGCTTTAACGAGCCGAACAAAACAAGCGCTCGATATTTTTGTGCAATAATCCCTCAGGTCCAAAAAGATTAAAATTTAGAGGAGGGATAGCACTTCCTGTCCTTTTAACAAGCTGGAAGGCCAGAACTCGGCAATCTTTTCATATTTTACGAGTCAGAAAAGAGCTTAAAGAAGACTCGTCTTTTGAGGAATGAGTGATAAAATGGGTAGCAGCTGATTCCAGGTAAGGTTTGGAATTTTCCAAGCACGACAGTGTCACAAGGATGGCTAGTGAAATCACTCTTCGCAGTTGTTCCTCAAAATGGATAAACAATCAAATGGAGGTGAATGATTGGCCAATGAAAAAGTGGAGGTGATGGTGAAAACACGACCAAGGCTTTAATGGCTGAAGTACTACATTCACGGTGGTTATTTACCAGGGAATAGTTCTTTTTTTAACGAGCTTAAACGTGGGTGGAAACATTTGCTCGGTCCAGGTTTATTTTTTTGAAGAGCTTGAACCTCGCAGTAACACTGCTCGATCAGATGGTCTTGTTTTGATTTTTACCATAAATAGCTTTGTCCTTCCAAAGATCGTACTGTATTTTCAATTGCTTCATCAAACTAGTCAGAAATGAACAATATTTTCTTGAAAACGTGTTTAAAACACTAATATTTTACTTTGAACTACATAAAAGTAATTAAAAAGTGTTTTTTACCTCTCATTTTACCATTTCATTTGAACTTGGTTTGTTGGAGCTTTGGAGGTGCTTTTCCCCCTCGGTTTTCATCAGTTGATTTCGGGAGATTCTTTGGACGATTCTCGGTGCCGTCTGGACTAGGTAGGAGCTAAACCTGAGCTCTTTCATTTCATGGTTTCCATTTTGCATTTTGAGCTTGATTCCTAGCTTTTTTGAGCCCCTGGGGTTTGAGGAACTCGTTCTGCCATCAACGCGCCCCCAGTGTATCGAAACCTGCGTTGAATGCTAGCCTGCCTGAAGGCTATCTGGCTTTCAACGCACCTAGAACACTGTTGCAGGTGCGTTGGGCGCAAAAAGGGAATTTGAAGCACAATTTTTGATGGAATTTTTGCCTGTTTCTTACCAAAATCAAGATCTAACTCCTCTCTTATTTGTTTTTCAGAGATCTTTGGAGTAAGATGACCCTTACATGGCGAGAACGTGAGCATGAAGAAGAGGACATGATTTCCCTACATGATCCAGTTACAGTGAACGCGCTGCAGAATTGTGGCTTGCTGAAGTTCTTCCACATTTCTAGCATGAGACAGCAGATCAACTTACTGCAGTATTTGCTCGATGCTTGGGATCCTACTAATCAGGTTTTCCAGATTAGGGGCAAATCTATCCCCTTGACTGCAGTAGACATCTATTTCTTGACTGGCTTGTCGAGGCAGGGTTTCCCCCATCTCTTTGTCAGGTTCGGCCCGAGGAGGCGATTCTGTGAGAGATTATGTCCGCCGGTATTGCAGAGAAGGATCTCAGCCGAGTAAAGATGGCAAGCTCATCATCCGTGATGTCACTGACAGGTCCCTTAGGACTATTCTATTTACTTTTAATAGGATGGCCGGTAGTGCGTCTCTTCATGTAGCCAACCGATCCTATATGCAGCATGCCTTGGAATGCCTCCAACCGAAGGTGTTCAACTGGTGCGACGCAGTATTTCTTGTGATGAAAGAATAGTTGACCAAGATAAAGAACGGGAGGTTGAAGAACTTTGGGTATGGTTCTATTTTGACCGCCTTTGCCTTCGAGAAGATACCACTGATGCAACCACATTACATTGCACTCGATTTACCTTCTCCTACTGAACCATGTATGCAGAGATGGGTTGACCATATGTCTAGGCATGCTGGCCAGTCTCAGATTTCATTTTATGATACCTTCTTCAGGTGGTTTGATCGTCAGGAGATGGTTTATTCCAAGTATCCATATGCTAGCATGGACTTCCGGGGTGATCTAGATTTAGTACTGCCAGATGGCGAGCAGTGGGGTGCTATTGGTAAAATCTTTGACCATATTTTTGTTTACCGTTTTTGTTTATAATGTTCTTGTGCTTTATTCTATCAAGAATTTAATCAAACTCATGTGTACATGTAGATGTTGGTCCCGTTTGTATAGTAGTTCGCCTGAGAGTACCGGCTGTTTCCCCAGCACGAGAGGCCATCGGAAGGGCTATTCTTCGTGACCTCGATGTGGCCGAGACTCTCACAGCTTTGTAGGAGTAGGTTGAGGGCCTCACTCTTGGTATTCCAGATGTGAGGATCGATGAGCTACCTTTGCGGTTACAGCGACATACTATTGGTGAGCCCAAACGATGGACTCGTCTCCTACGCATGATCGCACAGGCTGTGACTTGCTATCACAAGCATCATTAGACTAGGGTGCCCCCTAGCATTTTGAGTTTTTGGGTTGCTTGACCGATTTTGTCTTGGTTACAGAACATTATGTGTAAACCATAAACATCTATATATATTTTTGATCTTCGGAGTTTTATTTTGGTTGAGCTACATGATCCACATGCAAAACATTGATGATGTGTTTCTTTTTATAAATGTTGCAAATGTCTATCTAACACATAGTTTGCTAATGAGTCGGTTAATGTGTTTAAGTTTCTGGAAATATGTTGATATTGAATAAGATCAAATTGTCTTTCCAAAATCTTAACCCTTAGGAACATGCGATAAATAGCTGGGTTTCGGACGGAATATATACCATTGAGTTGTAGTATTACGAGTTGTGAGTCTAGCCTGACAATTAGTCGGCGTATACCATGAGTGATGGCATCAGAGAGCAGCTCTATCAACGCGCTATACTCAGCGATGTTATTCATTGATCGACCAATACATACACCTCTGAAACTTACTAACTCGTTGCTTGGATCAAAAATGGCCCAGGCTACGGAGGACAGGTTCCACGAACTACGACTCGCTCCGTCGGCATATCCAACACATGGCTCCAATAGGTTTGACATCTGCAATAAATGTAAAAAGTGGATTACTCGACCAAAGCAAACACTTTAGCGAAAACAAAAATATAACAAAAGCATATTGGTTACTATTACGCATAGTAACGCTTGAGGTACAACCCATTACGAGGTTGCGCCAGTGGAATTCCATCATAATCCATTAACTCGTAGGCTCCCTTTGCTAACACTCGCTTAACATGTAGGGGCCCATCCATAAAGACTTAAATTTAATTGCTCCCAATTTATCGGATTCTTGGTCGTATTCAGTGAGGCAAGTGTCATAGGAGAAGATTCTGGAAGCTTCCATTGTCTCTTCACCTCGCGGAATGACACTGCCATTTGTCATTTCCCGCTCAACGCACCCTGATAGTGAATTTAGGTGCGTTGCAACGCACCTAGCGAGTGGATTTAGGTGCTATGCAATGCACTTGGCTAGTGGAGCAGCTGAAATGATCCTGTTTTGACTTATTCTGAGCAGTTTCTGGTGGAGAACTTCTGGGAGAAGCTGTAATTTGTTGACCTTGTTCCTTTAGGGGTTGCAACAACACTTTTAGGGATTTAGGAGCCCTTGGTTTATGGACATTTCATGCTTGGAGCTTCAAGGCACAAAAATGTCTATAACACCCTTACTTTAACTCTATGTCACCACTCACAACATCACTTGGGCTATTTAGGCAAAAGGAGGTTGTTTAGTTATACTCCTTGTAGTCGTTGAATATTCACTTTATAAACTATATGGTGAAACAATGTAATGAAGGCATGTTGGAATTCATTTTTCATTGAGTCAATGAGCAATATACAGGTATTTTTTTATGATCACCACCTGTTGTGGCTAGCAACAACCCCCCTTCTTATTTATTTTTATCACTAATACTAAATAAGTGGGGACCCTTATTCAAAAATTTAAAAAAATCGGTTAGTGCTTATATTTCCTTTTTCAATAAAACTTACTATCATAAACTTAGGAGAATACCCTCGAATAATCTAAAAAGACTTAAGTTTTATGATAAGTGAGAATAAAATCACTCCTTAAAATGCGTCGCATCGCAAAAAGGATAATGAATGCCTTCCTACAAGCAGAATTCTAAGAGTGTGAAATCGTGATGTGAAATCACGCATCAAAAGACCCTCATTGCATCACATGCCTCAAAGATCACTTATGCTGAAATGCCTTAAACCACTGATATGCAATGGCATATCTTGAAAATCGCATTTCGCAGAAAACACATTGTAATGTATAATTGCCACATGCAATGGATTTGCGATATTGCGATCTGTGATATTGCGAAGAAAATCACAAAATCGCCTTATCGCATATCTGTAGGGCTCGTTGTTCGAGAAAGATTTTTCCATAAACCAATGCCTAGTTATGCATGTTAATGTTAATCAATGAGTTAGTTGGAAATCATTAATGAAATATGGTTTTGATCTGATCGAGGAGCCATTTCACATAAGGTGGTATATTTTATATGTTTTCCACATTTAAAGCTTTCTCATCACCTTTCTTCTCATCATTATTCTTACCTCATTCGTAAAATGCAGGAGCGAAGAGCAAAGAAGTATACAGAGAAGTATTCACGATATTATGGGAGAGAAGGGTAAATCTCTGAGTTCTGAAGATAAAGAGATGACACCCTTATACAAAGACACCACCTATAACAAAGATGCCGGTATTACTACTTGCGAAGGCATGTATAGTTTACTTGAGGAAGAAGATCCCAAGGTAATGGAGGTTACGGATACTGTAGGCTCACACGGGTCTTCTGAAGCATCTATTACAGATCTAGCATGTTCATTCTTGCACAAGATAGCGACAAGGCCCAAAATTCTTTTATAACACGGACATGGTTAAATGGGTACTAGGTAATGCTGATATCACGTATAGAGAATTTAAAGCTCAAAACCACAAACTCATAGAGTTGTTATTTTCACAAAATCTAAGCTTTATATTCTCTAACAAAAAGCGTGCAAGAGGTGAAAAATCGCACCAGGGAAGCCCGGATCAAGGAACAGAGACAGTTTTCGATGTGCGATTAGTGCCTAATCACGCATCGCCAGGAAAAACCCCTTGAGATGGAAAGCCTCTAATTGCTCAGTCACCTGTAGTCAAGAAATTTGTAGAAAAAAGTGTTAAAGGTGGAAGGTAAAAATAGAAATCAAAACCAGTAGTATTTATCTTCAAATAGTATGTAAATATCTACCAAATGTACAACATCTACAAACAAACTGGAGATAGAAGGCTCAAGAAAGGGCAGAATCCATCAAAATATTAACCAAGTTGAATTGGATTCTTTCTAGGCATACTTGGTAAAACCACACAGCTAGTGTATGACTCTCAAATGTATCATCAATTCTGCCGAGAAGATGGCGCTAGCTCTTAGCGATTCCGTTTTCACAGGATAGCTAAAGTCAGAAGTCGGCCAGCCAACTCTCTTCAATCAAATGCTTAATGCTTGCAACTACAAGGAATAGATACACAGATAGTTAGTTATTAGTTTTAGTTTTAGATTCAGTTTTAGTTTTAATTTTGCTTTATTTTTGCCTAAAATGAGGATGGTCATTTAAACCGCATCCTACATTTTTGTAATAAATTATTTTTAGATTTAGCTAGTAGTATTTAAACCCTTCTCATGCATTTAGAGAAGGGTTCAGTAATTTATCAAAAACTTGTCCTCATAACATGCACTTTTGCACCCTTCGAGGAGGTTTTGATGAATGAATGGAACATGATTTATTGATATCTGCATTTAATATCTACTACTGATGTTTCACTTTTGTACTCTTAGTGGATGTTGGATTAAGAAGAGATAAATCATTATTGCTTGAAGCCCATGAGTAGAACTAGTTATAAATGGTACTTTAAACTCTTAACTATTTCTGCTTATGTGTTAAGGTGATATTTATGTTCATTTATTTATGTATGAATGCTTAAATGCTTGAGTTTTCATTTGTCACTTTTGTACGGTGATAGCTATTTATTTATGTTGAATATATGAGTAGCTTATTATGTGATATGCTTTTCACAACTGTCTCGTCTAACTTTTTATACGAAATGGTTTATATTTATTGAATTCTTTTCTCATAATAGTTGAATGATATTTATTACCAACTGTTATTTGAAATCATTTTAGATCGCATAACGGAAAGATTACATCCTGGGTTAGTTTAGAATTAGATATTTCTGTTTATTAGAATACAATTGCATGTTATTAGATTAGATTTAGAATAAAATCATTTTACATAGGAATCATTAGGAAGGAAATATCAATTCTCAACACACACACACATATATTGGGAAACTAGTCCCATATCCCCAGTCTGACCCACTATACCAAATGGAAAAGGAGCTACTAACCAAGGTCCAAACTGGGTGGGTATCTCCCTTGTTGTAGATCTGATTTTCAGGGCTTCAACATATTTGGTGCTAGATTGAGGGCCCCAAACTGTGAATGGAAAGTAAGTCTAAATCTAAATACCATTCTGAGAGTAAATCGCCCTCACCAACTCCCCTGACTTCTCCATCACACTTAGAATCTTTAAATATTGAACAAGAAGTCGAAATAACAACAACCACTGCCACAAACCCTCACATTTCAGAGAAATCTACTATTGAACCTCCTGAAGTTGAATCCTTGATTCATAAACTTTAGCAATTTTCTATATCACCTCAAAAATATAATAAATCTCAAGGCAATGTGACTTTGCAATATAACCCTGCTCATCCTCTTACTAGATTAAAGAGAAAAATGTTTGGTATTGAGCCAACCAAGTTACCTCTACCTACTAGGAAGAGATCAAGGAAATCACCTAAAGGGTTTGATAGTGAGACTCTTTCATCCACATCATCCATCTCAACCTCTCCATTCCGAAGTCAACCATCCACCCCTCCACTTCAAATTATTGTCCACCACACCACTGGAACTTCGACATCTGCTTCTCAATCATCTGGAACTACAATATCCTCATCTTCCCAACCGCATGGATCATCTTTTGCACTTTCCTCTGTTAGCATTTCAGCGATGGCACAAATGCCATGGAATAACCCAGGGTAGTCTTAATGCCTACACCCTTGAGACAAATACCAGCTCATCCTGAAAAAAGGCTTCCCAAGTTTAATCATGAAGTAGGCATGCTAGCGGAAGAACACATAAACAACTTCATGTTATCCATAAATATCAATGGGGTTACTAATGAAGACGCTGTCATTCGGCTCTTTCCTTACACATTGCAAGGAGCAGTCGGATCATGGTATTTCTCATTACCATCTGGGTCTATTACTTGTTGGGATATCTTCCAAGAACAATTCTTGACTAAGTTCAGTGATGACAGGTCCACTACAACATTGATCAATGACTTGTCTAACCTTTTGGTTGAGTCAAAAGAACCTATCGAAGATTTTAACTGATGTGTTAATAAACTATTGAAAAAAATTCCTATTGCTTATAAGCCTAGCGAAGAAGTGTGAAGTGAATGGTACATATCTGCCTTACCATCAAACATAGCAATCTTCGTTGATAGAGCTAATAAAACAATTTTGGCTGACAATATGAAGGAAGAAATAGTGGTAGAGAAATGTATCATAGGTCTAGAAAAGAAAAACACCGTTGAAGAACGTAAATATAAAAAGGTTTCTTTCAAAGAAGATCCAAAGAAAAAATAGCCCAAAGACCCATTTGATTTAGAGGGATTGCAGAAAGTTTTGAAAACCATGTTTAACGAAATGGTTGACACTAAGAAACAAGTAGCAGAGACTTCTTCTAAAAAATCGTACAAGCCTTATAGAAGAAATCCTTCAACTGATTCAAAGCCTCCCAATGCTATTACTAATGCCGAATCAGAAGAAGAAGAGGAAATTGTTACCGAAGAGCTTACCGATGAAGAAGAGGTCGTAGAAGTACAAGGTATGTGGGATTTCATCCTCCCAGATGAAGAGGATCAAAGGGCATCGCCTGTCAGTACTCGAAGTAGAAATGAACTTGATCCTCCTCAACATACTCCTAAGCCAAAGAGCGAAAGCTCAATGCCTAAGGATAAAGTCGCAGCCAAGAAAATAACATCCAAAGCAACTCAAACAGGCCCAATCCAAACAAATTCACCAACTCCACCTAAAACATTGATTGTTTCGGATGAAATGGAGTATAATATCATAGAAGGCATGAAGAAGACTAGGGCTAATATTACTTTTTATGAATTGAGCAAGTTAAAACATCAGCAAAAGGTACTTTTGAAAGAATTAAATGTAGTACCAGTTTCACCTTTGCCCGCTGATGTAATCTCGTAAGCTTCTCATGAAATGGGAAAACCTCCAAATACTGTGATTAATAAAGTTGATCCAAATGACATCGCTCTAATTGGAGGAAGGTCAAGATCTCATACTCCGCCATTTCTTCTTACTTATGAAGTTTTCAACAAAAATTTGCATAATTGTTTAGTTGATTCTGGAGCTTCATCTAATATATTACCTAAATCAATATGTTCAAAGTTGAACGTTCAACCTCAGAAATATGTTGTTTGCATAGTGCATCTAGATCAATCATAAGTTGAAGTGATCGGCAAATTAAATCAGGTTACCATAAGGCTATCATCTAATCCAAAGGTATGTCAAGTTATTGACATTTTAGTTGCAGATATTCCAGAATTTTATGGCTTAATTCTTAGCAGAGATTGGTCAGAAAAACTTCATGGATATTTTGCAACCGATTGGTCACACATGTGGCTCCCTTACAATGGTAAACCAAATCAGATAAAGGTTGAGTGAGAAAGACATCGAAAATACATAGTAATAGAATTGGAAGGAGAAAGTGAACCGTTAGCATACATTAATAATATAATTGGCAACTATTATGTTGATTCTTTCTTAGGAAATTTTAATGCTCACAATTCACCTTACTTAGAACATTATGTTTTATCTTAAGTAGAAAATTTTTCTCAAACAGATAGTTCTAAATGTATTAATTTTATAGATAGTCGTGTAAATAAATATTTATTTTGGAAGTTATTTTTTGATGGTTCTAAGTCTAACGAAGGAGCAAGAGCAGGATGCGTATTAGTTAGTCCAGAGGGAAACAAAACTATGCTAACATGTAGACTCGAGTTCGATTGCACCAATAATACTGCAAAATACGAGGCTTTAGTCCAAGGCTTATACAAAGCAATCGGATTAGACGTCAAATATCTACAAGTCTTCAGATATTCTGAAATTGTTATCAAACAGGTACAGAATACTATACATTGTATATCAGGTCATTTAAAGCATTATCAATCTTTAGTAAAAGATTTGACTGAACATTTTATAACATCCAATATTTCATCAATTCGCAGACTCCAAAATGCTAGTGCCGACCTCTTGGCAAACGTAGCTTCCAAGCTTATTCCCTTTGAAGACTTTAGCCCTGATAGATTTTCAATCGAATTAATCTTTAGGCCCTCAATTCCTGATAACATTACCAATTGGAGAATTTTCAATGATGATCCCGATATTGTAAGCTTCCTCACATCAGAAGGATCTTACACCAATCAGATAATTGATGAGGACCAACATGACAGACAATTGCAACAAGATAGCATTAATAATGCTATGCAAAAATCAGTAGTCAAATTAGAAGACCTATATGATTTGAAAGATCAATTCAAAAGATCTACTAATTCAAAACTTCAAAGTTCAACTCTGAACTATGAATTAGTAAATCTAGGAACTGATACCAAGTCGCTGAATATCAACCTAGGCCTTGGCCTAGCTCCTGAAGAAAAAGTATCATACATTCGTCTCTTGAAACAATAAAAAAGTGTCTTTGCTTAAAAATATGATGAACTTAAGACTTACGACACTTCTATCATCCAACATACTATCCCAATGATAAATGATGAAAAACTTGTCCAGCAGAAGCTGAGAAAGATCCATCCTAATCTAGAAAACTAGATCAAATCTGAGCTCAATAAGTTATTGAAAGCCAAAATCATTTTTCCCGTTCGATATTCTAAATGGGTTTCCAATATGGTTCCTGCTAGAAAGAAGAATGGAGACATTAGAATTTGCATTGACTTTCGAAATCCTAACAAAGCCTGCCAAAAAGATAATTTTCCTTTGCCTCTTATGGAGCAAATATTGCAGGCAGTTGCTGGATTAGAATTAATGTCCTTCTTGGATGGTTTCTCTGTCTACAACCAAGTTTTGGTCCATCTTGATGATCAATTAAAAACCACATTCAGAACCAAATGGGGCACTTACGCATATCAAAAGATGCCTTTTGGTCTGATTAATGCTGGTGCCACATTCCAAAGGGCCATGGACATCACATATAAGGGATTAGTAAGAAAATCAGTAGTAATCTACCTGGATGATATAACTGTATATTCCAAGAAGCGAGGCAACCATCTCAATGATTTAAAACAAATATTCCAATGTTGTCAAAGGTATGGAATTTCACTTAACCCAAAAAAGTCATTTTTTGCATTAAGTGAAGGAAAACTTCTTGGATTCATAGTGTCAAAATATGGAATTCATATTTGTCCTAACAAAATCAAGGAGATTGCCTCACAACAAGAAAGCTATGCAATCTTTCCTTGGCCAGATTAATTTTGTAAAGAGATTTGTTCCACATTTTTCAAGAATCATATCCCCTTTACAAGCAAAGTTTAAAATAACTCAATCTTCAAATGGGGCCAAGACGAATATGAAGCATTCAATCTGATCAAACAAGCAATTGTTAATGCTCCATCACTCCAAATTTTTCCGATCCTTTCATTTTATATACATTTGCCTCTGATAGATCATATGCTGCGATACTCACTCAAGCAAATCAAGACAAGGCAGAAGCCCCAATTGCTTTTTTCAGTTCAAATCTACAAGGGACTGAGTTAAATTATTCAGACGTAGAGAAACATGCATATGCTATTTTCAAATCGATAAAATATTTCATACCCTTTTTGCTTAAAACCCATACAAAAATCATAGTACCATTTCCAGCGGTAAGAAATATTTTAGTGCAGAAAGATGTGGGTGAGAAAAGAGCTAATTGGGTTACCGCATTACAAGAATATGACGTTGAAATTAAACCAGCAAGTATTGTAAAAGGTCAAGGCTTTTACAAAATGCTGGCTGGAGCATCACTTATTTCTAAAATACCATCTGCAGAGATACAAATGTACGAGGTAAGCCTAAACAATGTTGATTCATTATACGCTGATATCATATTTTATCTAAAGAACGAATATGCCCCTTCAAACCTCGATTATACAAAGAAAAAAGCTATAAGGTTGAACTCTAAGAAATATCAGCTCGTGAACGATGTACTTTTTAGGATGAATTATGATTATGTTCTCCTTAGATGTCTTGAGAAATCTAAAACTGAAAAGGTGTTGCAGGAACTCCACGATGGAACAGTAGGTGGACATTATGCTAGAGATGCCACTGCACATAAAATCATCCGCGCAGGCTATTACTGGCCCACACTATTCAAAGAAGCGCATAGTTATGTAAGGAAATGTCAAGTTTGTCAAATTGCTGCTGGGAGACAAAAGAAACCATTGCTGCCTTTGCAACCAGTCAACATTGAACAGCCTTTTGATCAATGGGGATTGGATATAATAGGTGAGATTGTTGCTCACTCTTCTAAACAGCATAGGTATATCCTTATAGCTACATATTATTTTACTAAATGGGTAGAAGCAGTTCCTCTCAAGACAGCTAATGCCAAACACATCATTGATTTCATAAACCAGTTCATAATCACTAGGTTTGGTTTACCCTCTGCTTTAATCTTTGATAATGCATCGTATTTTTCTGGCAATACTATGACTAAGTTTGTGATCAAAAGAGGTTTTAAGCTTAAATACTCTGCCAATTATTACCCACAGGGGAATGGGCTAGCTAAATCTAAGAATAAAAACTTAATCAGAATCATTAAGTGAACCATTGATCAAACTCACAAAAATTGGCACAAGTCTTTAATATATGCTTTATGGGCAGACCGAATAACGCAAAAAGCCTCTATTCGCACTTCTCCCTTTAATTTAGTTTATGGGAAAGAAGTGGTTCTTCCAACTCATCTAGAAATTCCCTCTTTTTCCTTAGTTCAATATATTGATGAAGCACTAACTTCTTCCTTACAACTAAGGCAACTACAAATCCTTAAGCTAGAAGAGAAAAGAGAACAGGCTAAAATAACTCATGCGCATCACCAAGCATTAGTAGAAGCTTTTTTTGACTCAAACATGATGTCTAGAAAATACTTTTAGATATGGGATCTAGTTTTAAAATGGGACAAGGCTCACGAAGAAAACGACAAACATATGAAATTTCAACGAATGTGGCTTGGCCCTTTCCAAATTGTAGAAATCATAGGCCCATCTACTTTTATGTTACAGGATTTAATAGGAAAAAGGGAATCTTTACCTGTTAACGGGCAGATCCTCAAAAAATACTTTCCATAGGAGATCATTCTTCTATATTTTTGTAGATTAGTTTTTCCTTTAGTTTGATAATAAAACCAGTTGTAAATGGTTGCATTTGAAATTCACGAAAAAGACAAGTATTTCTTTTAGTTTTTATTTTTCGCTTGTATAAATAGAAATGATTTAGAAAATTGGTCATTATTATTGAAAGACACAGTCAAAGGCTATAAGCCTGAATATGATACTAGTTTCAACCTTGTAAATTTTGATAAAAAGTGACCTTTAGTGAGAATTTGTTTTATATCAGTCAAATGAAAGGTATCAATAACAAAACGAATATTCTCTATAGAAAGGCTCTTTCCAAAAACTCTACCATTGTCGTCCAAAGCTATTCTTAAGAAAACAATGACTTCCTCCCCACCTAGGAAATTACGAGCTTCAAGGAATAATCTAGAGATACACTTTAACTTAAAAAATAATAGGTCTCATCACGAGCCGACTTATCATGATCATAGGTATTATAGCTTACTGACTTTGCCAAAAATGCATACCACAATAGGGCAATGACTCAAGATTGTTGCAATCAAAAGACAAGGGGTCTCATCACGAGCCATCTTATTCAGCAAAGATATAAATCAAGTGAGTGGCAGTATCATAATTTGGCTTCCAAACCAAGGCATTGTTCTTTAAGGATTAAAAGAAAATGAAAGAAATAAGTGTAGATATGGATTTCTCTTTGAAAATTGTATATTTCTCTAAGTAGGATATAGGATCATTGCTGGATAACAGGTAACCCTGTCGAGGCTATAAACGTTTGTTGGCAACAGAGGCTCTACCTATGACAAATGAGCATATTTAAAACTGATTTACAGAGAAGCATTTGTTTTTATCTTTATAAACCAAGTAGTGACTGATGTAGATACAATGACTATCTCTAGGAAGTAAATAACCAAATTTGACATAGAAGAAACAAACTATCATTGACAGCTGAAAAGCATAATGTATTTTATCTTTCTATAATAAAGTTTGATTTTCTAGAAAAAAATTTGTTTTGGAAGTTTAGAAAATTCAAAAGAAAAGCATAGGTAACTGGTTCTTCCAAGTGAATCGCCAATTGTTGTGGCCAGCAACAACCCCCCTGCTTATTTAGTTTTATCACTAATACTAAATAAGTGGGGACCCTTATTCAAAAATATAAAAAAATGGTTTATGCTTATATTTCCTTTTTCAATAAAGCTTACTATCAGAAAATTAGGAAAATACCCTCGAAAAATCTAAAAATACTTAAGTTTTATGATATGTGAGAATAAAATCACTCCTTAAAACGCATCACATCGCAAAAAGGCTAATGAATGCCTTCCTACAAGCGGGATTCTAAGAGTGTGAAATCGAGATGCGAAATCACGCATCAAAAGACCCTCATTGCATCGCATGCCTCAAACATCACTTACGCTGAAATTCCTTAAACCACTGATATGCGATGGCATATCTCGCAAATCTCATTTCGCAAAAAACACATTGTAATGTATAATTTCCACACACAATGGATATGGGATATTTCGATCTATGATATTGTGAAGCAAATCACAAAATCGCCTTATCGCAGATATATAGGGCTTGTTGTTAGAGAAAGATTTTTCCATAAACCGATGCCCTGTCATGCGGTTTAATGTTAATCAATGAGTTAGTTGGAAATCATTAATGAAATATGGTTTTGATCTGATCGAGGAGCCATTTCACATAAGGTGGTATATTTTATATGTTTTCTGCATTTAAAGCTTTCCCGTCACCTTTCTTCTCATCATTATTCTTACCTCATTCGTAAACTGGAAGGGCGAAGAGCAGAGAAGTATATAGAGTAGTGTTCATGATATTATGGGAAAGAAGGGTAAAGCTCCGATTTCTGAAGATAAAGAGATGACGCCCTTGTACACAGACACCACCTGTAACAAAGATGTCGGTATTACTACTTGGGAAGGCATGTATAGTTTACTTGAGGAAGAAGATCCCAAGGTAATGGAGGTTACGACTACTGCAGGCTCACATGGGCTTCTGAAGCATCTATTATAGATCTAGCATGTTCATTCTTGCATAGGATAGCGGCGAGGCCCAAAATTCTTCTATAACACGGACATGGTTAAATGGGTACTAGATAATGCTAATATCACGTATAGAGAATTTAAAGCTCAAAACCACGAACTCACAGAGTCGTTATCTTCACAAAATTTAAGCTTTGTATCCTCTAACAAAAAGCGCGCAAGAGGTGAAAAATCACACCAGGGAAGCCCATATCAAGGAACGGAGGCAGTTTCCAATGTGCGATTAGCGCCTAATCGCACATCACCAGGAAAGACCCCTCAAGATGGAAAGCCTCTAATTGCTCAGTCACCTGTAAGCTTAGAAATTTGTAGAAAAAAGTGCTAAAGGCAAAAGGTAAAACTAGAACCCAAAACCAGTAGTATTTGTCTTCAAATGGTATGTAAATATCTACCGAATGTACAAAATCTACAAACAAACTTGAGATAGAAGGCTCAAGAAAGGGCAGAATCCATCAAAAGATTAACCAAGTTGAATTGGGATTCTTACTGGGCATACTTGGTAAACCACATAGCTAGTTTATGACTCTCAAATGTATCATCAATTCTACCGAGAATATGGTGCCAACTCTTAGCAATTATGTTTTCATAAGACAGCTAAAGTCGAAGTTGGCCAGCCAACTCTCTTCAAGCAAATGTTGAACGCTTGTGACTACAAGGAACAGATACATAGATAGTTAGTTATTAGTTTTAGTTTTAGATTCAGTTTTAATTTTAATTTTGCTTTATTTTTTCCTAAAATGAGGACGGTCATTTAAACCACATCCTACATTTTTGTAATAATTTATTTTTAGATTTAGTTAGTAGTATTTAAACCCTTCTCATGCATTTAGAGAAGGGTCCAGAAATTTATCAAAAACTTGTCCTCAGAACATGAACTTTTTCACCCTCCGACGAGGTTTTGATGAATGAATGGAATAGGATTTATTGATATCTGCATTTAATATGTACTACTGATATTGCACTTTTGTACTCTTAGTGGATGTTGGATTAAGAAGTGATAAATCATTATTTCTTGAAGCCCATGAGTAGAACTAGTTATAAATGGTACTTTTATCTCTTAACTGTTTCTACTTATGTTTAAGGTGATATTCATGTTCAGTTATTTATGTATGAATGCTTAAATTCTTGAGTTATCATTTGGCACTTTTGTACAGTGATAGCTATTTATTTATGCTGAATATATGAGTAGCTTATTATGTGATATGCTTTTCACAACTGTCTCGTCTAACTTTTTATACAAAATGGTTTATCTTTATTGAATTCTTTTCTCATAATAGTTGAATGATATTTATTACCAACTGTTATTTGAACATTTTAGATCACATAACAAAAAGATTACATCCCGGGTTAGTTTAGAATTAGATATTTCTATTTATTAGAATACAATTGCATGTTGTTAGATTAGATTTAGAATAAAAGCATTTTACTTAGGAATCATTAGGAAGGAAATATCAATTCTCACACACACACACATATTGGGAAACTGGTCCCATATCCCCTGTCGGACCCACTATACCAAACAGAAAGGAGCTGCTAACCAAGGTCCGAACCGAATGGGTATCCCGCTTGTTGTAGACCTAATTTTCAGGGCTTCAACACCACCATAGCTATACTTCTGCAACTTGTCGCATAAAATAATGTTGACCCCAATCATTGTTATATATATATATATAGATAGATAAAATCAAAATGGTGCATTATGAATAAAGGTACCACATGCCTCAACATACTCCTATGTCAATATAGGGGGTTATGCCATGTGGGCTGCGTGTGGAAGTAAGGTGAAAAGTGAAACTTTGAAATGAATAAAACTTGAAAGATTCTAACTTAAGGTTCTGGAGTCCAAAGTGGACCAAATATATATCATTAGGATTTTTCTCACTAAGACACACATGATGAAAACATCCAACGTGATTTTTGAGGTGGCAAAGGAACCTAAACAAAACAATTACCTTGTCTCTCTAAATGCACCTAAGAAGTTGGGTAAGTATAGTGAATACTTCACTGAGGTTAACATGGGGTGTTTATAGGTGGTATCATAGTATTGAGGTTTAACAATTGGACTAGATGGGCTCTATCATGGGTAGGTAACAACAGGTTCCTGTAAGGGTGTCTCCTATTAATGTTTAGAAAAGTAACTAAACTAATGTTGAGTTAAAATATAGTTTGTAATTAATTAATTGAATTCATGTTTGATTTAAATTACCTTGTGAATTGAGGATGCGACATGGTATTAACAATTGACATGATTTTTTTATCATTATGTCAATTAACAACTTGTGTTGACTAATATATTTTTTGTTGAGTATGCATGCAGATGTGATATTACATGTGGCTTGATCTTGATTAGTATTGATACACTAACATGGTTTGTTTTGTTACAACTAGCCACAATGGAATTGCCATGAAAGTAAGATGGTGGTTATGATTATGTTTATTCATTTATTTATATCAAATGTATATAATAATTGTGCATGATTGAAAACATATCACAAGCATTACAACGATAGTAAGGTGCAAGGAATGACTAGCGGGATGGTTCAATATAGTTCTAATAGGTAACAACATGGGCATGAAGAAAATTTAGTGGAGAACAGTGGAGGGGAAAAATCTCTTGATTGGATGGATACCTTTAGAGGCCTACAAGATGATATTAGGAGTTGTAAGGTAGATAATAAAAGGCTAGTAAGCACTAAGGAAAGGAAAGCTAAGATGAGTTATATTGAAAATCATTTCTATCTTGCAAAGATAGAATTAGTATGGGTTGGGGTCTAGTGAGAGAGATATGTTGAGCCTTTTGGTATCATAAGAGAGAAAAAGTGTGGTCAATGGTTGTTGGGCATTGGATCCCCACGCAAGTTTTGGGGCTTAAAGCATGATTTTTGGGTCAATTTCTATTGTAAAGACTCCACGAAGTGTGCGAGGTCTAAAGACAAGTCAAAGGGTTGTTCGCCCTTGAGTATGTAAAGTAATACATTGTAATGTCGGCCTACCCATGGTCTGTGGACCATGGGATTGTATAAATAGAGTGAGGCTCTAAGTTGTAAAGTAGTTTTAGACAAAAGAGAAGGATGAAGATGAATAATGTGTAGGAACCAGATCTCAGTCTGTAAGTCGAATTCTTGGGTTGTGGTAGTAGATAGACGCTCTAAAGCTGAGTGCACAGAAGCCTAGTAGAGTCTGTAGTTGTGTGCATGGACCCCTGCAACTGAGTGCACAGGGTAGGAGTTCGGAGTGTATTTGAGAGATGTAATAATAAAGATAAGTTGATTATGAATTACTGGGCATCTGTTTTTTTGTTATCTTATGCATCTCTTTACAATTTTATATGTGCGCGCACTGTTACGAATGTTGAAATATAAATAATAATATTGGGCCTACGCAATTAAACTAAGAAATATAAGCATAGTAAGAATAAAGCATCAAGAGAATACCTCCTTCGCGCTCTTCACATAGCTGTGTGAAGACAGTTGCACACGGTGCGAAGTATAGACAACTGCGCGAACTTACAAGAAGCACAGAACTTTCTCCATACACTTCGTGCAAAGATCACTGCACTCGCCGAGTGACTTGAGGGTAAATCACAATGTTTGTGTTGGGGGCTTGTTGGGCATTAGATCCCCCATGCAACTGTTTTGGGGCTTAAAGCTTGAGTTTTGGGACAAGTTGTACTGTAAAGACTCCATGAAGTGCACGGAACATGAAGTGTAGAGACAAATCCAAGGGTTGTCTGCCCTTGAGTATGTAAAGTAATACATTGTAATGTTGGCCTACCCATGGTCCGTGGACCATGGGATTGTTTAAATAGAGTGACACTCTAAGTTGTAAAGTAGGTTTAGACAAAAGAGAAGGATGAAGATGAATAATGTATAGGAACTAGCTCTGAGTCTATAAGTCTGAGTCTTGGGTCATGGTAGAAGATAGAGGCTCTGCAGCTGAGTGTGCAAAGGCCTAGTAGAGTCTGCAGCTGTGTGCGTGGACCCCTACAGATGAGTGGCAGAGTAAGAGTTGGGATTTGTATCTCAGAGATGTAATAATAAAGATAAGTTGATTCTGAATTACTGGGTATCTATGTTTCTGTTATCTTATGCATCTCTTTACAGTTTTATATGTGCACGCACTGGTTATGAATGTTGAAATATAAATAAGAATATTGGGCCTACACAATTAAACTAAGAACTATAAGAACATTAGAATAAAGCAACGAGAGAATACCTCCTTCGCATTTTACACATAATTGCATGAAGACAGTTGCACAGGGTGCGAAGTATAGAAAACTACGCAGAAGCCCCGCAAGTGTGCAGGTTCGGGCCACAGAATTTCCAAAACTTTATCAAGACATCCCTGGGGTGTGGAATCCTAGTTCCAACACCCTCTCATACTACCTCGAGTGAGACCTCAGTTCGCGCACCGCACACTGTTGCTGAAAGGGCCGATAGTTTCGGGATTTGTTCAGTTAACTCACCTCTAAAACCTAGGTCAGGCCTCAACAAGCCAACAAATGGTTCTATTGCTAGGACCAGGATTTTCCTGAGGGATGTCTGATGTCGTAGCACTGGAATCCACCTCCCATTGGAATGGAAAGCATTGGGCGAGTCAATACATATTCTCCCATGGATAGTTTGATGTTATGGCACTTTCCAGAGCAATTTATTGTTCCTATATTTGCAACCATCACTTGACACTCTGGTGGTGGATATAGGAAGTAATTCAATTCTTTTGTTACCTTACAATGAATAAAATTGTGGGTACTTCCTGAATCAATCAACACTATTACCTTTTTCTTCTTGATTTGTCCTTCTATCTTGATGGTTTGAGGAGTGGTAATTCCAGCCAATGCATTACAAGATATGGTCGAATTCATTTCTTCTTTATGTAGGATTTGTTCCTAGAGTATATCCTCTTATTTTGACCTTTCTTGCTCCTTTTCTTCTTCCTCTTCACAATCTATGTAGAATAATTTCTTCTCAACACACTTATGACCTTTAGTGTATTTGTTATCACAAATGTAACAAAGCCCTTTTTCTCTTTTTTCTTCCAATTTTTGTGGTGTCAACCTTATAGGTTGTGGAAGACTAGGGGCAACAACATTTCCATCTTTATAGTTGCGAGTGGTATGCTTCCGGGTTGCCATAATTTTTCTTTCCATTTTTCTTGCTAACTTGATTGACTTCTCTAATGAATCAGGTTCCCAAAGGCGAACATCATGTTGGATATTATCCTTTAATGTCTATATGAACACATCAATCCTATGCTCCTCTGAAATATTTTTTACCCTTATGTTAAATTTTTGGAACTCCTTAATGTGCTCGATTATTGAACCCTTTTGTTTGAGACTTATCAATTGGATAAAAAAAGTGTTGCTTTTGGTATCCTCATAATTTGTTGTCAAATATTCTGTAAAAATTGCCCAAGTAATAATTTGTTTACAAGAGCAAATCCATTGATACCATACAAACTGATTTGGTTCCAAATATAAAGTTGCAATATGTACCTTTTGTGTGTTTTGCACATTATTGATATCGAAAAATTGTTCCATCTGTAATATCCATGTTGCGGGATCCTTGCCATTAAAATTCCTCATATCGATTTTTTGAATATGGTGGGTCTTCAATCCAACATTAGAGTCTATGAAATCATGATTCAAATTTCTTTTGTTCGCATCATGAGTTTCCTTTACTACCCTTTCACCATTAGTAAGTATTTCTTGTAGAAAATTTGTCAAATCTGTCTTCAAATCTTCCATGCCTATCTTCAAATTTGTGTTCAAATATATCTTCAAATTGTCCATCTTAGCTTCCATGCCATTCATCTTAGCTTCCATGCCATTTATATTAGCTTCTGTTATCTTTTGTGAGAGTGACATTTGTTGCACTTGGTCTTGTAATTTTGATATATCATGTAGCATTCCTTCTTCTTATTCATGAGTCATGCTAGAGCTTTCAGGTTGCTTACTAGGTGTTTGCATTTTCTTTCCTTGGTGAATCAATTGCTGATAATAATGCTCTACTATTTCCTTTGAATTCCTTCAAAATAATTTTTCAAACCAAGCTTAAGCAAGAATTTAAAAAAATCTACACATCTTTTTCACTTTATAGGAGCTTGATATTGCCTTTGATGTATATCCGTAATTTCGGATCATCCAGTTTTGAAATTCTGACTTGCAGTAGCTCTCTATGTCCTCTTTCCAATGCCACTAGTCTAATCCAAATTGAATTCTCCAAGGAAGAGTTATGCCAAATCTCCCATAGTGACCTGATTATAGACTAGTTTAGTAGAGCGAAATTGTATGACATGCCACGTGTCCCTGTTTCGACTTCTGGCTCTGAAAAAATTTATACAAGAAACTATAGTACATCCTCTTTCTGTAACTTCTTACGAAATTTCAATCCGATGCTCAAAGAGAAATTTATGATGATTTCCCCCAAGTCACCTATTTGGAATGTAATTCAGGAGTCTGCAAAAAGACCAAATTCCTCATATCATATCCCCGCAAATATAGCACAAAAAGCTTGAAATTTGGACCTGAGGTTTAGTGTGATTTCACCTCAAATGGGTTTTTTTTTTCTCTTCTGAAATGTCGTAGAAAAAAAGGTATAGCGAAAATTCCACAATGACCTATTTGATGCAGCGAAACCCTAAAATCCAAAAGCTCTGATACCAAATGTTATGAAACCAGCTCACAAAAAGATAGAAAAGATAGATCAATGCCTTATTATTCAGCCTCTTCAAGGGGGAAACCTCCTTTACATTACAAAAATGAATGATTCCTTGATGATTCAAACGAAAAAACCTCCTTTCCATATATAGGAGTCTAAGGAGTCACAATATAACCCAGCCGACCTAACAATAATAATATAAAGATACAAAAATAACAATAGAGGGATTCTATTGGGCACAGTAATAACAATATGGGGATAATAGGGGCACAAAAATATTAAAAAGGGATACAACTACAATGGTAATGGGGTAATCACTAGTATTATAGGGTCCTAATAGAAGGAAATTGAAGAGTGGATGGGCAAGAAAATCCACGTGTTCATGACACAGGAGAACAGGAATCCGCGAATATATAAAGAACAGTGGTTGGATCGCTATCTATATACAAAAGTCCATGAAATTTTCTTTGCTTCTTTCCCTATTGAGCTATATGAGTGGATCTTGAAGTTAGCAGACAGTCAAGGGAGGTGTAGACTTGATAAACCAATCGTGTGGACTCCAGAAGTAGTGCACAGGCTAGAAGCCTCAGAGGATAGGATCATGTGAATTGTGGACCATTAGATTGATTGAATTATAGGTAGATTCATCACTGAGTTCACAGTAGATACGACTTTCAGTTACAGCAACGCAAAGAGACGTTTTCTCAAGGGACCGAGAGGTAAGTACATCAAGACTTTGAATACCTGGATTAAAATGTTATTGTGTGAGAAGAGGATTCTGCGAGTAAATTATTTTTTAGGACTATGTGAAGTGGAAGACCCTATAGAAATGAATAAACAGAGAATAGTCCTTTGATTTCACCATGAAGGGAATGTGGGGAAGAGCTTGTAGTGTTTTTTCCAAGAAGCGCGGTAAGTTTGATAAGGAAAGGGATCCCGTGATTGCCACAACCACCTACACTGCCACCCACCTCATCATTTTCACCGATATCTCCACCCACTCCACCTCCAAAACCGCTACAGTTTAGTATGGCTAGCGCGATTAAACTTCCAGTATTCAGAGGGGTAGGAAACAAAGACACAGACTAGTTTTAGTTTGTGGTAAATGCAGTATGGGAAGCACAAGGCATAGTGGATGACAATATAAAAAAGTTCATGTTGGTAAGCACGTTGCAGGATTGTGCTCTAACATGGTATATTAAGCACTCAAACGATCATCCAAATGCAGGAATCCCAGAGATTCAGACAACGCTAAATAGGGAATTCAATAGGCCGAAATAAAAAACACAATCGATTATTGGGTTTAGGGAGATCACGATGCTTCTGGGCGAGACCCCTTGGTATTTAGATCAAAGGCTAAAAAACACAATTCGCAAAGCCAATATGACATTGATAGATGTGTAGCACCGTGCATGGTTCGTAGCGTCACTCTCACCGCATTTAAGGATAATGTTATTGCAACAAAAGTTGACCACCTAGGCTAAAGCATTGGAAATAGTGATGAGACTGCATGAGACTCCCATACAAGATCCTGCTCTAGGGGTCCACCAAATCGACGCGTAGTTGCAGAATTTGAGTTTGGAAATGCAGAGCCTAAACCAAGATAGGGTGCCATGAATAGACGCATGAGAAGAAGTATGGTGTGTAAAGTGTAAAGGATAGGGGCACGACAAGGATCATTGTCTAGTGTTCATGAACTACATAGTGGCAGGAGGGTCTATGCCATTGAGACCTAAGGTGCAAGCAGGGCCTAGAGCGGTGCCTGCCCTATGGTCCATGATCTATCAGATAAGGGGAAAGCACACTATAGACAATTGTCACCTATTGAAGAAGTATACGTGGATGTCGCAACTATTTTTTAGTAAATTTTGCAGGTCAGTAGGGCATGATGAGCACACTTGTCAAAGTTTTGAATAATGATGGATCAAACCCCTGCTTATAGAATGCAGACCGAGATGCAAGGGCTGGATCCAACCACGATGATGGCATGCACTGGATTTCATGGGTGCGGATGAGGAAGAGGAGGAATGGGACTCGGAAGGGGTTGCAGATGGTTGATTTTTTACAATTGCGGAGGGCCTGGTCACTACACCCATGATTGTACAAATCCTACTAGGGCATCGTGTTTGTATTGTAATCAGTTCAATCATTTGACAAATGATTGTCCTACCTTGATAACGAAGATGTGTGAGAAAGGGGTACTCCAGCCGGCCCTGACTCAGAATGTATAGATGATGAGGGCCGAACCGTGTGAAGATGACCCAAACATGAATATGATGCTTAGAAGTGGCAGTGCAATAGGGGATAATAAGGGGAAACAACCAGAAGAAAATCACTGGGTTCACAGGGTTCCTGCAAAAGAACCTGAATTTGATTTGGATCGTGCAAAAGAAACATTTATGGAAGCCAAGAAGATCTTAACAGAATCCTCTACTTTAGGTAGAAAGGATCAAATAGAGTCCAGAATGGATCCTTCCATGCTTACTACTTTTCTGGAGACATGTATGAAATTTCTGCATGACACTAGGGTGGTGAAAGGTTTACAGGAACTTATTACTTGGTGTGCAGGGTCTAAAGAACCGTGCATGGTCTGAAAGGTAGGAAAGCATGCCTCTTGCACAGGAAGGGAAATGAGGTTGACTGCGCAGATAGGAGAATATCAGATGGACCAGGTAATTCTGGACTTAGGATCAAATGCAAATGTATTACTGAAACAGACTTGGGAATGAATGGGGAAACCCACATTGCAGTGGTATCCCATTCAATTATGAATGGCAAACCAACAGAAAATCATACCAATGGGGTGATTGCAAGGAATAACTGTGGATATTGAAGGCACAAGCACACTGGAAAACTTTGAAATGATAGAGATTTTTTATGATAGAAATTCATATCCCGCATTGTTAGGCATCAATTGGGCTACTAATATGAATGGAATTATTAATTTCAAGAAGTGCAAGATGATTTTTGAGAAGAAGGCATTGCACGTGGTCATACCACTAGACCCTGTTGAAGGCACATGATACATTGAACCAGTGTGTGACAAAGATAGTGATGATGAGCTCGATTGCATTTATTAGATCGCTGCATCTAAGCAAGAATCAGTGAATCCAATTGTTGATGGAATAATTTTGTGGGAGCGCGGCATCTCTTGCACCTCGGATTCAGAGGAAGAAATAGAAAGATGGCAGAATCGGCTGCATGAGTTGACAACATTTAATTGCAATACATTGATAAAATCACTGTGTTGTGTAACTACAGACGTACGCAACCTGCCAATATATGATGGGTTAACCATGGTGGAAGAATTTCTTTGTGAATTTGAGAATGCAGTGCCTGAATAACAACGTTTCAATGCATTGAAATGGTCTCTGTGTGCTACACCCACAGGATGGTGGGATATGCATCAAGGAAATTCAGAAAGTTGGCATGAATGTAGAATAATGATGCACATACAATTTGGAAAACTACAGTTAGTAATGAGAACCAATTGTAAGAGGAAAAATAACTTGTGTGCACACCTTTCTTGATGGGTACAGATGTATAATAGACAGCTTGGTTGAACACACACCAGTATCAAAATAGAAATCCAGAACAGGATTTCCCTACCAACTATCAGGATTGAAGCGTTCATCAAGGTATGCGAAGTCATGAATAAAGGACATAAGATATGATGTACAAAGTGGGACCTATGCATCCTAGTGGTCAAATGAGCTTATAGGGAAATATGCAAAAACATGGCCGCAAAGTCAATTTAGAGGCTATAGAATGAAGCAAGAACTGGTATCCCTGAAGAACCTCCACAAAAGGCCTTGTTTACAATAATTCTGACAAAGGAAAAACATGCGAAGACCTGCCAGAAGAGATCACAAAGCCACGTGATGGAGAGTATGAAAGACTTTAGGAAGCCATTCAGCAAGGGAACGGACAACTTCGCGAACTGGAAAGAAACAAGGTACTGCTGAGAAAGAAGAGTATGTTGTTGGACGCAGAATTCACAAAGTTGGGGAACAAGTTGAAGAAAGCTTTTCTTGTTTGAAAATCTTGACTAGTACAGCTAGATGCGCACTCACTTCTTGATGAAGGGGAAGAATATCATCAAAAACTAGTCGATCTAATGTCGTGGTTGGGACTGCGTCTCATGCTACGTCGAAATCAGGAGAGCGCGCTACACTCAAAAGGATGCACGGAGAGGACAATAAAATATGGTTCACGGATTATCCAATGGAGCACGATAGAGCTACACTAGGATGGTGCGACCACCTAACTAACTGAAGAAGGAACAGTCTCACCACTCCAGATAGTTTAAAGAGAGCTCGAGACTATAAAACAACCTGTTTGGGAGTTGTGCGATAATATGGGTGCGCACAGAGTTGGTATGTCACAGGGTTCGTGCCCACAAATTAGGGCATGCATTTCCATTTGGATGGACTATAAAGTGATTGTTCATGTCACTATTCATGATAAGATGGAGGAATTAAGGCAAAATGGAGCATGCACGGACAATTAAGACAGAAGTTATAGGCAATATTTTGGCAAATCTGCCGCTAGGGGAACACTTATGATCTGAATTTGGGGGAAACGATCGAATCTGAATTTGAAGAGTACTATAAAACCACAAGCACCTGCCATGGAACAACACTTGGTCTTTCGAGAATTGAGCTATTACAGAGTGTGGAGTGCTCAGCGAATTTAGAGAAATTGAGTGTGTGAAGAGCTAATTATAGACTAGACATGATGAATGCAACCAAGCCAAGTGTAAGGTTTTCCAAGGATATTGTTGGAGAAGTTGTGCATCGTAAAATGGTTCACGATAATCCTGCAGAGGAGGGTATGGCGCCGAAGGTTCCCGAATCTCTGCAAACGCCAAGACCAAAGAATAGTAATGAGGCACAAGGACCAGTCTGCATGTCCCGCGAAACCCATGCTTTGGCCGCTTATCCATGGAGGAGAAGGGCAAGGTGGTCAATGTTGAATCAGAAGAAGAGGAAGATGATTTGTAGGACCTCATCGTGCAGATAGAGTAGCAAGATGATGTAGAGGAGGATGTGCCTCCCATGGTTTCTGCAAAAAAGCTTCCTGAGTGCATTCCCTCGTGAAAAGGTAAATCAAAGGTTCCCAAGGACTTGGAGGCCATAATGAGTGCACTACAAACCCTGCTCATCCCTAATGGAATCACCTTCAAAGGTCCACCATTAGGCAGGGTGCCTACACTGAAATTTGAGGATTGGGACCTCGTGGACAGTGAGAAGTTTCCACACCTAGCGGTCGAGAGCTTGATGAAGAAAAACACCGAGGGGTTTGTCATCACCTTGGAGCCACGAAAATGGTTGTGCATAAAAGAGAAGGTCGGGCTCTTGAATATGTGATGGATGCCTCATTATCACTACGTGCCCATTACAATTTTCATCATCGGGCAGTTGTTGTGCCTGGTGCATAATGGGTATCTATGGTTGGAGGAGCTGATCCCCATCACAACCATGCTAATTCACAAGGTTACTTGGCTACCCTACCAAGGCAATGACCCCGAGGAAATTGTAGGAAAAAGTGGTGACCTGGCCTTCATAGAGGCAATGAAAGCCAAGTATAAGATCAAGAAGAAGAAAAGAGGGTATGCCATAGCGAGCATCAAGGATAAAGGGGTGCATTTTTCCACCCAGTTGCTGGTCAACAAACTGATGAGGAAGTACCATGCCGAGGGAATCCCAACACCAGCGGTTGCACTGGCAGAGCAGTGTGAAAAAGGGCTCCAATTCAACTGGGTGGGATTCCTTTGTAAGGAATTCCTCACGAACTGTAGAGAGGCCTAGGAGCAAGGTAAGACCTTCCACTACGCGTGGTTTCGCGTATCCATCCTATTAGTGGTAGGATAATTGCCAGAGGATAGTCAATTCCCTAGCATCGAGCAGGATCTACCAAAAGCCGTAAGGTACGCCTCTCTCTGGGCAATGAAGGACGCGAAGAGGATTCCTGAGATGAAGGTCTTTTGGGTGCTCATGGAGGTGAGCATCCGAATATGGATAAATAGAAGGCCGCACCTCTCCCTAATAGTCTACAACAGCTTGTAGAGCTCGGCTGAATTTAAAGCCGATATGCATAATTTGTATATCCAGGCATGGAATGATCCCGCACGCAAGTGGACGAATCTTCCATTCATCATAGTGGATGATGCAATCTTTGTGGTACTGGATTCTTGGCCTCTCGAGTGGTGGCTCCTGATTTAATAGACTTGGATAAAGAGGCCACACAAAGGAACAAAGCAGAAGCCAAGCTCCACATCGCAAAGTTAGCAAAGAAGCAGAAGAATGAAAAAGGTGCTGCAAAGGTAAGGGCACAGCGCGAAGAAAAATTGGCAGTTTCCGTGCAAAAGAATGCTAAGGAAGCAGCAAAAACAACAACAACGCAGGCAAAGGAGACCGCCACTACGCCCACACAAGAGCCTGGGGAGGGCCAAGAAATGTCCACGGAGCAGGAAATAGAGGAAGAGGATAAGATAGAGGAATGTGTGGACCCCGGTTCTCCATCAACCCAACTTAAGCGGCTGTGCATCCCTGATAAACCAACCTCGAGGAAGAAGGTGAAGGCAACAAAGACCTCGGCGGATCCGATCATGCTCACTAAGGATGACCTTTCTGACATTGGCAAAATGGTTCGCTATGTCACTAAGGACACCTTCGAAGAATTGATGACGGAGCAGACAACTGTGTTGGGGGCGCTCATAGTGTATTTGCAGGAGTTATAGGTGCGACCCCCAGAAGTAGCAATAATGGCACCATACGTCGTGGCAAGAACATCGGAAGCAGAATAGATTCTGCGCACCTGCACAATGAACACTTTTCTGTTACCCGAAGGCACGGTATCAGCAGTAGCCGACGGTGATAGGGTCGCGATAAGAAGAATGAAGGGTTTGGGGTTGAACTTGGCAGCCCTGCCGAGAGAAACCCTATATCAGCTCCAGGATGGGGTTACAACAGAGTTACGAGCCAGGGAGGGTTTTGCACTCCAGGTCTTAAGCGAGTAGAAGATAAATATGGAACAACTCAGCCTGTAGCGCGACGAGCTGGCTACATAGACTTGTGGATTGGAACAGGATGTGGAGCAGGCATGTGGTAGCGTACCAGAGTTGGCCGTTCCGGCAGTGCTACTCACAACAGAGTGGATTCACCAACTGGCTGCTGGAGTTGGAGCTGAACCTGCAGATCGTCAAGCTGCAGTTGAGGGCGCAGCCTTGCGCACCCCCAAAAGTAAGAGAGCATTGTGCCCACGCTATTCAAAAGGGGTTGGAACGAATTGTTATAAAATTGTATATTACGGAGCAATGGAACACATAAATTATTGCAGAAATATAAACACAGAAAACGGACAAAACAAGAGAGACACAGATATACGTGGTTCACCAAGTTTGGGCTACGTCCACCCCGAACAGCCAGTCCTTCCTTTCTATTATCCAGCAAAATGAAGAGACACAACCTACAGCAAATCCGTTGTAATATCCTCTGTTTTCTCTCACAGTCTCACCTCTCTATTCATCGCTCACAGAATACACATCTATCTCACAGCCTCAAATACAATACCCTCATACAAAGAGAGGGGTTGCCTTCTAGGGCAAAAAACCCTAAACTAAACATAAGTTCTACCGTCAGATCATCCGCCTAATGAAAGGCCCAGATTGACTAGAAATTACTATACTCTTACAAGGCAATTTTATAGCTGTTTTTAGCTTCGGGGGCGCCGCCCTTCCCTGGACCCCCCCTGCAGCGAATATTTTACGGGCGGCGTTGCCGCCCCCATTTCGAACTGGGGTCCTATGTGGCAATACCTTTGAATATAGAAGATAATCAGGCTCCACTCCCAACACGAATTGAGCGCACAGTAAAGGATTGCACGACCATGTTGAATCATTCACTCTTCACGCTCACCTCACTGCAGGAGGATCCAACTATTCAGCAGCTAGAGACAAAATCGCATGAGTTACAGTAGGAGTATGACAATATCTGAGGGACTGCGCAGATGGTCACCCTTACTCAGCGACTACCTAAGATAAAAGAGGCAAGAGCATTTAAGGAATAGGTGGATGCCACGTGTCAAAAAGAAGCAGTGCTTAAGGCATGCCTCTAGCCTTGGATCGATGAAGCATTCACAGTGACCACCAAGATTGAGGGAAAGCTGGCACACATCCAGGGAATCTATATGCTGAGGTAGGGATATGACCCTACTAATGAATTTTCGGAGGAACGTATGCAGAATATGCAACAGAAGCTGGAACAGTGCTTTGCGGACCTATGAGAAGCACAAAACTTGCTCCATACACTCCACGCAAAGATCACTACACCTGCCGAGTGACTCGAGGGCAAGTCACGATGTTTTTGGTGGGGGCTTGTTGGGCATCAGATCCCTCGCGCAACGGTTTTGGGGCTTAAATCCCGAGTTTTGGGACAAGTTGTATTGTAAAGACTCCGTGAATTGCATAGAGTGTGAAGTGTAAAGACAAGTCAAAGGATTGTACGCCCTTGAGTATGTAAAGTAATATGTTGTAATGTTGCATGGACCATGGGATTCTATAAATAGAGCGACACTCTAAGTTGTAAAGTATTTTTAGACAAAAGAGAAGGATGAAGATGAATAATGTATAGGAACCATCTTTGAGTATATAAGTCTGAGTCTTGGGTCATGGTAGTAGATAGAAGCTCTGCAGTTGAGTGCACAGAGGCCTAGTAAAGCCTGCAGCTATGTGCGTAGACCCCTGCAGCTGAGTGCGCAGGGTAAGAGTTGGGATTGTATCTGAGAGACGTAATAACAAAGATAAGTTGATTCTGAATTACTAGGTATTTGTGTTTCTGTTATATTATGCATCTCTTTACAGTTTTATATGTGTGCGTACTGGTTATGAATGTTGAAATATAAATAAGAATATTGGTACTACGCAATTAAACTAAGAACTATAATAATAGTAAGAATAAAGCATCGAGAGAATACCTCCTTCACACTCTACACATAGTTGTGTGAAGACAGTTGCATAAGGTGCGAAGTATAGACAACTGCAGGGAAGCCCCGCAAGCATGCAGGTTTGGGCCGTGGACTTTCCAAAACTTCATCAAGACATCCCTAGGGTGTGGAATCCTAGTTCTAACACCCTCTCATACTACCTCGGGTGAGACCTTAGTTCGTGCACCGCGAACTATTGCCGAAAGGGCCAGTAGTTTCGGGATTTGTTCAGCTAACTCGCCTCTAAAACCTAGGTTAGGCCCCAACAAGCCAACAATGGTAGCAGGTACAGGAAGAGCCCCTGTAGAGAAAGTGGAGGCATTGTGAGAGGGAATGCTCCATTGAGCACCCTAGAGGGAATCACTAGTACTTGGGTGGACCACTTTGGTAAGCCTTCTAGTTCTACTACTAGGAGGCATCATTAACATTATCACTATCATCATCATCATCATAGTAAGAGAGGTGAATATCACATTCGCAAGGAACTAAATAAGGCCAAAACACCCAAATTTAATGGGGAAATAAAGAAATCGGAAAATGTAGAAGCATGGTTTCTTGGTATTGAAAAGTTCTTTAGGATTGATGATTACTCTAAAAACATGAAGTTAATGATAGGCACCTACATTCTGAAAGGAAAAGAAAAAATATGGTGGAAGATCTAAAGAATGTCATTGGTATAACTAAAGAGAGGCTGACATGGGGTGACTTTCAGGGTCTCTTTAGATACAAATACATCTCATACAACTATTATGATAGCAAGGCAAAAGAGTTTTATGATGTGAGGTTGGAAATTTGCAAAATATGGAAAAAGTGCAATGATTCATTAGCAGGATTCCTTTATCATTTAGAGACCGAATTGATATGCATGAGCGTAAAAATTTAAAATATTCCATTAAGAAATTGAAGCATTATTATGAGCAAGAAAAATGAAGGCTAGAATCCAAGGGTGAGTGGAAAGAAAAGTGCAGTGGAAAGGATAAAAGGAAGTAGCTTAAGAGATTGAAGATAAGGAAGGAAACATGACTAGAACTAATTCAAGCTGAGTTCAAAAAAAATTTAGTTTAATTGAGAAGGGTCATGCAAATTAGCCTACAAAATAGAAACACAAACGTGAGGCCAAATATCTTTTGTGTTGCTGCACATGTGGATGATACCACCAGAAATGATACTTCCCACAGTAGAGAATTGTATGTCCAGATATTTACAGTGCACAAGAGGTTCACACCATGGGAGACATGGCACATCATTTTCCCATGATTTATGAAGCAATGGATAATTGTCAAGTAGACTACCAAGCATCCATTATTGAGATGGAAGGTAAGCTATGTAATCAAGTTATTTATATTTTGATTGATCCTAGTTCTAACTATGGTTACATTAGCGCGAAGCTTGAAGAGAAATGATAGTTTACCAAGGAAGCACATGAAGAACTGTGGTTGTTTTAGTTAGCAATAAGGATTAAGAGAAGAGTAAGCCACTAGGTGAAATCATGTGCTTTCGAGCTTCAAGGCATGCCAATGATATCAAACCTATAATGTGTTTCTATTGGGAGAGTACAATATGTTTTTAGGTATGTATTGGTTGTATAAGCATCATACCGTTGTTGAATGTTATTAAGAGGAAATCAAGGGATTAGATGAAATTAGAGAGAGAATAATAGTGTAGGGTAAGTAGAAGCCTACTATAATGAGGAAAATTGCATCCATGCAGGCCAGGTGAGATCCTTTTTCTAATTTGATTCTCTATTTTTGAGCTAATGTTTGTCAAATAGTTTTGAAGACTAATAAAGCAGTCACACTAGAAGCTAAGGACCCAGAGAGGTAGCCAAGAAGTATGGTGAACTCCATTATCAAATTGTCGTTGTGTTGATGAATATGTTTATGTTTCAATTTTCTTATGTGTTTATGTTATTCGCAATCTTTTCGATCCATTTCCCTAAGTAACATAAGCAAACTTCACATAAAGTCTATAATACCTTTTTCATTAATGGATCACCTTTCTTAACCTCTTCTGATGCCTTAGTCTGAGAATCTGCTCAATAGTCAAATAGGCAATCCTTTCAAATTGTTCAACCTCTTTCATAATGCCCCAAGCATTGCATAGATAACATGTAGGGTTAGGGTTTACAAGTCCTTCGTGAGTTCCCTTAGGAAAAAGAAATGATGTTTCCATGCTTTAGTGCTCTTTCCCGTTTGCATACTCCATGAGGAATTAGTAATTCCGCCAAACAGGTCAAGTCCTGATGTTTCCCTTATTTTATGAGCTGACATAGAAGAGAATCTAGGGATATTTTCTTAGTCAATTCGCTCCTTTGACCCATTGAAACTGATGTAGGGTCTCTAATGTTATTCCTGAGGTAGAAACTAGAATTATCTTAGGCACTAATGCTATTCCTAAGCTATCAATAGTAAAAGCACTCAAAGCTGAACTACTTTTTGTTATGTATGTGATAAGGCTATGACAATTATTTTATTTCCATTAGAAGAATTGATTCGATGGGATATTGGTTATCCCTAATAAGAGGAAGAAGCTTAAAATTGTAGAGTTGATAAATTCTTTTGTAGGTGTAAGAGTCATACATAAATTATCATGACGACCAAAATAATAAGTGTTAGTCAGGATACAAATTAAGTTCATTGATCTTGCTAGATTAAAAAGAGTGAAATCTGAGGGTTATGTTTCAAGTAGTCATTTGGATGGAACATAAGGATAATTTGTCATGTCAATAGAGATGTGAAGGAAAGGTAAGAATATGTGTTTTAGCATGCCAAAGGTGGTTGCACCATTTTAAAATTGGTTAAAATAGTGTGTATGCATAGGAGTACAAAGGGGATGGATCCCCTAGATCCTTATAAAAGGAAATTTTGGCTTATAATCACGTTAAGGAAAAAATATAAACAATATCCATAAATTCGAGTTCACATATTAATACTTTGATGTTTTCAGTGAACTTGTAAAATTTCACTTGTTGATTTGAATGTGGGCTTGCATGAAAAGGATGGATTATCACCCTAGATTTGGAGGAAAATGTCATGATGAGGAGAGAAATTTTGATTCCAAAAAATGAGCAAACATAGAGTAGCAATAAGAATGATTCATGACTTCCCACAGATATCTTTCAAAATAGTTGCATTTAGAGGGGAAAGGCATGTCAAATTATTGTTGATAGTAGTAGTAGTAAGAATATGGTTTCCATAGAGATGGTAGATAAAGTTAACCTACGTAGTGATAAACATACCCATGAATACCTAATTGTATGGTTTAAAAAGGGGAATGAAGAGAGTGTTGGAAAAACATGTTTGATCAAGTTTTCTATAGGAAAGGTTGAGTACAAAAATGAAATATGGTGTGATTTGATTCCAATGTATGCATGCGACATGTTGTTGGGGAGGCCATGGAATTATGAAATAAAAATTGATGCATGATGGCAAGTAGAATACATTTACATTTTGGAAGGATGGATCTAAAGGCATCTTATCACCCCTTTAGGATGAAGGGGAACCTCAAAATATGTTATCTAATTTAGAAAACTTGTTAACTGAAGGTAACAAGATTCTTCTACATGTCAATGATGGAAAGAAAAGAATAAAAAGACATACCAATACCAATAAAGCTGCAAAGGTAACATAAGAATATGCTAATGTTATACCAAATGAGTTACCTAATGGTCCTCCACCAAAGTAGAATATTTAACATGATATTAACCTAATCCCAGTAGCATCTCTACCTAATGAAGGATTATATATACAATGATCCCTACACAAGATGTAGAGCACAAAAAACAAGTGACATTAGTCTAGCTCATTTTCCTCGTAAATATATGTTAATATATTTTGGTTAAAATTCTTTACATAATTCTCATGAAGGAAAAGGGTAAACTGTTTTTTTTTTAATTATTACCATATATTACATGATATATGTTAACTAAAAAATATTAAATCATGTTTTGGGGAAATTTAATTCCTCATTGTTGTGTTATGAAGCATCATGTAAATCATGGGATTCAAGGATGAAATTCATGGTGGATCAAACCAACAAGAAAAAAATTAAAAAACATAAAGATATATATATATATATATATATATATATATATATATATATATATATATATATATATATATATATATATATATATATATATAGATAGATATTGTAGAAAATATGATGGTAGGTTAGCCCAATAATGCAATATAAATCAAAGAAGAATACTACAACCTACTTCTACTATGAGTTTGCGGAATATTAGAGATCTAGCTGAAAAATATAACCAAAAGAAGAAGAATCAATGGAACAATACACATGAAAATACTTTGGGGAAAGCCTCAGCTAAAAACCCCACACTATTGTATTATCATACATGGTGGAAATACATAGCAATTATACAAAGCTTTAGCTCTCACAGCTAGCCAGCTGTCAATACAATCCTAACATATGCTCACATGAAATCTTGGCTTCTCTCCAGCCTTCCTCTCTATCGTCCAAGCTCTTATTTCCTTGTGTTGTTCCTTGTGAATGATTCTCCTGTTACCAAGTGGAAAAATTCTTTCCAAAACTGTGCAATCCTCATAGATTAAATCCTTCACTGCATGCATGAGTTTTCTCCATGAGAAAACACATGCAACTAATAGTACATTGTCCTTGACATTAATCTCAACTGGGTCTTTCTCAGAATAGACATGCATGAGTTTCTGATGAGGGAATCTTTAGTTAACTAGAGTAGCACTAGTTGAGTGCATTAATACATCAACTGACTGTTAACTGACTATTAGTTCCTCAAACAGTTTAGAACTAATTTAACTAGACTTAAATCAGTAAACTCAGTTAACTAATTACAACTCAAATATAATTCAATATTATCTCCTTGATTTAAGGGATAATTCTTGCATGACTTCAGAAAGACTTCTTACTTGAATTTCTCCAACTAATTAATTTAAAATAAATTAATTAATCATTTCCAAGTAGTTGTTAAGACTAAATTCGATTTTAATTCACAATTTATTTCGAGGACAAATTAAATTGGAATATTCTTATTTCCATATTTCAACATATATTTTAAATTACATATTTATAATGGATAAATAAAAACACTTGAACCTCAAAATAATAAAAAATTTAACTACAAAATATCAATAATCTTTGAAAATAATATTTAATTTATTTTTCATTAATAATAAATATTTAATTATTATTTTAAGAATATTTTTTAGTATTATAATTGTTGGACACCTAATCCTCTAAGGTTTGGTGTGGAAGTTGAACAGCCAAAATGAGTCCAAGGGACCACTTGGAATATGAAACCAAGGGTCACTCCTATGTATTATAAATATGTATCATTGTGAATAAGAAATATAATCTCATGTTTATCTTTCCTATTTTGTCTTTTCAAAATATAAATAATAGAAGTGATTTCAAAATTATTATTGAAAAGGACCATCTCAACCATTAGGTTTATAGTCAATTCACAGTCACAATCATGTAACACAAACAAAAAATGATAACATTGATGGAGGATTCTATGGACCTATTTAGTGTTATATGACCTAGAAACTTGACTTAAGATGACAGTAGTTCGAACTCCCATTGCTTAGGCTAGTGTAATAATAATTTTTTATGCAATATTGTAAGTATAAATATAATTCTTAAGATGCATTTTCATCAAAAGGATGGACAAAGATACTGATAGATATGGAGTGAGAGAGCGTGTGTGTTTTGGGGGTGAGATAGAGAGACAAAGAAGGAGAGATGGAGGGAAATATAGATATAGATGGGGGGGGGGGGAGATGGAAGAAGATTTCTTGCAGTAGATGCATTAATTTCAGTGTATATGGTGATTTATAATCCTTTTTTATTGATTCAACAAGATGCATTGATTTTAGTGTAGACATTTATTTCTAATGATACTTGATTACTTGCACTAAATGCATTGATTTTAATGTAGATGGTGATTTCTAATCCTATTTGATTTCTTGCACTAGATGCAAGCCTGGAATTTGACATTATGTAAGACGTATTTTGGGTTTCAAGACGTATTTGACGGCAAGCTAAAAACCCGTTAGATATGATGTATCTTTTATATCTGCAACCCGTTAGAATTATGTCTGATTTTAAATTTAAACCGTCAAAAATTATAATACCAATACCATTTAATGGATTTTCCACTTAGCATAAGTTTAAAGACAAGTATTTGGCTGCAAAGCATAATTGCATTGAATATTTATAACTGGGAATTCAGGTTTCCAACAACTGCACTCTCAAGCTCTATAACTGGGATTACTCATAAAAGTTTTGGTAAAATATTTTTATTTTTGGAAACCAAATGCAATTGCCTCTTATCTATACAATTCACGTCAATTTGTTGTATAATGCAATGTAGTATAACACCCATAATTATTTCTAATTAGAATTTGTGTGTTTATAACTAAATTGGTTAACGGTTCAAACTTTGTACAATCCTAGTAACCAAATTGTTGTCTCAACTAAAAACTTTCTGGAACAATCTTTCAAGAAGACATCATATGATTATAAGATTTTAAAATGATTATTATATAATAATATGCTTGATTGCATATATCAAATTCCAAATTTGATATCTTATTTATTTGTGTGAATTTCTCATATGCATTTTGAAACTTCACATATTCAAATTTAAATGGATTGAGATAGCATTCATACTAATAATACTAAATGCACCCAAAACATTAAATTTATTGACATAAGAATATCTATGCACTTCACACTTCCTCAAGATTTGAGAGGCTATACTGATCCCACTTGCATGCCAAACCAAAGTTTAAAATGTCTATTGTTTATTGCTATCAGTGCAGTAAAGCACTGAAGTATTTGAGGTGTTTTTGAATTGTTAAATAAATGCTAGGACTTACTCCCAATGTGATTGTTGAGGTTGTATGATGGATTGAGGCGGCTAGTTTTATGAGTTTTATGAGCTTTATGAATGTACATGGTTTGAGGTTAATAAAAACTTAGTTGTTTCAGTGAGTGGTATGCACTTGAGGTTGGAGGCTTTTCTTATTTAAAAAAAAAAAAATCAAAATGCTATTGTGTATTTTTAAAATAATTTAATTGTATTTTTTGGTGGACTTTTAAAAATAATTTAATTGTTTTTTTAGCTTTAATGTTGATTTAATTAGTTATAATATGTTTTGGGTTGTTTTATAATTTAATTGTTTTAATGGTTAGATGAAATTGAAATTCAATTTAATATAATTATAACACATAACTCTTAAATAAGAAGGATTAGTTGTTTTGCTTATATTTTCAAAAGTTTGAAGAGATAATGCTTTGTATGAGTAAGAATAAAAATAAATTATGCATATTTCATTATTATAAATATTTTAGTCAAAAGCATTAAGTATGAGCCTTAGTTGTTTTTTTCTTTATCAATTCTCTCTCCCTCTCTCTGTCTCTCTGTCTCTCTGTCTCTCTCTCACTCACACACACACACATATACTAAATTAAAATCATATAAAATTTAAAGATATAAAAATTAATGGAATTAACGTCTGATTATTTTTCATTATATAAATAGACATTTATCATATGAATAACAAAATCTATATCCTTAAATCTACTTTGAAAATTGAAATAATTTTTTATGTCAAATATTTTGTAACATAAAATAAAATTGAGAATGAAATAAATTATTCCTTTAATTTGAAAATAAGAGACTATATACCCGGATGCGGGTGTTTCAAGGCCTAATTAATGAGGATTTAAGCATCGACGACACCTGGACATGCAACTGGCAAGCTCTCACAACCTCCAACATTCTCAAGCGAATGACGCCGGTTATTAAATGGTACCTGCAGATCATCAAGCGCTCGGAATTGATTGCGCCTCCTATTCGAGACTCTTCGCATGGTTATTTAATTATGGCTCTGTTGGTTGTTTTTCCTGTCATCCCCATTGATTCTTCCTTCATACACCAATCTTTGTTCCTGCATCCCTACTCTTCCCTGATAGATTGGTCGTATTTATGGCCCTCTTCATCTTCTTGAGGTGTCTTCCCTCCTTTGATAATGGTGCGTCACTGTGGCTGCTCTCGCCGTGGAGGCAGCAGTGGTAACCGCGGGTGTTCTGAGTTTGCTCCTCAGAATATAATCCCTCTAGCCTCGGCTTTCCCCTCCTATGACAATAGCAAGCCGTTCCGCCACAACTCGTTCCAGACCACCCGCTTCAAATTCTACAGTCGTCTCAATAGACCGATTCTCTCGGCCAGTATCACAGTAATTTTGGCGGAGGAAGAAGCTCGGCCTCATGTTTCTGTGCACACCTCTACTTCACAATCTCAAGATGATAGCGAACTCCAGGGTGAAGAGGTTGGAATTGTACTCAGTTCTGGTGTGTTGCGGGCTGAGGGTAATCTCCCTGAGGTCCTCAAGCCTCCAAAAGACAACACACTGGATGTCTTGGCCTCTGTCAACCCGGCGAACTCCTCTAATGGCACTCAACACTTGGTAGCTCTTCCAAGGTGGCGGTGGTATAGGTGTTGAGGGCAATGTTGATGACTCATGGATGGAGCAGGATGCTCAGGACCCCCATATGGATGCCTAATGCCTTCGAGGCCCCGTTCATTGTCGCGGTTTTCTTCTGGCTCTTTTGTCCATTGTGTTGTATTATTTTGGATTTTGTCAATATGTTTTGTATCAAATATTGGGTCGGCAAGTTTATTTGATCTTCCATCAATATGCTTCATAGCAGGTCCTTGCCTAGCAAGTCTATCTAGTCCTTGGTCTTTCAGTTTTGTATATGGTTATCTAGGCATCATAGAAAGTATAGCGTTAACTCTCTTTTGTCCTGTAATGTGGTTTGCCAATATGGCCAGTTTCTCTGTATGTATGGCTTCTCGGTCTTTTGTATCTGGTTATCCCAACTCTGGAATAGACTGTTAGTTCTTTTGGATAGCTTCAGCTTCCTCTAAGGTCTTGACCTCCTTGTAACCTTATTTTCCTTTTATTAATAGAATTAGTCTTTACGTAGCAAAAAAATAAATAAGAGACTATATGATTAAAAAGAAAGAGAATTAAACGAAAGATATTACTATGGAATAAAATTGCAACAATTAACATGTTTATGCTAACTTAGGAAAAACAAGGCACTTTTAGAGGAAGATTAATGAAAATTGAGATGCAAAAGTAGTTGAAAGAGAGTTTCGAGATAAGGGGAGGTTGACATTCACAAATTTGGGTAGAAAATAAAATGAATGCCATGAAAAATACAAAAAACGTCAACAAATTTCTATTTGACAGGAAGAAAGGATTTGAAATTCCAAGCCTGACTAGATGCATTAATTTATTATTTTATTTTTTTTCTTAAGCAAGAGACAGTCCTTCTATTATCTTAGATAAAAAATGTTTTACATATGTTACAACAAATGCCCAGAGGCACAAACTCCTACAAAGGGGAGTGAAAATACCCCAAGTGTCCGAAAAAACCTCCAAAAAAAAAAAACAGGCCAAGACAAGGTCAAGATTGTCCAAAACTGACCGAAGAGCTATCATGTAACAATCCGACTGTTAAGAGTCAACTTGCGTAGGGGTGCAGTTATCAAAAAATCCTAAAGTTTCCCGATCAACGCTTACCGTTGATCTTCTCCTTCTAATCCAACGACTATAGTCTATATCGTGTGGATAAAAAAGCTCGCTTAATACCACACCATGAAGGCTGTTTGCTTTTTCGGTCCTTCACCATGTGTTTCTTCTTGAGTGTAATCATTGGCTTTTCCTTAATACCATCTTTGGTTTGGAAGGCACTCTATGGAGGTGGTAAACCATTAGTGGTTTTCCCCTTTCATCCCCACCAACATGCACGCCAAAAGGTGATCGTTTATCTTCCCTCTCTAGATCTAACGGCCACAGATCAAATCGGTCCTCACAACTGCGCACGAAAAACCTTAAAGTTGCCCAATCAATTCTGGCCGTTGATCCTTTCCTTCTGATCCAACGGCTGGAGTTCATATTGTATGACATAAATAGCTTGTTGAATGCCTCGTGATGAAGGCGACTTTATTTATCAGTCCTCTTCCACATTGTTACAGGGAAACGTGTCCATTTAGAACTGCTCTATCCCACTAAGGTGTGACAGCTGCCTTAGAAACAAACAGAGAAAAACTACTTTTGTATTTCCTTTATGAATTATAGATAGAGAGGAATAGAAAGAACCAACCTGTGTCTTGCGCTAATTCTTTGATCCAATCCCTCTCTCCTTTGATAGTCTCCAGCTACCTGCTCCATTGCATGCCCAGCTTCACAAAGTACCTACAAGATCACAGAAGAAGAGCACTATACAAAGACATGGATCTATATTCATAAACAACTTAGGATTAGATTTAAGTTAACCATACAAATGTAACAAGCATCAATGATACAAAAGCATGGAGGAGAACTCAAATAGTTTTTATTGATAAACAAGAAAAGATCCAGGAGGAGTTACAACCAGTGGTTCCGACCCAACATCAACCTCCCAGCAGAGAAGCCCCTCTTCACCTCAAGCAAAGCATAAATCACCCAACAATATGATGTTTGTCTCTAGAAACCAACAGCAATTCCTTACAATATGCAACATTCCAGCCTCAAGATCTCTGGGATGAGGGATCCATATATAGATATCTGTAAGGAGGATGAGTCAGCTTGTGATTTTATTAGTGTCTTCTCTCTGTCAGTTCTTGCTTCCACTTGGAGACTGAGGGCCTCTTACTCATCCTTGGCCGAATTCAGTGAGGCAAGTGTCGCAGGGGAACATTCTGGAAGCTTCCATTACCTCTCCACCTCGCGGAATGACACTTCCATTTGTCATTTCTCGCCCATCGCACCCCACAGAAGGGACTTTTGAAATGCAACGCACCCTCACAGTGTATTTAGGTGAGATGCAATGCACTTAGCCAATGGAGCAGCTACAATGATCCTGTTTTGACCAATTCTGAGCAGTTTCTGGTGGAGAACTTTTGGGAGAAGCTGTAATCTGTTGACCTTGTTCCTTTAGGGGTTAGAACAACACTTTTAGGGACTTAGGAGCCCTTGGTTTATGGACATTTCATGCTTGGAGTTGTAGGGCAGCAAAATGTCTATAACAGTTGCCCCGTAATGTATGAGGCCGTTAACCTTTTGGTGTCGGGTGAAATGCTTTATTATGAGGATCCGAAGTTCTTTCATTGCTGGGAGGAGACCTGTAATAAGATACAATACAATACATTATCTTCATAATATTTTCATGATCTAGCTGAGGCGAGCATTCCCATGCTCAACTTTATAAATTCATTTTCATGTACATAGGACAGACAATCGTCTGAGTGTAGACTGATGATTTTGATAGAGCCATCATCCTTTTGGTAGGATGATTATCTGTGCTGCAATGATGTACACTTAATGTTTTTATTTCCTTGAATATATATCACAGCCTGGATGGAGGAAACTAGATCCGGGGTCTTCAATCTCGTCTGATCTTCACTCGAAGTACAAGTCGATCCATGTGAGAAATGTTCTGAAGTCGAACATGGAAAGAAATCGCTTGATTATGAGTCAATGATGTAAACTGTTAACAAGCGCGAGAGGAATCACCGATAATGATAATGACCCTCAAGGTACTGCAGTACAATTCACGTGGTGTGAATAAATGACATGGCATCGAACACCACACAAAATCTTTCGGTCGAAGGCCATTGATGTAAACCTGTCGCCGAAAGTGAGAAACTTGCCATTGAGGCATGCAAGCTTCAAAGTACTGAATGGGGTGTTCCTAGATCAACTTCTTGGATAATGAGCTGATGTCAACAAGAAGTGATCCGTCACAGGAGGGCCTTAATGAATCCCACATCAATGACACGGAACGGAGCAAATGATTTTGATGGAGGTGAAAACGATCTGGTGATATAAGGTTCAGGGTGGCGGTCATGAAAGAATGGAGTATAATGTATGGTAGTGGGTGAGACACAGGTGACTTCTCTGGATGACTTCTCTTCAACATGTCGGTGACACTGATGTGATGGATTGGTAGCATTAACCCCAAATGTGGATGGTATGGTGTGACCATGGTGATGTGATCGGTGAATGAAACAACCCAACTCGACTCGGACACGGAGTGGAAGTGTCATGCTCAAGAGCGACTTGCTACCAACAAAGTTTCTTTGAGTTTTCTTACCAATTTTTCCCCAGTCATTGCTGACTAGTACCTCTTTATTTTTTTCAAGCTTGAGGAGGATAGCATATTCTTGTTCTATAATTTTCCCTTTGGGCAAACCCATTTCTATGTTTTAACAAGCCTAGTGATAGTGAAACTCGTTCTCGTCTAAAGACAAGTTTGTCGCTATTAATATTTTTAACGAGTTTAACGACAAAGATAACTCGGTCATTTTCAATTTTAGAGAGTCTGAAAAGGAACGTAAAGGTAACTCCAAAATTCCTTTTTCGTCATCTAATCCCTTAAGTCCAAAAAAGTATAAAACAATACAGAAGGGATGAATTTTCGATAGTTTTAACGAGCCGAACAAAACAAGCGCTCGATGTTTTTGTGTAATAATCCCTCAGGTCCAAAAAGATTAAAATCTAGAGGAGGGATAGCACTTCCTGTCCCTTTAACGAGCTGGAGAGGCCAATGGCTCGGCAATCTTTTCATATTTTACAAGTCAGTTGAAAAGAGCTTAAAGGAGACTCATCTTTTGAGGAATGAGTGATAAGACGGGTAGCAGCTGATTCCAGGTAAGGTTTGGAATTTTCCAATCACGGTAGTGTCACAAGGATGGCTAGTGAAATCACTCTTCGCAGTTGTTCCTCAAAATGGGTAAACAATCAAATGGAGGTGAATGATCTGCCAATGAAAAGTGGAGGTGACGGTGCAAACATGACCAAGGCTTTAATGGCTGAAATACTACATTCACGATGGTTATTTACCGGGGGAAATAGTTCATTTTTTAATGAGCTTAAACGCAGGTGGAAACATTTTCTCATGTCTTATGTTTATTTTTTAACGAGCTTGAACTATGTGCTAAAATTTCTTGATTAAATGGCCTTGTTTTGATTTTACCATAAATAGCTTTGTCCTTTCAAAGATCGTACTGTATTTTCAACTGCTTCATCAAACTAGTCAGAAATGAACAATATATGTTTGAAAACGAGTTAGAACACTAATATTTTACTTTGAACTACGTAAAAGTAATGAAAAAGTGTTTTTTACCTCTCATTTTACCATTTCATTTGAACTTGGTTTGTTGGAGCTTTGGAGGTGCTTTTCCCCCTCGATTTTCATCAGCTGATTTTGGGAGATTCTGTGGATGATTCTCGGTGCTGTGTGGACCAGGTAGGAGCTAAACCTGAGCTCTTTCATTTCATGGTTTCCATTTTGCATTTTGAGGTTGATTCCTAGCTTTTCTGAGTCCTTGGGGTTTGAAGAACTCGTTCTGCCATCAGCGCACCCTCAGTGTATCGAAAACTGCGTTGAATGTTGGCCTGTCTAAAGGCTATCTGACCTTCAACACACCTAGAACACTGTTGTAGGTGCGTTGGGTGCAAAAAAGGGAATTTGATGCACAATTTTTGATGGAAATTTTGCTTGTTTCTCACCAAAATCAGGATCTAACTCCTCTCTTGTTTGTTTTTTAGAGATCTTTGGAGTAAGATGACCATTACATGGCAAGAACGTGAGCATGAAGAAGAGGACATGCTTGCCCTACATGATCCAGTTACAGTGAACGCGCTGCAGAACTGTGGCTTGCTGAAGTTCTTCCGCATTTCTACCATGAGGCAGCAGATCAACTTACTACAGTATTTGCTCGATGCTTGGGATCCTACCAATCAGGTTTTCCAGATTAGGGGCAAATCTATCCCCTTGACTATAGTAGACATCTATTTCTTGACTGGCTTGTCGAGGCGGGGTGCCCCCATCTCTTTGTCAGGTTCGGCCCGAGGAGGCGATTCTGTGAGAGATTATGTCCGCCGGTACTGCAGAGAAGGATCTCAGCCGAGTAAAGATGGCAATATCATCATCCGTGATGTCACTGATAGGTCCCTCAGGACCATTCTGTTTACTTTTGGTAGGATGGTCGGTGGTGCGGCTCTTCATGTAGCCAACCGATCTTACATGCAGCATGCCTTGGAATGCCTCCAACCGAAGGTGTTCAACTGGTGCGACGCAGTACTTCTTGTGATGAAAGAATAGTTGACCAAGATAAAGAGCGGGAGGTTGAAGAACTTTGGGTATGGTTCTATTTTGACCACCTTTGCCTTGGAGAAGATACCATTGATGCAGCCGCAGTACATTGCACTCGATTTACCTTCTCCTACTGAACCATGTATGCAGAGATGGGTTGACCATATGTCTAGGCATGCTGGCCAGTCTCAGATTTCATTTTCTGATACCTTCTTCAGGTGGTTTGATCGTCAGGAGATGATTTATTCTGAGTATCCATACGTTGGCATGGACTTTCGGGGTGATCCAGATTTAGTACTGCCAGATGGCGAGCAGTGGGGCGCCATTGGTAAAATCTTTGACCATATTCCTGTTTATCATTTTTTGTTTATAATGTCCTTGTGCTTTGTTCTATCAAGACTTTAATCAAACTCATGTGTACATGCAGATGTTGGTCCCTCCAGTAGTTCGCCTGAGAGTACCAGCTGCTGCCCCAGCAGGAGAGGCCATCGGAAGGGCTATTCTTCGTGACCTCGATGTGGCCGAGACTCTCACAGCATTACAGGAGCAGGTTTAGGGCCTCACTCTCGGTATTCCAGATGTGAGGACCGACGAGCTACCTTTGCGGTTACAACGACATACTACTGGTGTGCCCAGACGATGGAATCGTCTCTTACGCATGATCGCACAGGCTGTGACTTGCTATCATGAGCATCATTAGACTAGGGTGCCCCCTAGCATTTTGAGTTTTTGGGTCATTTGACCGATTTTGTCTTGGTTATAGAACATTATGTGTAAACCATAAACAATTATATATATTTTTGATTTTCGGAGTTTTATTTTGGTTAAGCTACATGATCCACATGCAAACATTGATGGTGTGTTTCTTTTTATAAATGTTGCAAATGTCTATCTAACACATAGTTTGCTAATGAGTCAGTTAATGTGTTTAAGTTTCTGGAAATATTTTGATATTGAATAAGATCAAATTGTCTTTCCAAAATCTTAACCCTTAGGAACATGCTATAAATAGCTGGGTTTCGGACGGAATATATACCATTGAGTTGTAGTATTATGAGTTGTGAGTCTAGCCTGACAATTAGTCGGCGTATACCATGTGTGATGGCATCAGAGATAAGTTCTATCAGCGCGCTATATTCAACGATGTTATTCGTTGATCAACCAATACATACACCTCTGAAACTTACTAACTCGTCGCTTGGATCAAAAATGGCCCAGGTTGCGGAGGATAGGTTCCGCGAACTACGACTCGCTTTGTCGGCATATCCAACACATGACTCCAATAGGTTTGACATCTGCAACAAATGTAAAAAGTGGATTACTTGACCAAAATAAACACTTTAGCGAAAACAAAAATATAACAAAAGCACACTCGTTACCATTACGCATAGTAACGCTTGAGGTACAAACCATTACGAGGTTGCGCCAGCAGAATTCCGTCATAATCCATTAACTCGTAGGCTCCTTTTGCTAACACTCGTTTAACAATATAGGGGCCCATCCATAGAGACTTAAATTTACCTGCTCCCAATTTATCGGATTCTTGGTCGTAAAGCAAGACTAAGTCACCTTCTGAGAAGACACGGGGTTTGACATTTTTGTCGAACTGCGCCTTGACTCGTTTCTTATGGGCTTCGTTAGCCAAGGCGGCATCACGACGGGTTTCATCCAATTGGATTAATTCCAAGAAATGACCTTCTTCTTCTGAAGTTCCGGGGAGGAGATCAATCGCGAGTTTGAGAGACGAGATTTCACACTGGATTGGTAAGACTGCTTCCAGGCCATATACTTTTTGGAAAGGTGTGAACCCAGTTGCATTCCTTACCGATGTTCGGTAAGCCCACAAAGCTGAGTACAAGATTAGGTGCCATCTTCTTTTGTGAACTCCAATCATCCTTTGCAGCATGCGTTTGAGGACCTTGTTGATTGCTTCAACTTTTCCGTTGGCTTGCGGATAATATGGAGTAGAGCTGTCGTGAGACAACTCTAGTTTGGTAGCTAATTCGACCATCATGTGATTGCAAAAATGCGATCCATGATCTGTGACTATAGCCTGTGGCACGCCAAATCTGGCGACTACATGATTGAAAAAGAAGAGGGCAGCTGTTTCACTAGTATTATCTAATGTAGGCATCGCCTCGGCCCATTTGTTAAAATAGTCAACTGTGACTATGATGTACCCATGCCCCCCGGTCGAGGTGGGGTTACATGTCATGAAATTGATGCCCCATTTGGCGAATGGCCCAACAACAACTATTGGTTGTAGAGGTGTGGGTGGTCTTCTGGTTTTGCTATCGAAAATTTGACAAGTATGGCAACTTCTGACTACGGTTATGCAATATTTGAACATTGTCGGCCAAAAGTATCCTGCTCATAAGATTTTTTGTGCCGTAGCATATCTAGATTGATGCCCCCGACACGCGCCTGAATGACAATCATTTAGGACTTTTTCGGCCTCCTAATGGGTGAGGCAGCTTCTCAGAACTGTATCGATACCACGACGGTAGAGTGTATCACCGACGATCATGTAGTCTTTCGCTTGGTATCGAATACGTTTTTGTTCGGTGTGGGAGGTGTTTGGCCTGTATTTTTGAGTTTGGAGATAAATTATTATATCTCCATACCACTCATTTCTTGCAGATATGAGAAACAAAATTTCATCCATGATTGTTTCTTCGGATGTGTCATCGTTGGACGACGATGGGAGATCGCACAATAATTCTGCGAAAACTAGAGCTTTCTTTGACTTGGATTTTACAAATTCCAGATCAAACTCTTGTAGGATTGCTATCCATTTTGAATATTTGCCCCCTAGCAACTGTCGCGACAATATATAAGTCATGGGGTTGCAATCTGACAGAATGGTAGTTCTCCGAAAGAGGACATAGTGTTGAAATCTCTGTATCGCTTGAACAGCTGCGAGTGCTAGCTTTTCAACGTAAGAATATTTTCTTTATGTATCATTTAAGTTTTTACTTAAATAATATATAGGATGTTCAATTCCATCAACTTCTTGAACTAAAACCATTGCAATGGTCGTATCTGCTGCAGCCAGATACAGGTTAAAATCTTTTTGATAATCAGGGGCGTACATTAATGATACTTTCATTAGGGAATCTTTTAAAGCATCAAAGGAAGCTTGCGCAACCTGATCACAGACAAAGGGTACTTCCTTTTTCAAAAGACGTGTATAACCTTTAGCAAGTTTAGCGTAATTTGGAATGAACCTCCTCAGAAAGTTCGCTTTCCCTTGGAGTTTCTGAATCTGAAGAAAATTCGAAGGTGGAGGCAAATTTATGATTGCCTGGACCTTACATGGGTCGAGACGAATCCCGTCCTTCGAGACTACAAATCCAAGTAAACGACCAGAACTGATGCAAAATACACATTTGTGTGGATTGAGTCGTATCTTGTAGTGCCAGCAACGTAGAAATATCGCTCTTAAATGCAACGGGTGATCAGTCCGCTTTTGTGAATGAGCCAGAAGGTCGTCGAGGTATGGTTGAACGATGTTTTTGATGTCATGGAAGGCATAATTCATTGCCCTCTCAAACGTCACCCCTGCGTTCTTTAAACCAAAGGGTAATTTTCGATATGCGAATGTGCCCCACGGACAAATAAATGCAGTCTTTGACTGGTCCTGTGGGCGGATATTTATTTGATTATCCCCGGAGAATCCATCCATGAATGAAAGGATTTCGCATCCGGTGCATTCATCAATTATCTGGTCAATGAAGGGTGTAGGGTAGTTGTCCTTTGGACAAGCTTTATTTACATCCATATAATCGACGCACACTCTAATTGTTCCTTGTTTTTCATAACGGGGACAATATTCGATACTCAATCGGTTAGAGGAACCGGGTAGATGAAACCAACATGGAGAAGTTTTTCAACTTCTGCCTTAATGGCAGTGACTTTCTTGGGGTGCACTTGCCGTAGCTGTTGTCATACTGGTTTGACATCTGGATACATCTTAATTTCGTGTTCAACGATACTCGAGTCAATGCCTGGAATTTCATCATATGACCAAGCAAAGACATCTCTGAATTCACGAAAAAGAGCATTATATATCTCTAGTTCTGAAGGAGAACAACATTTGCCGACATAAATATTCTCTACAACATTTGTTTTGGTCGAGATATTTATGGCGATAGTCTCTTCAATATTGGACAAGTTTCGTTCGGAATCCACCGTGTTTACAGTATTTGATAGGAATTCAAAAACTGAAGGATGATACAGGTCATCTTGATTATCTTCTCCACAATCCAGAAGAAGGGAACGATGGTGGGAATCATTCCATGGTGTCCCTTCAATTACCATAGATTGGACAATTCCTTCTTCGGTGACATGCACTTGCGACCAAGGATCTGAAGGGGTGCCATATTCTCTGGACCTATCTATCCAAACGCTTGATGAGCGTTGATTTGGGTTTGCCTCCCATGCTAGGAACATTGATTGCTACAATATTTCCGTTGGGATCGGGGGCAAAACCACTGCATGATCCATGTCGATATCATTTTCTAAGATCTTTTTAGAAGATATCATGTTGCAGGTTCCTATCGACGCTACTTCCGCCAGATTGATTGTGGGTGGAAGAGCGAAAGTTCCCATTAGTATAGGATCCTTTAGTAGGCCTACTCCGATATTCTGAAGCGAATGGGGGCTTCCATGGATCATGGGAATGCTTCTAGTAACTTGAGAACCATTGGGGAGGAAGTTTTGTTGATCGACGATTGTAATCCCTCCTTGAAAGGGAAATGCAATCTTTCTAAAATAGGTCGACACAACAGCTGCCATGGCATATATCCATGGTCTTCCTAGTAGGATGTTGTAATAAAAATTCCCATCGATGACTTCAACATCTACTTCTACCGTTTTCCCTCCTAGTTCAACTTTCAAGTTACTTAGGATACCATATGGGGTATATGTCCTTCCGTCGAATGCTTTTAATGTCGTCAAGGATCGCGACAAGGTTGGAGATCCTAAATTCTTCCAGCAACTCATCAACATAATGCATGTAGATGCCCCCTCATCAATAATCGTTCGATGAACAGTTTTGTTGAGGGCTTTCACTTGAACAAGGAAAGCTAGTTAAGCTGGTAATTGAGGATCGTATCCTTTATGATCGAAGGATACAAGATTGGAATCCTTTGGGTCAATCCCACCAATGGCCGATAATAAAGCCTGCCTTTGGGATGGGCAATTCTGTAGTACTTCAAGAGTCGACATAGCGGATGGCGATTGGGCCAAATCTTCCACTATATTATAATGTTGTGCCGCTCTAGCACGGGGATTAAATGTCGATTTGTGTACTACTCCCTTTGGCAGTTTTATCGTCAATTCAGGAATGGTGGGTGGCAAAACTTCTATCGAAGTTGTTGTCGAACTACTTGGTTGATCTTTATCCTTGTTGTTCGACAGCTGTGGATTCCCATAATCCTTGTTCCTTGTCGATATCAAAGCATCATTTTGCTATTTTGAAACCAACAACATTAGCACTTGAGACGGGGAAGCATTTCCACTTTCAACCAGATTTGTTCCTAGATTTGGAAATGGATCAGTTAACACCGCGGAGGTTTTCGAATTCTTAAAGAATTTTTCAACCTCAGCTCTGTGTGGACAACTTGCGGTCCAATGATCCTCATCGCATATCAAGCATGGATTTTTTGGTTTCCTATCTCCAGGAGGGTTTGAAGAAGATTTTTCAGGTGATGATTCCTCCTGTTTCTTCTTCTTCCCTTTGCCTTTTTTCTTGCTGCCTGGTTGTTTGGTTTCTTTGCCTTTATTTGTCGATACAGCATTTACTTCCGAAGCAAGAAGTTCGTCTTTTTCATTTTGACCTAAAATCTTACGGGCCTTTTTGGATGTAGCCTTTGTTGATTTTGTGTCTGTTGTGCCAATCACGCCATCGCTGGCATGAGAGTCATTGTTCGATTTAGGAGGAGGAGGAATTGAGAATTCTGGTCTAGGGGCATCAGGTATTTTATCATAGAGCATGCCGGACTGAGTGTAAATCAAGTCCAGATATTGCGCACGAGCGATAACTTGCTCTTCCGTTACAACTCCCCCCTTTGCCACATCTTCCGTGATGGAAGGTAGTAATGACTTGATAAACCATTCAGCTAAGAGCTGATAGGGGACATACCTTTTTACCATTCTACAACGACGTCACCATTCATGTATATGATCAGATATGTGAGTGGCCGTCGTCTGTTTGAAATTGGTAAGAAGTTCTGTTCCCATTTCGTACCTTATTGTTAACTGAAAATGGGTTAAAAAGGTTGTGGCTAAGGTGCTGAAATTGTCGAACGAAGCTCTAGGCAATTCAATGTACCACTTTGCCGCCGGACCCGTCAATGTCCTCTGAAAGAGGCAAAGTCTTATCGAATCATCATTTAGGGTGTTTGATGAACACCATAGATGAAAGTTCATCACGTGATTCGATGGATCTTCACCCGGATTTCCATTAAATTTAGGAATATCATATGGAAGTTTATGCAGAATCGCTGGCCACCAAGGGGCGTAAGTAATTGGATCGTTGGTTAACCGGTTTAAATCAGGTAACTCCAAAGTTGCCAAAAAGGGTAACTGTTGGTTCAGGTTAGGTGAAGCATACCCAGGGTAAGATGGGATTGCCTGAGTAGTTGGTCTTTGCATACCAGCATAATGCATTTGATGCTGGTAACTTTGGTAAGGTTGGTGGGCATGACCATTGTAAAATGGTTGATTTTGACCGTTTTGAATGTACGGCTGCCCACTATTAGCAAAGATTTGTTTCTCAGAACCTTGGTATACTTGTTGGAATTGCGGTTGTTGGTATTGTACTAGCCATGGTTGTGAAGCCATGTGCTGTTGACCGATACTAACAGTTTGACCAAGATGAGGGGTAATCGTACCCATCTGAACTTGTGTCATTCCACCAGTCGGCGATTGTGGTTGAGTTGCAGGGTCAAGGGGCTGTTGCATTACAACCTGAGAAACCTGAGGTTGGCATACGACAGGTAGCATTTGAACTTGTGACACCGTCACAATAGCTGGCGTAGTCGGCATGTCTGACATAGGTAAGAATTGTTGCATCGAATATACAACTCTTGGTTATTGAGGTAGTATAGGTACCCAACCACTTGAGGTAATTCCAATATAACCTGAATGTTGTTGTGAACTCACATATGGATATCTTCACGGAGGGGATAATGAAAGGGCATACTACCCCCCATACGGTGGTAATCCAGAACTCAAGGGAGTGTTTTGCCCTTGGGGGCCGGACTGCCCAAATTGACTTCGAAATGGATCAATTTGTTGAGACTCAACATAAGAGTTTCCAGATATTATTCTGGATGAACAAACAGGAACAGACCATACTGTCGAAATAGCCCCTGAGTGGGCTCCTTCTAGCGGCTGAGAGCTAGTCAGGATAGATGGTATACCGGTGAACATTGTCAGAGTGATAGCAGGGAGCTCTGCCGTCGCCGTGTTAGACGACACAGTCCTAGATGCTGACGGTTGTTCAGACATTTGTAGTCTATCCAAAAGATTACCTAGCGATTCTACAGGAGCTTCCGCTGGTGGTAGAATAACTTCTAACGAAGAAGGATATAGAGTGATCCTGACTCCAAAGTGCGTTGGAGTACTTGTTTGAGGATCTTCTACAATTTCTTCTATGGAAATCAGACCAGGTGGAAGGGGAAGACCATTAGGTCCGTAAAATATTTCTGGTACCGAAGAAGGGGTGAAATCGGCAGCGACAGATGTTTGAAGAGTAAGACTCTCCGAACTGGTTGTAGATGGAACTGGTTCGGTAACAGAAGTGTTTACTCTCAGACTAGGATCAGTATCACTGTACTTCTGTGGCTTTCTGTAGAGGTAGGGATTCTAGAAATGTTTTGAGTAACCGGAGTCTCTGATGTCGTTGGAACACTTTTTCTAACTTTAATAGGAGATTTGGAACCGGTTAAACGAGTTCGCTTTGTCCGTATTGGCTTCGATTCCGGAGACAAAGACGGTTGACTTGTAAGCCTCCACGAAGGACAAGGTTCCAATTTACTTTCTTCCACGATTGCGGATTACTTGATCAACTAAAATAAAGGGTAAGTATGTTTCTGAATTAAATGAATTTTAGACGCTTCGACACAACTTGTTTTTTCAGTTTTTAAGAGTCGAGAAAAAACAAAAGATGACTCTAGTCTCCTTCGATTTTTAATGAGCCTGAAGTGACAAGTGCTCAGATGAACCTTTTCCGTTAAGGAGTATGAAAGTGAATGAAAGGGACTGCTCTGGAGATCTAGGTAGAGGGAGTACCAAACCAATCGCAAAACTGAAGAATACTTTTTACGGTACGGCAGTCAATCTTCCTGAATGCTGTGTTCAGTGCATTGCGATCAATAGGGCGGCAGACACGGCATCATATGGATAAAGGATTTAAGTCTATAGGGGTCTCCCAAAATATACTCGACGGTACGTGGGAGCACAAGTACGTACTGGCACTTATCGTCTCAAAGTGGAGGAATCACCCAACCATCAGTGAGAACAACAGTTACCAGGCTTTACGACGCCGGAATACGTCTCTAGCCTAGACCTCTAAATGTTGTGCGTTAAGTTCTGAAGCGTTGTTAGATTCATTGAATTTATTTTAAGTTGATCTTGTTTATGAAGTTTGCCATTCGGGTTCACCACAAGATGTAGATGTAATTCCTAAAATGCAATCTAAAGATGATAAACAAACTTTTATCTCCTTTGTGCAATGAAAATCTTAGCTACTAGGGGAAAAGAAAGACATAATCTTTTCACAAAGAGCAAAGAGCACACTGTAAATGCACTTTACTAAATCAAGCCAAACAAATTGTCTATATGAAAATGCACATGCACATATTTGTTTTCGACTTTCTTAGTATTGATGCTAAAAAGAAAGTTGATGTACAAATCTGAATTTCTTTTCAAGCGACAAATATAAACAAGCTCTTTTTCGAAATAAAAAACAGAGATGATTACGACACCTTACGATTTTGAAATGAACACTTGTTCTTGACACCAGAAAATTACAAATTCAGACCAAAGGCAATAGTAACAGGATAATCGACCATCAATAGCAATCAAACTTTCCCTTATGATCGAAATCGACACTTGCGACAGATTCAAATCAAAGGACGACAGTACGACTATGCTACTTTTGCAAAGGAAAACTGTAAATGACTCAACAAACACACAAAAACATCTACAGTTCTTTTGTACAAAGGAGGCAGAATAACAGCAAGGAAAAGAGGTTTCAAACAGACTTATACTGATCACAAGCAGCAAAATTCAGGGATAGAACTGGAAAGAATGAAGCACATGAACCACAACTGCACAGAGCTAGTCTGATCAGCGCACCTGTAACACAGAGAATCTGAAATGCAGCGCAGGTTTCCCCTTCGGGAAGTGCGCTGAAATTCAGGATCTCTGAATAGTACCTGCGCTGGGCCAGAAACGAGACTCTGCCCGGGTTCTGGGTCACAGTTTGCATTTCAGTCCTTGGTTTTTGGCCGAGTAAAAAGAAATCAGTAATGCAACAATCAGGGGTAGTTCTAAGGAGGATCTAAGAGCTATCACAAGGGCAATCAGATAGTTTTTGAATCAGCTGTTTAAATCATAAACAGATCCAGTGAATGGATTGAAGCAATAGTTATCTACTTTGCAGTTGTTATGGCAAATGCAGTTCGATATCTACTTATCAGTTTATGAAACAAACAACAAAGAATGATACACAAACAAATTAATTAGAAACTCCCCAGCGGAGTCACCATTTTGATACAGGGAAACGTGTCTATTTAGAACTGCTCTATCCCACTAAGGTGTGACAGCTGCCTTAGAAACAAACAGAGAAAAACTACTTTTGTATTTCCTTTATGAATTATAGATAGAGAGGAATAGAAAGAACCAACCTGTGTCTTGCGCTAATTCTTTGATCCAATCCCTCTCTCCTTTGATAGTCTCCAGCTACCTGCTCCCTTGCATGCCCAGCTTCACAAAGTACCTACAAGATCACAGAAGAAGAGCACTATACAAAGACATGGATCTATATTCATAAACAACTTAGGATCAGATTTAAGTTAGCCATACAAATGTAACAAGCATCAATGATACAAAAGCATGGAGGAGAACTCAAATAGTTTTTATTGATAAACAAGAAAAGATCCAGGAGGAGTTACAACCAGTGGTTCCGACCCAGCATCAACCTCCCAGCAAAGAAGCCCCTCTTCACCTCAAGCAAAGCATAAATCACCCAACAATATAATCTTTGTCTCTAGAAACCAACAACAATTCCTTACAATATGCAACATTCCAGTCTCTGGATCTCTGGTATGAGGGATCCATATATAGATATCTGTAAGGAGGATGAGTTAGCTTGTGATTTGATTAGTGTCTTCTCTCTGTGAGTTCTTGCTTCCACTTGGAGACTGAGGGCCTCTTACTCATCCTTGGTTGAATTCAGGGAGGCAAGTGTCACAGGGGAAGATTCTAGAAGCTTCCATTGCCTCTCCACCTCACGGAATTACACTGCCATTTGTCATTTCTCACCCATCGCACCCCACAGAAGGGACTTTTGAAATGCAACGCACCCTCATAGTGTATTTAGGTGAGATGCAACGCACTTAACTAATGGAGCAGCTGCAATGATCTTGTTTTGACCAATTCTGAGCAGTTTCTGGTGGAGAACTTCTGGGAGAAGCTGTAATTTGTTGACCTTGTTCCTTTAGGGGTTAGAACAACACCTTTAGGGACTTAGGAGCCCTTGGTTTATCGACATTTCATGCTTGGAGTTGTAGGGCACAAAAATGTCTATAACACATGTGTTGCTACCTGAGTGGAATCGCTGGCTATTCATTAAAAACATCTTTGGTTTGGAAGGTTCCTTATGAGGGTGGTAAACCATAAGTGGTTTTATCCTTTTGGCCCCACCAACTTGCATATTAAAAGGTGGCCATTCATCTTTCCTCCCTAGATCTGATGGCCACGGACCAAAGCCGATCACACAATTACACAGGAGATACCTGACGATGAAGGTGGTAATCATTGTCCATTCACCTCCACATGTCTCCTGCTGAATGGCTTTTCTTGTCTTTCGGGAAAACTTCTCCTAGGATAGAGGTAGCCCGAAGTAGGTGGTATGTCTCAGATAGCTTTTGACCCTAGTAATATCTTCCTTTAACACCTTCATCTTCCATGGAATCCTACCTCCTGTGAATAGATATTTGCCTCTGTTTCTGGAAACTCCCTTAGAACCGATAGTACATCTCCGCTGATGGGCCATCTGAGGTGAATTTATCCATCTTTTTCATAAAGTAAAATTCTTTCCCTTGAATTTTCCTGATACTGTTGTTTGTCACTGAGGGCCTTAGATGAGCATTCCTCCTTCAACCTGTCATCCATTACCTCCTCCCATCTATAGCACAATTCTATATTCTTGTTTCGAACCCCCTCATTGGCAAGCCAGTTCGCAACTTTGTTGGCTTCCTTGCGGACATGAACCAGCCTAAGAGTTCTTAGCATTCTTAAGTGCGCTTGGATTCTTTGGTAGACTTGCAGAAGCTACTAATGTCCTGAGATTTTCTCTGGTGCAGCACCAACATTTATTCTCTTCAATGAGTTAATGACTACTTCTGAGTCAGCCTCAATGATGACATTGTGAATGTTGTACTTGAGCAGTATTTCCAGGCATAGTTCCATGGCCATGAGCTTAGCCATATTATTGGTAGCTTTTCCTAGATAACTGTGGAAGATAATTTGTATGTTTCCTTCCTCATCCCTCATGACCCCTCCATTTCCATGTTCTCCCGGATTCCCTTTTGATGCCCCGTTAATGTTAAATTTTAAAAGGCCATGTGAAGGGAGGTGTCATGAAGCCTTGTCTACTAAGGTATTCTTTTTAATCTGCATAGAACCTTGAGGGGGATGAACCTTGAGCTCTAACTTCTTCAGTATTATGCCCTCTCTTTGTCTAGTGGGTTTTCTTGTGGCTTCACCTCCCAGGATGTGAACGATCTCTTTGAGTTGTTTAATGATTAGCTTAAGGATACTGCTCACTGTGCTCTCTTTATCCTTGAAAATCCTATTATTGCGCTCCTTCCAAAAATTCCAGATTATGAAACCTAAGACCAACATCCAGGCGGAGTTAATGATCTCATTATCTGAAAAAAATTCAGCCAATTTTTCAAAGTAGCAGTGATGTCATTTACATTTCTATATGTCTGCTCGAAGACTTCTCCCACCCAATTCCAAAGTATTGTAGTGAAAGTGCATCTATTCAGGAGATGATTTGTAGTTTCTTCCTGTTGTCCACATAAGTGACATCTTGAGGGGCCAACAAAGCCTCCTTTCCTTAGGTTATCCCATGTCAGAATTTTGCCCTGTTGTACTAGCCACTTGAACAGTTTGACTTTCATCCAGTGAGGATTATCCCAGAGTTCTTTCCATGTCTTATCAATGTTTGGAAGGTTAAGCCATGAATCTATCCTTCTGGCCTCCTTAAGGTTGAAGAGACCTGCTTTGTTCTTTCCCCATCTTAGTTGATCATCCAATTGAGGTCAAGATTTGGCTTTTGTCTAAAATGCCTTTAAGGGCTATAGCTTGATTGTTCAACACGCCCATTCCATTGTAGTCTAGAAGTTTCCATGTTCTCCATTTCTCATTGTTCCTTGAATGGTCCCAACAGTCACTTACCCACCTTAATCCTTTGTTGATGGTATCGGTGTGAATGTCTGCTAATTCTTCACTTCGAAGATTGTCCGACTGCTGCCAATTATCCTCCAAGAGCTAGGCTAGATTTCCATTCCGTATCTCCCAGAAATTATGATTTTGGACTAGGGCCCTATTCTCCCATGCCCTATTCCATATTGTAGAACCTTTAACTCGTCATGTCATTCTGATGAGGTTCTTCTCCTGCTACCCTCTTGCATATTTTTGCTTCCATAGTTTTTCCTAGGGGGCTTGTATTTCCTTTAGCCATCTCCACCAGATTTTGGCTCCAAGAACTCTGTTAAAAATTCCTGGGTCATGAAGACCCAAACCACCATGGGACCTAGGTTTGCATACCCTGTCCCATGCCACAAGGGCCCATTTCTTCTTTTCTTCACCTTTCCCCCAGTGAAAGTCTCTCTGAATATTTCTTATATTGGTAATTACACCAGTTGGTGCTGGAATGTCTCAAAGCATATAGATAGGGATACTTTGGAGGATAGCCTTAGTTAGAATCAATCTCCCTGCTAGATTTAGTACTCTATTTTTCCATTTGCTAATCTTGTCTTTTAGCTTGTTAATAACAGGCTCCCAGGTATCCTTGTGTAGGGGTTTGTCAGTGAGGGTAACTCCCAGGTACTTCGCAGGTAGTGACTCCCTTTGAAAGCCCAAAATTCTAGAAATATTTCTTTGTATTGAAATATATGTACTAAAAAAGAAAATCTTTGATTTAATAAGACTTACCTATGTGCCTGCTGCCCTACAAAACTCACTCAGAATATGCTTGAATGCTTTGGCTTCCTTGACAGTGGATGTGCCTTGAAGCATAATATCATCCACAAATTGTTGATGTGTCACCATATCCCCTCCTTGAGTGAGTTTCAGACCCTGAATTCTCCCTTCCTCCTTAGTAGCTTAGATTTCTCTCCCTAACCCTTCCATCATTAGAATGAAAAGGAAAGGAGAAAGAGGATTGCCTTGCCTGAGACCTCTAGAAGGCCTGAAGGTTTTAGAGGGAGAGCCATTGAGAAGAAATGAATAGCTGGTGGTGGTGACAAGTGCCATAACCCATTTAATCCAATTGTAATCAAAGCCATATGCTTTTAATATTGGTCTAATGTACGACCTACTAATTTTTTTGTAGGCATTTTCTATGTCCAGCTAAATTATCATTCCTGCCTATTTGTTGGTGTTGAGTGAATGAACCATTTCATGTGCTTGAATTATGTTATCTAGAATTTGTCTCCCTTCCACATAGCCTATTTTCTCCTCTGGCACTAGGGATGGGAGTAGTGGTTTGAGACGGTTGGCAATTACTTTGGATATTATTTTGTATACCACATTGCATAGTGCTATAGGCCTAAATCTTTCTATAGAGGTGGCCTTTTCCTGTTTGGGGATTAAGGCTATGAAAGATTCATTGAGTGCCTTTAAGACTATCTTAAAATGTCGAGAGTATTCCACTACCTCCAGGATATCCTATTGAACTATCCTCCAACAAGCTTTGAAAAAGTCCACATTGAATCCATCCAAGCCTGGTGCTTTCCCATTGTGAATCTCTTTAACAACTTCCTCAATTTCTTCCTCTGTAACTAGTTTGTTGAGATTGTAGTTATCTTCTATAGTAACCAATTTAGGAATGTAATGAGAAAATTTTTCCATAAACTGGGTTCTGTCTTCCGACGTTTCCTCAACAATTTTCTGAAAATGCCAGACTAGAACCTTCTCCATCTCTTCATGAGTGTTTCTTTCTATTCCATGTTGATCTTTAAGTTTCACAATTCTATTGTTGTTTCTGTGAGCTATGGTGGATCTATGAAAGAATTTGGTATTTCTCTCCCCTTCTTTAATCCATTGAACTCTGGATTTCTGTCTCTAGAATATTTCCTCTTGAAGACATCTGTTATCCCATTCCTGCTGGAGTGACTCTGCCATATCATTCCTCTTATCTGTATAGCCTTCTTTGATAAGAATATGGTTTATTTCCTTTAGTTTCTTTTCCACATCTCCTTTAGCTTTGAATATATTACCAAATTCCTTTTTATTCCACTCTTTGGGTCTACCTTTAATGTGTTTGAGCGTACAGTGTAGAAGGAACATTTTTGTAACTTGAAGGTTAAGCTCTTCCTTCCACCATTTTTCAATGTTTGTGAGGAAATCTGAGTGTGTGAGCCAAGCATTCTCGAATCTGAAGGGGGAGTTCCCTAGTTTACCAAAAAAAGAAGCTTCCAATTGGATAGGCCAGTGATCTGAACCTCCAAAAGGTAATATGTATGTAGTAATGTTGTTTCCCATGAGAAGAAGTTCCTCTGAAACAATGAATCTTTCCAACTTTGAGGCTACTTGGGTATGGCCCCCTCTTTTCTTATTCCAAGTGTAGATTCCATTATTTGTTTCCATATCAACCAATTTCATATTGGTGATGAAGTTCTAGAAGCAAGTTGAATCTCTACCAAGTGTTCTAGTTCCTCCTTTCTTCTCCATGAGTGATTTTGTCATGTTAAAATCCCCTCCCAGAATCCAGGGTAAAGCTGGGTATTGATTTCAGGGAAAACTAGTGTCGATTCGAACTGTTAGTCCCACTAAGACAAGTAGCTATCTTAGAAACAAACAATGAAATATTTTCAAGAGTTCCTTTAAGTGTGATAGATGGAAGAGAAGAACAGAGGACCAACATGGATCTTTTTCTTTGATCCTAGCTTGATTTCTCCTTTCCTTGATAGAATTTTCCACTCCTATCCTACTTGTCCTGCTTCAAAGAGTACCTGTAGAGTCAAAGCAACATCAAACTATCAAAGCACCTCTATCTAAAAAATCATAAACAATATGGAATTAGATACATATTGACCATACAATTGCATTCATAAACAATAAGATTCACAAATACAAGATCATATGGAGGAAAACTCAAAGAAATTTATTAATAGTAATGTAAGAGAGGATTACAACCCAGCTGTGTAATCCAACATCCTCCTCCCAATTTTAGAAGCCCTCTTCACCTCATGAACAAGCAAATCACCCAAGAATGCAATGTCTCTTCTCAACAAACCAACAACACTTCCTTACAAAATATAAAATTCCAGCCTCTAGATCTCTCAGATGAGGGATCCATTTATAGATGTCTTGCAAGGGTGTGAGTTAGCTTTAGGTTTTTGATTAGTGTCATTCCACTGATATTTCTTGGTTCCACTTGGAGATTTCATGATATCTTACTCATCCTTGGGCAAATTCGGAGAGGCAAATGTCATAGGAGAAGTTTATGGAAGATTCCATGATCATCCACCTTGCAAATTGTCTCTTCCATTTGTCCATTCTCACTCATCGTACCGCACAGAAGTCCATTTGAGTATGCATCGCACTTGGCCAGTTAGGCAGTCAGTATGCATCACACCCTACCCATGGAGCAGTCTGTATGGTCCAGTTTTGGCCAGTTTTGAGTAGTTTTTCATGTGAAACTTCTAGGAAATGATGTAATCAGTTGACCATGATCCTTTAGGGTGTGAAACAACACTTTTAGGGACTTAAGGAGCCCTTAGTTTATGGACATATGAGTTTGGGGTTGCATTGCCCAAATATGTCTATAACAGTTTCCCCCTAAAGCATGAGGTCGTAAATATTCTGATGTCCGGTGAAATGCTTTTCATGAGGATCCGAGGTATTCGAACTGGAAGGTGACTGATATAAAATACAATACAATACATCATCATCATCATATTATTTTCATGATCTAGCTGAGGCGGGTATTCCCATGCTCAGTTTTATAAATTCATTTTCATGTACATAGGACAGACAATTGTCTGCTATTGCAGACTTGTGATTCTTTGCATGAAGAGTCATCTTCCCTGGCTAGATGACTATCTGTGTAGCTTCTGTGTACAATTGATGTCTTTATTTTCTTGAATATATCACAGTCCAGATGGATGAAACTAGATCCGGGGTCTTCAAAACTCGTCCAATCTTCACCCGATGTACAAGTCGATCCATGTGAAAATATGTTTTGAAGTCGAACATGGAAAGACATCGCCTGATTACCAACCAATGATGTAAGCTGTTAATAGACACGAGAGGAATCACCGATAATGATGATGACCCTCAAGGTATTATAGTACAATTCACGTGGTGTGAATATATTATCTGATGTTAAACACCATGCAAAGTCTTTCGGTCGAAGGTCATTGATGTAAACCTGTCGCCGGAAGTGAGAAACTTGCCATTGAGGCATGCAAGCTTCAAAGTACTAAAAGGGTTATTTCTAAGTCAACTTCTTGGATAATGAGCTGATGTCGACAAGAAGTGACCTATCGTAGGAAGGCCCTGATGTATCCCACATCTACGATGAAAAATGGAGCAAATGATTTTTGTGGTGGTGAAAACGATATGATGATATAAGGTTTAGGAATGGTGGTCATGAAAAATGAAGCGTGGATGTAATGCAGTGGATGAGGCGTTTGCTAAATGGTGAATTCTCTGAATGAATTTTGTTGAACATATTAGTGACACTGATATGGACTGGTAGTGTTAACCCCATGGATGGCACGACGGACCAATGGTGACAGTGAACAGAAACCCAACCCAACTCAATCAGTGAGACTCATTCTTGTCTAGGTGGACAAGTTTGTCGCTATTGTTTTAACAAGTTTAACAACAAAGATAACTTGGTCCTTTTCTTGCTTAGAGAGTCTAAAAACTGACAAAAAAGGGACTCCAAAATTCCTTTTTCGTGGCATAATCCCTTAAGTTCGAAAAAGTGTAAAATAATACGAAAGGGATGACTTTTCGATTGTTTTAACGAGTTGACAAAGACAAGTGCTCGATCTTTTTGTTTAATGATCCTTCAAGTCCAAAAAGATTAAAATATATGAGAGGGATAGTGTTCCATTTAATTTAACAAGCTGGGAAGGCTAATAGCTCGACAATATTTTTATATTTAACGAGTCTAAAAAGAGTTTAAAGCAGGCTCGTTTTGGAGGAACGAGTGATATTTCTAGGTAGCAACTGGTTCCAGGTAAGTTTGGAACTTCTCAAAACACGACAGTGTGAAGAGGGTGGCAATCAGAATCACTTGTCGCAGACATTCCTCAAAAGGGTAAACAATCAAGTGGAAGCGTATGGTCGGCCGAATGAAATGGAGGTGACGTAAGGAACACAATTAGAGTTGTAAAGGGCAGATAGCAAAGCGATCACAAAAGGTTATTTACTAGAGGTGGGTTTATTTTTTAATGAGCTTGAACCTTGCAGAAACATTGCTCTTAATATTGGTCAATGATATTCAGTTTATCGTTTAGATTCTTTTCTTGGTCATTCAACCTGCTCAATGTCTCCATCAAATTGATTAGAAATACACATATATATGCTTGAAAAATGAATTAAAAACTAACATTTTACTTGAATTACGTGAATAGTAACATAAAAAGTAGTTTTACCCCTCATTTTGCCCATTTCATTTCAAATTTGGGATTTGGAGCTCTAGAGTGGTTTTTTGCCTCAAACTTCATCAGTTGATTTCAGGAGATCCGGTGGACTATTCTCCGTGCCGTCAGGACCAGGTAGGAGCTAAGCCTGATCTCTTCATTTTCATTCCATCCTTTTCTAATTTTGAGCAAGTTTTCCCTTTCTTATGAGCCACTGGGGTTTCAAGAAAATGTTCTCCCATCATTGCACCTGCCCTATATCGAAATGTGCGATGCATACTGAGTTGTGCATTGGCCAGTCAGTATGCATATCACCTAGTCCAAAGGTAGGGTGCAATGCATACTGAGCTGTGCATTGGCTAGTCGGTATGCTAGCGGCAGCTGGCGTTCTAGCAGGTGAAGCTATAGGGAGGGTTGTCCTTCATGATTTGGACATAGTAGAGACCCTAGCAGTATTGCAAGATTAGATCGAGAGTCTTACCCTTGGTATCTAGGATGTGAGGACCAACGAGTTACCTCTGAGGCTACAATGCCATACTACTGGAATTCTAAGTCAATGGACTAGGCTCCTGTGTATGATCGCACAGGTGGTGACATGTTATCACCAACATCATTAGTATAGGGTGCTTTTCTGCATTTACTTTTGAGTTACTTAGTCACATGATCGATTTTACCTTGTACAAAAAACAGTATGTGAAACTATAAACAGTTATATATTTTCAATTTTTAGAGTTTATTTTGGTTAAGTTATGTGATCCAGATGCAAGTGTTGATGTAAAATGATTTTCTTTACAAATTTTGCAAATGTCTATCTAGCACATAATTCACTAATGAATCAGTTAAAGTGTTCAAGTTTCTAGAAATGTGTTCATATTGAATGAAATCAAACTGCCTTTCCAAAATCTTGACTCTTAGGAACATATGATAGATAGCTGGGTTTCGAACTGAATAGATGCCAGTAAGTTGTAGAATGATGAGTTGTGAATCTAGCTTGACAGTAAGTCAGTGTATGCCATGTGAAATGGTATCAGAGAGAAGCTCTATCAACGCACTGAACTCAGTGATGTTGTTCATTGATTGACCAATACATATACCCTTGAAACTCACAAACTCGCCACTTGCATCATAGATGGCCCAGGCTGCAGAAGGTTGGTTCCATGTTTATGACTAGCTCCATCGACGTACCCAACGAATGTTTCCAAAAAGTCTGACATCTGCAATAAATGCAAAGTGGATTACTTAACCAAAATGACAACTCTTGACGAAAACAAAAATGAAACAAAATCATTTAAAGAGATAACTACACTTGATCAAGCATATTATCGCTTAAGATACAACCCGTTCCGAGGTTGTGATAGTGGAATTCCATCGTAATCTACCAGCTCATAGGATCCTTTTTCTAATACCTTTTTAACAATGTAGGGGCCCATCCATAATGATTGGAACTTACCTTCTCCCAATTTATGAGAGTCCTGATCATAGAGTAAGGCCAGGTCGCCTTCGGAGAAGACACAAGGCTTGACATTTTTGTCAAATTGCACTTTCACACGTTTCTTATGCGTTTCATTAGCCAGCACGACATCACGACGGGTTTCATCCAAGCAGATTAGTTCCAAGAAACAAGCCTCTTACTCTGAAGTTTCGAGGAGTAGATCAATTGTGAGCTTTAGAGATGAAATCTCACATTGAATCATTAAGACAGCTTCTAGGCCATACACCAACTGAAAGGGTATAAACCTGGTCGCATTTCTCACCGAGGTTCTATATGCCCATAGAGCTGAGTAGAAGATTAAATTCCAATCCCATTTGTGGGCTCCAATCATTCTCTGCAACATGCACTTGAGGACTGTGTTGATTGCTTCAACTTGTCTGTTAGCTTTCAGATAATATGGAGTAGAACTATCGTGGGAGAGTCCTAATTTAGCAGTCAATTTAACCATTATGTGATTGCGAAAATTCAATCCATGATCTGTGACTATAGCCTTTGGAACACTGAACTTAGAGACTACGTGATTGAAAAAGAAAAGAGGAGTTGTTTTGCCGTTATTGTTTTATGTAGGCATCGCCTCGGCCCATTTTGTAAAATAGTCGACAACGATTATGATATACCCATGCCCCCTGGCTGAGGTGGGGTTACATGTCATGAAATCTATGACCCTTTTGGCGAATGGCCCAAGAACAACTACTAGGTGTAGAGGTGTGGGTGGTAATCTGGTTTTGCGATAAAAAATTTGGCAAGCATGGAAAATTGTTACTGCTATTATGCAATCTTTGAAGATAGTAGGCCAAAAGTAGCCAGCTCGCAAGATTTTTTGTGTTGTAGCATAGCCGGATAGATTCCCCCCACATGTGCCTGAGTGACAGTCATTCAGGACTTTTTCAGCCTCCTCATGCGTGAGGCACCTTCACAGAACTATATCAACACCACGTTAGTAAAGTGTATCACTGATGATCATGTAGTCTTTTGTTTGGTATCACGTACGTCATTGTTCTGAGTGGGAGGTGTTAGGCATAAAGGTTTTATTTTGGAGATAGATTAGTATATCTTCGTACCATGGGTTGCTTGATGATATCAAAAATAATGATTCATCCACGATCGATGCTTGAGATGTTAAATTGTTGGACGACGATGGGAGGTCGCAAAGTAACTCCATGAAAACTAGATATTTCTTTGATTTGGATTTGGTGAATTCCAGATCAAACTCTTAAAAAATGGCTATCCATTTTGAATACTTGCCCCCTAGCAATTGACGCGACAGGATGTATGTCAGAGGGTTGCAATTTGTCAAGATGGTAGTTTTGTGAAAGAGTATATAGTGTCGAAATCTGTGTACTGCTTGGATAGTTTCCAAAGCCAGCTTTTCAACGTAGGAGTACTTGCTTTCTGTATCATTTAAGTTGCGGCTTAAATAATAGACAGGATGTTCTATTCCATTTTCTTCTTGTTCTTGGAAATACTGAGAGGGGGGGTGAATCAGTATTTATTTTTTTTATTTTTTTTGTTCTAGTGATTGCCAAAAGCATATATAGATATGTATATGTATACAGAGAATGCAGAAATCAACAGCTAGAATAAGTGCTTTTATTAAAAAACTCAAGACAGTGCAATGAAATAAATACAATATAAGTATATATTTGACTGTGAATAGTGGACTTCAGTGAGGCTCCAACCTCCAGAGCATCAACTCTGGTTAGCAGTGGTTCTGCACTTTGGAGCACCTACCCCTAATGACTTTAGTCCTGTTCAGTACTGAGGCTCAAACCTCTTGGGCTCCAACCCAACTTTGGTATACACTGATATGCTACTGCACTCTATTCAGCTTCCGCTACCCCTTTTTCCTCTACTACTTCCACTATCTCATACTCAGGTTATTCATCACAACAACGGCACCAACAGTTCTCTGTTTTTACTGTTTTATACATCCTCATATCTTTGTCCATTTGTTTTCGCTCACTTGTTGGCTCTTTGGCTTCCTCCTCGCTTGCTTGAGCTTCAGCTTCCTCAACACTCGCTCGACATTCTAGCTTCCCTCCTCCATTCGCTTTAGCTTCCTCTACGCTCAAATTAACCAATGATTCACGGGACACGTTCAAGAGGAAGAGGGGCCGAATTACAATAGAAATGATGCTTATTGAAAATATCAAAGAGGTGCCTTTTTTTCTTTTCAAGTTCACGAGTCGTGAATTGTTATTTGTTCGTAACATAAATGCCTGAGATCAATTCCATAAATGAAGCATTTCAACATATATATGTATATATATATATATATATATATATATATATATATATATATATATATATGAGTTCTTCCTATCACAATCATAATCACCATGATTCAGCCTACTGAACTATTGAGAGCATTCGGTAGTGTATTTCTGCCTCTAAATGCCGCGTAAACCAAAGGATCCATATACAAAGGAAACACAAGAAAAATGGCTCAAGGCAGACTTCAATATTAATTCACCTTCAATTTAAACTGTATCAGGTCCACGCCTCCACAACATTATCACAATCGTCAATCGTGATTTTCGGAGGCACATACCATAGTCATTTGCCGATGGATAATTCCCCTGCTAGACGTGATAATATATATAAATTGTTTTTGATGAGTTCATCGGGTCCATACCTCTATCGCAATCGACAGATTATAGTGTCATCCCTTTAGGACATTCGATTGCTACGGATGTAATATGATATTAAGCCATGGTTTATGTGTCTGTCGGGTCTGCAGTGTTCATCGCTATCAGCAATCGCAAGGGGTCTCTTAACACTTCATGACTTCCGCTCCTGAAATTCCGACACAACGATCAGTGACCGCAAATCGGAGGTTTTAATGTGGCAGGGCCTTTACCACTCTCAATACATAATCCCGACATGATATTAAATTGCAACGTATTGCAATGGTCCCATGGGTCCACACATATATTATGTTTTAACTTTGTTTTTATGCTCCTCTAATTATGTTGCTCTGATAGCTGTTCATGCATATATAGATGGGTTTTGCCTCTTTTGTCTGCTCCACGAATATTGCCATATTGACATCAATGATAATCTTTGTCCAACACTTGTACTAAAACCATTGTGATGGTCATATCTGTGGCTACGAGATACAGGTTAATGTCTTTTTGATAATCAGGAGCATACATTAATGATGCTTTTACTAGCGAACTTTTCAAAGCATCAAAGGAAGCTTTCACAACGTAATCCCAGTTGAAGGGAACTTATTTTTTCAAAGACATGTATAACCTTTAGCATGTTCGGCGTAATTTGGAATGAACCTCCTTAGAAAGTTTGCTTTCCCTTGGAGTTTCTAAATCTGAAGCAAATTTGAAGGTGGAGGCATGTCGATGATTGCCTAAACCTTACATGGGTCGAGTCGAATTCCATCCTTAGAAACTACGAAACCAAGTAACCAACTAGAACCAACACAAAACACACACTTGTGTGGATTGAGTCATATCTTGTAGTGTCAGCAACACAGAAATATAGCTCTCAAATGTTGTGGATGATCAGTCCGCTTTCGCGAATGAGCCGGTAAATTGTCAAGATACGGTTGAACGATGTGTTTGATGTCATGGAAGGCGTAATTCATTACCCTATGAAATTTTGCCCCTGTGTTCTTCAAATCGAAAGGTAGTTTGCAGTACACGAACATGCCCCATGGACATATAAATGCAGTCTTCGACTGGTCCTGTGGGTGGATATTGATTTGATTGTATTCGGAAAATCCATCCATAAATGAAAAGACTTTTCATCTAGCACATTCATCAATATCTGGTCGATGAAGGGAGTAGGGTAGTTGTCCTTCAGACAAGCCTGAATTACATCCCTGTAGTCAACGCACACTCTAATCATTCCTTGCTTTTCAATTACAGGAACAATATTCGATACCAAATTAGTGAGGGGAATGGGGTAAATGAAACTAGCATGCAAAAGTTTTTCAACTTCTGCTTTAATGGCAGCCCCTTTCTTCGGGTGAACCGGTTGAAGCTGTTGTCTTACTGGTTAGACATCAGGATACATCTTGATTTCATGCTCAATGATGCTCGAGTTAATGCCTGGAATTTCTTCGTATGACCAGGCAAAGACATCTCTGAATTCGTGAAAGAGAGCGCAGTATATTTCTAGTTCTGAAGGAGAACAAGATTTGCCAACATGTATATTCTCTACAACATCTAGTTTGGTCGAGATATTACTGGCAATAGTTTCTTCAATATTGGATAGATTTCACTCTAAATACACTGTATTTACAGTATTAGATAGAAAATCAAAAACTGGAGGATGATTAAGGTCGTTAGAGTAATCCTCGTTGTTATCTTGAGGTTGGGAATGATGGTGTTTATCTTCCCATGGTGTTTCTCCTATCATCATTGACTGAATGATTCCTTCGTCTATAGAATGTACATGCAACCAAGGATCAGAAGAGTTACTATACTCTAGAGACCTATCTATCCAAACGCTTGCCAAGCGTTGATTTGGGTTTGTCGCCCATGCCCAGAATATTGATTACTACAAGAATTCTATGGGGCTTGGGGGCAGCACCTGGTGATGATCCATGCTAAAAAAATCTTAAGGATTATTCTTAATATTTGATGATGTAGAAGATATCATGTGACAGGTTTCCACTGCGGCCGCTTCCGCTAGATTACTCGGAGGTGGATGGGAAAAAGTGCCCATTAATGAAGGGTCTTTTAGGAGACCTACTCTGATATTTTGAAGCGATTGAGAGCTTCCATGGATCAACATAATGCTTCTGGTAACTTGAGAACTATTGGGGAGGAAGGTGAGTTGGTCAATGATTGTGATTCCACCTTGAAAGGGGAATGCAATCTTTCTAAAATATGTTGACACAACAACAGCCATAGCATAAATGCAGGGCCTACCTAGTAGGATGTTGTAGTCAAGGTTTCCATCAATGACCTCGACTTCAATTTCTACTATCTTGCCCCCCAGTTCGATTTCCAAGTTACTTAATATCGCATATGGTGTGTATGTTCTTCCATCAAATGCTTTCAATGTCGTTGAAAATCATGACAAGGGTGGAAAGCCTAAAGTTTTCCAGCAACTCATTGACATAATATAGGTAGATTCTCCCTCATCAATTATTGTCTGATGAACAATTTTGTTGAGGGCTTTTACCTGTATGAGGAAAGTGAGCTATGCTGGTAACTGAGGTTCATATCCTTTATGATTAAAGGCCACTAGATTGGAATCCACTGGATCAATCCCACCTATCACTGATAACAAAGCCTATTTTTCGGATGGACAATTTTGTAGTACTTGAAGTGTCGACATGGTGGATGGCGATTGGGCTAGATCATCCACTATATTATAATTATGCGCTTCTCGAGCACGAGGATTAAATTTTTATTTATGTACTACTCCCTTAGGCAGTTTTATTTTTAATTCAGGAATGTTGGTGGAACAACTTCCAAAGAAGTTGTTGTCAAACTGCTTGGTTGATCGGTAGCCTTGCCGTTTGAAGATTGTGGATTTCATAATCTTTATTCCTTGTAGATATCAAAGCATCATTTTGTTGTTTTGAGATGGATAGCATAAGCACTTGGGATGGGGAAGCACAATCACTAGTAACCAGGTTAGTTTCTGGATTTGGAAACGGATCAATCAATACCGCTGAGGTATTTGAAGTCTTTTTGAAAAACTTCTTGACTTCAACTCGATGTGGACAATCTTTTGTGTAATGGTCATCATCACATATGAAACATGGCTGATTCGGTTTCTTCCTTCTAGTAGGGTTTCCAGAAGGTTTCTAAGGAGTCGAATCCTCCTGTTTCTTCTTTTTGTTTGTCCCTTTCTTCTTGCCTCCTAGTTTCTTAGCATTTTTTCCTTTGTCAGTTGACACGGCAGTAACCGCCGAGGCAAGAGGTTCCTCATATTCTTTTTGACTAGAAACCATACAAGCTTTCTTAGATGTAGCCTTTGCGGTTTTTGTGCTTGTCGTACCTATCATGCCATTACTGACATGAGAGTTTTTATTTTATTTAGGAGGAGGAGGAACATAAAATTCTAGTCTGGGAGCATCAGGAATTTTGTTGTAGAGTGTGGCAGACTAAGTATAGATCAAGTCTAAATATTGCACACAAGCAATGACCTGCTCTTCTGTAACAACTCCTCCCTTAGCCACATCCTCTGTAATAGAGGGTAAAAATGACTTTATAAGCCATTTAGCTAAAAGCTGATCATGAACGTACGTCTTCACCATTCTTCGATGACATCGCCACTCATGAATATGATCAAATATATGAGTGGCTTTCACCTGTTTAAAGTTGGTAAGGAGTTCTATCCCTATTTCATACCTTATGGGTAACTGAAAATGGGTTAAAAAGGTAGTGGCAAGGGTACTGAAGTTGTCAAATGAAGCTCTAGGCAATTCTATATACCATTTAGCTGCCAGACCTGTTAACGTTCGCTGGAAAAGGAAAAGCCTAATCGAATCATCATTCAGGGTGTTGGACGAACACCATGGAAAGTAATTACATGACTCGACGGATATTCACCCAGATTTCCATTGAATTTAGGAATATCAGAGGGAAGTTTATGAGGAATCACAGGCCACCAAGGGGCATAAGCAATTGGATCATTTGTCAGCCGGTTTAGATCTGGTAATTCTAGAGTTGCTACAAAGGGAAACTACTGATTCAGGTTAGGTGAAGCATACCCAAGATAAGATGGAATCGCCTGAGCAATAGGTCTTTGCATACCAGCATAATGTATTTGATGCTGGTAACTTTGATAAGGTTGATGGGCATAACCATTATAGTATGGTTTTTGATAACCACTTTGGAAATGCGATTGCCCATTACTTACAAAGACTTGTTGCTTAGGTCCTTGGTATGATTGCTAGAATTGTGGTTGTTGGTATTGAACCAGCCATGGTTGCTGGACCATTTGATGTTGTCAAATACTGGATGATTGACCAAGATTTAGAGTCATAGTACCTGTTTGACCCTAAGTCGCTCCAAATAAGGAGGCACTAACCTGAGGTTGTGATTGAATCTCTGAGACGAGAGGCTGTTGTATTGCAACCTGAGAAACTTCAGGTTGACATACAACAGGTAGTGTTTTTACTTGCAATACAGTCACAATAGCAGGTGTAGTGGGAATATTCAACACAGGATGGACTGGTTGCATTGAACATACAACCCTTGGCTGTTGAGGTAGTATTGCTACCAAACTGCTAGATGTAATTCCAGTTTGACCTAAACTTTGTTGTAAACTCTCATATGGTTGTTCTATAGGAGGGAACAATGAAAAGGCATACTTCCCCCCATATGGTGGCAATCCATTACTTAAAGGGTATATTAGCCTTTGAAGACACATCATATTGACTTGTTGAGTTTCAACATAAGAAATACCAGATGAGAATCCGGATGAAGAAATAGGAACGAACCATCTCATCGAAACAGTCCCTGACTGGACTCTGGCTTGTTATTGAGAACTTGCCAGGACAGATGGTATACCAGCAATCATTATAGGAATGGTAGTAGGAAGATTCACCGTAGCTGTGTCTGTTGACACAATCCTAGATGTTGAAGGTTGTTCAGACATGTTTAGTCTATCGAAAATATTTCCTAGCGATTCGACAGGAACTTGCGATGAAAAAGAACTAACTTCCGTAGTAAAAGGATGTAAGTGGATACCAGTTCCAAAATGCACTGGAGTACTGGGTGGAAGATCCTCTACTATCTCTTCTATAACAATCAATCCAGGTGGAAAAGGTAGACCGTCAGGTCCGTAAAATATTTTTGGGGCCAAAGAATGTGTAGCTTCTGTTGTAATAGATAATAGAGGGGTGACACCTTCTTAATTCTGGAATTCAACTTCTAGATGTTCAGGTAAGTGAACTTCAGATTCTTGATGAGTCGTAGGTGGAGCTGCTTCAGGAATAGAGGTGTCTACCGTTACACTAGGATCAATTCTAATGTCCTCTTGTAACTACGGAACTTCTTCTGTAAAGGAAAATGTACTAGAAATAATTGGAGTAACTGTAGTCTCTGACAATGTTGAAACACAAGTTTGAAATAAATCAGGTGAACTCAACTCAGTTAAATGAGAACGCTTTGCCCAAGATAGTTTTGTTTCTAGGGTCAAAGACAGTTGACTTGCTATTCTTCGTGAATGATGGGGTTTTGATTGACTTTATTCCACGATTGTGGATTACTTGATCAACTCAAAATTTAATGGGGAAAAATGTTATTCTGGTTTAAATGAATTTTAAGGCACTTTTACGCAACTTTCTTTTTCACTTTTTAAGAGTTGAGAAAAAGCTAAAGGTGACTCTAGTCACCTTCAATTTTTAATGAGCCTGAAGTGACAAGTGCTTAGATGGACCTTTTCTTTTAAGGAGTCGAAAAGGAACGAAAATGACAGCTTTGGAAGTCTAGCTAGAAGGTTTACCAAATCGATCGTAAAACTGCAAAATACACCTTGGTGATAAATTATAGAGAAATTACCAAGGAATTATGTATGGCAGTCACTCTTCCCAAATGCTATGTTCAGTGCATTACGATTGATAGGGTGGCAGACACAGCTTCCTAAGGATAAAGGATAATAGCCTATTGTGGTCTCCCAATATATACTCAATGGTACGGGGAGCACAACTCTGTACTGGCATTTATCGTATAAAAGAGGAGGAATCACCCAACCTTTGATGAAAATGTAGAAATTTTGAATAATATGACACATATTCAACAGAGATTATCCTGATCATACAATTTAAGCGGAACATGTATAATACATAATCTCCTCTACGTTGATCATCAAATTACAGAAGCAGAAACATTCACAGGCACACATAGAAGCATCAATCAAACTCATAAACACAGTATGTATCCCGGGGAAAGCATCTCGCTAAAAACCCCACACTATCTGTATATTATATTGATTGAATCATGTAACAATACAAAGCATAATACTTCTCACAAGTATCTCCACCTGTTACACACAATACAGCTCAGATTTGATCTCCAAATCTCTCCCGCTGCTTGCCTGCCTCCACTGCTCAAACCTGCTCGAGAACTGATGAGAATAGCTTCCCAAACTCGATTTTACACTGCAAAATAGTCACCCACACTATGTTGGACGTGAGCAACAGCTATAATATCATGAACATACGTGAGCAAACTCATTGGCATACTCAATCCTTTGATTGTGCAAATCATCATGCACAGCTATAGTCACAACTGATAGCAATCTGATCCTCTAACACCTGTCCCTGCTGAACTAAACATGCACTGACATGCAACTGAGTTAACTGATGTATTCTATAGTTGCATTATGAGTTAATAACTTGTGAATTAATTAATAACTAATTCACCCAACTCATCTTTAGTCTATTGATCAGTTAGACTAAATACAACCAGTTTAACAAAGCTAAACTGAACACAACTCCATCAACTGTACCTCCAGTCCACTAAACTCAACTCACTTGAGTTCTAACTGAAGTCATGCATGCAACAACTCAACTGACTCATAAGAAAAACGAATTTCCTTCTGACAGCTGCATGTGCCACTTCCGTAGCTCAAACTGAAGTGCTCCAAGAGAATAAGATTAAGTTTATAGTCCAAATATTATTGTGAGATAATAATATTTGACTTTTCTATTTTTGACTTTGATCACTCACACTGTGATCACTCACACTGTAATCACTCACACTGTGATCACTCACACTTTCATCAAAAATAGAAGTCCATCTATTTTTCCCAACTTGATCAATCATCCATAGACATGATCCATATGTCTAAAAATAGACATAGTCTAAAAATAGACTTGCGCCAAAAATAGCCTGCGGGCCCACTTAGTGAAGGCGACTCTTTTCACTAAGCTCCATCATCTTGTTGCAATCTCAACAAGCATTTCTTGTTGCACACTTTTCAACAGAAAACAATAGTTACCAGGTTTTACGATGCCAGAACACGTCTCTAGCCTAGACTTCTAGATGTGTTTCGTTAGATTCCAAAGCGTTTTTATGTTCGTTGAGGTTTATTTTAGAGTTGATCTTGCTTAGAAGTTTGTCTTTCAAGGTTCACCGCATGATGTAAATGTGAAATTCCTAAATATGCAATCTAAAATGATAAACAGTCATTTATGTTCTTTTAGCAATGAAAATCCTAGCTACAAAGGAAAGAAGATAATTTTTTTTTTCTTTCAGCAGAGAGCATAGAGCACAAACTAAATGCACTTTCCTAAATCAAATTTCGCAAGCAGTCAAAATGCAGATGCAGATGCATGTATTTGTTTTCCTCTTTCTTAATGTGTGAATGACAAAAAAGAAAGATAAGTATAGATCTGAACTATTTTCTTTCAAAGCGACAGTACTAACAATTTTTTATTTTCAAAACGAAAGGAAGACTAAGACAATACTTCTCGATTTTGAATTTAAAACTGTTTCCGACACTTGAAATACTAATAATTTCAAAATCAAGTACAATGACAAAAGTACAATGAACTATCTAGAAGAGGAAGACTTTATGATACTCTTCATTTGATTCAGAATGACAATTACGACACTTGCATCAAAGACGACAGTTCGATTATGCTACTTTCGACAAAGGAGGATTGCAAATGGTCGACAAATACACAAAAATATTTACAATTCCTAACTGATTGAGGCTGAAATAATGTGAAGGAAGATGGTTACAGCAAGAAGGTACTAATCATGAACAGAAAAACTACTGAATAAAGCTGAAAACATAGAGAAAAAAACCAAATTTCAGAGAAGAAAACACATTTTACTCAATCATCACACCTGCAACATAGGGAAATAAGGATGCATCTCACCTGCAACACACAAGAGGTGCGATGCATCCAGGTTGCACAATTACAAACTGTGCGATGGGCCAATGAGCGAAACTGAGCTTGGTTTTTTCTCACAACTTGCAACTAAGTTTAGTGATTTAGGCTGAGTAATGATGGATAGTAAACACAAAGCTTAAGGGTGGGATCTGATGAGGTCTGAGCTACCACAAGGGCACTTAGTATGCTTTGTAAGTCAGTTGTTTAGTTCATAAACCAACCCGAGATTGACTAAAGCAATGTTTATCTACTTCGCAATTGCATAGCAAAGGAATTTCAAAGGCTAGCTGGCTTAACATCAGGTTCCGTCTATAGTTTATAAAGCAAACAATAAACAAACAAAACAAACTATTCGTTCCCCAGTGGAGTCGCCATTTTGTTTCAAGGAAAACTAGTGTTGATTCAAACTGCTAGTCCCACTAAGATGGATAGTTATCTTAGAAACAAACAATTAAAGATTTTCAAGAGTTTCTTTAGGTGTGATAGATGGAAGAGAAGAACAGAGGACAAACCTGGATCTTTTGCTTTGATCCTAGCCTGATTTCTCCTTTCCTTGATAGAATTTGCCACTCCTCTCCTACTTGTCCCACTTCAAAGAGTACCTATAAAGACAAAGAAACATCAAACTATCAAAGCATCTCTATCTAAAACATCATAAACAATATGGAATCAGAGACATATTGACCATACAATTACATTCATAAACAATAAGATTCACAAATACAAGATCATAAGGATGAAAACTCAAAGAACTTTATTAATAGTAATGTAAGAGAGGATTACAACCCAACTGTCTGATCCAACATCATCCTCCCAGTTGTAGAAGCCCTCTTCACCTCATGAACAAGAAAATCACCCAACAATGCAATGTCTCTTCTCAACAAACCAACAAAACTTCCTTACAAAATACAAAATTCCAGCCTCTAGATCTATCAGATGAGGGATCCATTTATAGATATCTTGCAAGGGTGTGAGTCAGCTCTGGATTTTTTATTAGTGTCATTCCACTGATAGTTCTTGGTTCCACTTGGAGATTTCATGATCTCTTACTCATCCCTGGGCGAATTCAGAGAGGCAAGTGTCACGGGAGAAGTTTCTGGAAGATTCCATGATCATCCACCTTGCAAACTGTCTCTGCCATTTTTCTATTCTCACTCATTGCACCCCATAGAAGGCCATTTGAGTATGCATCGCACCTGGCCAGTTAAGCAGTCAATATGCATCACACCTTGCCCATGGAGCAGTCTGTATGGTCCATTTTTGGCCAGTTCTGAGTAGTTTTTCATGTGGAACTTCTAGGAAATGATGTAATCAGTTGACCATGATCCTTTAGGGTGTGAATCAACACTTTTATGGACTTAAGGAGCCCTTAGTTTATAGACATATGACTTTGGGGTTGCAGTGCCCAAATATGTCTATAGCAGTATCTCTTCTTCAAATTCTCCAGTGTTGTGAGGAGTCGAAGTTTGTCCTCCATTGGCTATGGACCATAGACATTGGTGATCATGTAACATTGGCTGTCACCCACTAGGTTGAAAATCAGACAAAAGTGACGTCTAGATGCCTCCGCATCAATAACACCAAATTTCTGTGGATCCCATAGAGTGAGAATGCCACCAGCCGATTTATTTGCCTTAACTTCAAGGTATTCATATCTATTTAACCATTTGCTATGTCTCTCATGGATCTTCTCCACTGAGCATTTTGTTTCCTGTATGAAAACTATGTCAAGCTTTTCCTCTCTGATCCTGTTACCTAGGTTCCTTTGTTTTCTTCTGCTCCCTAGTCCTCTAATGTTCTAGGTTGTGGTTTTCATTGAGGTGGGGTTTTAAAGGAGTAACTGGAAATATATTTCATCCTTCCTGAGTCAATCATGAGTTTTCCACATTCCAGCAGTAGTTCTTTCTGTCTTTTTCTTCCCCTCCTTTTACCTGGATATTTTGTCAGTTTTCCTGTTATTAATCCTATTGAGGAAGTTCCTTTATTTTCTTGATTATCATGCCCTCTTTTGACTCCTGCATTTGTTTGATGTGACTTGTTTAGGAATATATGTTGTACCTTGTCCACATCCTCTTAAGGGATGGAGTTTATTCCTAGGTTTCCTCCTTGTTCTAGGAACCTTTCTAGCTCTAGGTTCTCCCTTTCTAGTATCTCCTGTAAGTCTTGGTCCTCTGTACCACTTTCACTTTGAGTCATTTCCTGGTCTTTTTCTATTTCGCTCGTACTCAAAGGGTCCTTCATGTGTTCTTTCTATTCTTGAGTGAACTCCATACTGTTTTCTTTTCCTTCCCCCTTGCTGACTGATTCTCTGTACTCTCTTGATCGCCTCCATCTTCTTCGTTTTATCCTAATATATCAAAACTGTTGTGACTTCTTGTTTTGTTATCATTTGTAATAGGGCTCTTTTGTGTCTTCCTTCCCCCCCCCCAACCCCCACTTTTCCTTTTCCTCCTACTTTGGTGAAACCTGTCTGGTCTCTCCCTCTGCTGGTGTTTACATTTTCCTCCCTTCTATTAAGAGGACAATCTCTAGATAGGTGCCCATGTTCATGACATTTTTGAAATCTGAACAGGACATGTTCATAATCAACTGATTGAACCCATTCCTCGTCATAGACTTCTAGAATGACCTCATCTGGAAGGGCTCCTGATAGGTCCATCTCCACACATATACGGGCATAGGAGGTGTATTTTCCCCGTAGAGTTGCCTCTAAAATTTTTAAGAAATGTCCTAATTTATTGCCTATAGCTTTTAAAGACTCTAGCATCCAGTAATCTAGAGATAGGGAGTAGAGTCTAATCCATACTGGTACCTAAGTGAAGGTTTCTCATTTTGGCACAAAGTTCATCATCCATGGCCACATATAGAGACCAACATCTACAAATAAGTATGGTCCTCCTTCAAAAATCTTGTCTCTATCTTCCATGCTCATGAACACCATCGTAAAAAACCTTTGGATCTAAGATGTATATTTAACTCACCCTTTGGTTTCCAGTTATATTTTATCCAAGTGTACAATGCTTTCTTTGATGGCTAGATTCCCATAAATTTGCAAATGATGAGATAGTTTGTCGTGTGATCCCTGTGCGCTTGCAGAGCTGGATCATTCAGAATAACCTGAGGTTTGGTATGGTCTTGGGTTTACAAGGCCCCATCTTGGCTTTCTTCTCTATTCCCTGATCTCTATCTTGCGCTTTCCCCTCCTGTTAGTCTTCTTTGAGGGCCCCTTGATCTGATTGGGTTTTTCTGCCTTCTGCCTTCTGCGTTTCAGTGTTTTTTGTCTTGACATCCAAGGGTTATGGAGGTTTGGCCTTATTCCCTCCTCTTCCTCTGTTTGTAACCACATTACTATAGGAGGGAGTGGAGCTCCCTCCTCCCTGGGCCTCCATGGGTACCTGTTGCCCTCTGTCAATCTCTTAGCTAAACCCTAGAATCCTCTGCTGAACCAGTCTGTCGCCATCTATTCATAATCGCGACACTGGTTCAACTAGATGCATTAATTTCAATGTAGATGCTGGTTTCTAATTATATTTGATTGCTTGCACTAGATGCATTTTTTTTAGTGTAGATGGTGATTTCTAATCTTATTTGATTGCTTGCACTAGATGCATTGATTTTAGTATTGATGTTGGTTTCTAATCATATTTACTTACTTGCACTAGATGCATTGATTTGAGTGTAAATGTTGATTTCTAACCCTACTTGATTAATTGCATTAGATGCATTGATTTCAGTGTAGATGTTGTTTTGTAACCCCATTTGATTGCATACACTAGATGCATTAATTTCAATTTAGATGTTGATTACTAAATATACTTGATTGCTTGCACATGATGCATTGATTTCAAAGTAGGTGATTTCTAGTCCTATTTGTTTGCTTGCACTAAATGCATTGATTTTAGTGTAGATGGTGATTTATAATCCTATTTTATTGCTTGTACTAGATGCATTGATTTCAGTGTAGATGTTGGTTTCTAATCCTTTTTTCTTACTTGCACTAGATGCACTGGTTTGAGTGTAGATGTTGATTTGTAATCCTATTTGATTACTTGCATTAGATGCATTGAATTAAGTGTAGATGTTGTTTTCTAATTCAACCTATTAATATTGGAGTGAAAGAGAGACAATGTATGATGCTTACTATAAAAACTCAAACTAAATATTTAGATGGTCTATAATTTCAATTGTCCTTTTGATATAGTCGATATGGAAATATGATAGAGCTGACAAGGGAGACAATAAGAATAGTAGATGAAAAAAGTTTGAGATTGACCATGATGAAGACTATTTTTAATTGAATTGATTCTTATTATTCACATTTTCTATCATTCAACACTATTACATTGTCACTTTGCATTCAAAATTTTCATTTAATAAATTTTCATCATTAAATTTATTAACAATATTTATCATCTCAACAAACTGAGGTAACTAAGAAAATTTAAAATAAAATGACTAGATAAATCTCTGACATATTTATCATACTTAAAATTATTATATTAATATTAAATGTATTTACATATTAGTGATAAAATTAATCATATGTTCGATAGATTTTCCTTGGCCACACACAACTGCAACCAGCCTAGATCCATCTTAACTTTGGATCTATGAAGTTCTGAGAGGGATCAAATCTCTCAAGGTGCAAACTTTTCTTCAAGTTTTGCACTCAAAAAATAGTTTTGCACCTCGAGATATTTGATCACTCTCAGCGCTTATAGATTTGGAGTTAATTTCGATAATGTTTTGGGGAAATTTAATTCATCATTGTTGTGTTATGAAGTGTCATGTAAATCATGGGTTTCAAGGTTTAAACTCCTGGTGGATCAAACCAAC